>JAZDUA010000093.1:1355000-1815000 GCA_038098605.1 Gryllus longicercus | reverse complement strand
ACATTCTTACAAACTCTCACTGACGAAAACATTTGGAGATTTTAAAAAAATACAGTAACTTACTATATATTTGGCCTTTGTAATTAAGCTGGTAATTTGTAGAAATTAAATTTTGTAGGAGAGCAAGCGTTTTTATCCATCCTGTGATACTTTAACTAATATTCTGGCACGAACAAATAGAAAAATCATCTTAATTGTTGTTAATGATCTCAAATCATTGTCATAACATGGATAATCAGACAATTCTTATCTTGTTATTGTAATTAATTAAAATTTATATTACGTTCGTAAATATATATTAATACATCCATTACACAGCAACAGAAAGAATTTAACTTACATGTTTATACACAAACGTAAATAATGATTAAGAGAATCCAATAATATACCTATTTTGATTTCAAAACAAAGTTGACTTCCAAGATGATTCACCGGGGTCAACGACATATCAAGCAACACTCAATGGAAATGTTACCCAAGTTGTTACATCGCACCGTTGACTTTCTCTGACAAACGAGTGATTAACTGTTGAAATAAGAATTGATAGAGGATTCGTAAGAGCATTTCCATTGAGGTGGAGGGTTATGGCTACGGGTTATGTGAACCGTTTCTTGAATAAATTTTTTTTCAAAGTTTTGGGACCTTAATATGGAATTTCCGCAATGAATTTTCCTACTTTCTGAATTATTCATTTAAAAAATGACACCGACCTAACATGTTTGGTAATGCCTTATGAAAACAAAATTGTAACATACATCTTGACTGTCAAGACATATAATGAGTGCGTAGCAGTCATGTTGATTTGATATTTCAATTTTTTGTAAATTCACGAAGAAAGACAAAGATATGTATGTTCCACATTTATTATTTCGCAAATATCTGAAACAATAAGTTCATACCACCATTAAGCAATCCCATTTTCAAGGAGTATCATTCATGTGGTCATTAGTTTTTGTTATCATCTTGATTTCACCTCTCGCGACAAATCTTGCCACCGCTTATCAGATAAAAAACATTTACTATTGAGTCAAATATACCTAAGTTGCTTTAACTTCCGTCAAGTGGCCCTTTCTGCATGAGATCCTCATAACGAAGAATGACAAAGAAAAAGAACAAAGGAACGAAGTCCGGCCTGAAGGAATGGAAAAAACTCCCGCGCACCGTTTGGAAACGGGCGAAAACCGCGCCGCGACGCCGCGCTTCGGTGTCCGAGCGGAACGCCTGCGAGGGTGCACGGCCCGCGACGCGCGCGGCGGAAGAAGAAGAAGAAGAAGAAGAAGAAGAAGAAGAAGAAGAAGAAGAAGAAGAAGAAGAAGAAGAAGAAGAAGCGGCAGTGAAGATATTGTTGGCGGTGATCGCGGTCGTAGTGCAGTGCTGACAGCGACAATGCTGGAGATGCTGTAAGGAGCGAAATCAAAGGGTCTAATGATGAGTGATATCTAGACATTCAACAATGTCGAGGAGTAGTGTCAAAATTGTGTGCAAATTTGAAAGGGAGTAAATAGGGCTGGTTCAGAACTTGATGGGGTGGGTTGATGGCGGGCTAGAGGCGATGATAGTGAGATGTTGGTAGGCTGCAGGTTTGTGGCAGGATACGCTGAATTTTGACTGATTACCTGATTGATTTTGGATTCCGGGCGCGTAAACTGCTATGGTCACTAGTCCCGTAAGTGTAGTGCGTGTTCTTCGCGAGACGGCTGTAACCTTCCCCGGCTGGATGGCGAGAACTGGCACCAACTATACCGTCGACTAGCGGAGTTTTTCCTAATGAAGTATCTTCTACCAGCGGCGCACCGCCGCAAGCGGAACAAGCTCTAAACTCCCGACCGAGCTCCCAGTATGTGCGGTAGTGTAGTACATAGTAGTGTAAGTGTAAGTAAGGGGTGAGGATAGGACAAGGAAGAATAGGACAAGGAAGACGAACGAAAGTTTACGCACGGTCCGTGGCCCTTTTATTAGGGTACTGTTATGGCATTTGATTGAAGAAACCACGATAAACTATCAAAAATAGCAGACAGACGATAGAATTCTCCTCCAGAGAGCGGCTGAACTCGACCTAGCTATCTAAAAAGTGTCAAAATCCTGCCACCGTCGGAACGCGAACCTAAAACCTCGCGGTCAGAGGCACTGCAGTGACATGAGTTGACGTCTTGAGTTACCTCTCTGCCTCGAAGAACAGAGACTATAGGACACGACAGTGACGGAATAGGACAAGATAATGACGGGATGGGACAGGACAATGAGGGGTTATGACAAGATGATAGTGACAGGATAAGAACATAATGATGAGAGAATGGCGACAAAATGGCAGTAGAATTGTACCAAAATTTTGGCAAAACTATGTGTGACTACCAGTACGTTTGCACAACATAGCAGCACAGTAATGAAATACAGTGGCCTGATCGGCGAACAAAACGAGAACTGCGGTGGCGGCGGCGGTAGGGGCCGAGTCTGAGGCGACAGAGGTGGGGGCGTCGCGGGAGCGGCAGTGATGCGGGTGGCGGCAGCGGAGCGGGGGCGGCAACCACAGCTGCACCCCGCCGCGCCCGAGCGCTTTCTCGGCGCTGGAGCGTGACGCAAGCGACGAACCGGACGCGCTGCGGTCGCGGCGGCCGCGGAGCCTTTTAACGCCGCCCGATTCCGCCCCCGGGCACGCAGCGCGCCGCCGCCCGCCGCTGTTTGAGCGCGCAGCCAAATGCGCACTGCGGTCGAGATGAGCGAGATTTATTTATATATGGAACTGTTTTCCGCATCACTTCCTAAGGAAAGAAGAGAATTACCTTTTCAAGCCGCGGGCAAGGATTCATCACGGAACTACCCTGCAAAATTGGACAAAAAGGGAAGAAGAGAACGCTAGTAGAATAGCTTGCACCTGACGCGAGAGATTTATTTAACAGCATTCCAAAGACTCACAGAAGTTTAGTACGATATTTTGGGAGCTTTGTAGTTCATTTCTTCTGACAATAATACACATCGACTATATAATGGTTTATAAATCTCAATATTTTAGTTTTGACTTTCAAATACCAACAGATTCGTATAATAGGAAGTATGTTTATAAAATACCTTTTTCTCTGTTTCGGTTTTCTGAAATATGACTTTCATTCTTTTATTATTATTATTGAAAACTCTTTTTTTTCATCATATGAATTACTGCAAAAGAAACTAATATTGCAAGAATATTGCATATATTTAAGGTATCACTTCTGTGACCTCCTCCTTCCGTCACATTTACTTAATATAAGAAAACAGGCCTACTAATGTATACAGACCACTTGTAAAGTCTAATGTTCATGAACTCCAGGATTTTCAGAATTATTTAAAAAATGTGAAGACCATCACACTCTCAGAAACTCAAACCTAAACAAAAGAATTACAATAAACATTCATTCAACCACATTCTTCGTGGGAACAAGAAAGATAAAAGAACAAAACTCATTTCCCAAAATTAAAATTTTCATCTCAAAAACTCCAGCGTGTTCCCCGTCCTTGTCCTACTCTTGAATCCGAAGGACACCTGCTCTTGGCAATCAACCGCGAATATATCTCGCGCCCGGATACTTCAAGCATCCCGTCGCGACTGGAAAGGCCCAGGTACGTCACCCACGCCCGACTCGGCGGGGCGCCGCCGCCGGGCAACCGCAAGGCGACGCTCGCGCTCGCGCGGGAGCGGCGGCGGCGGCGGCGGCGGCGGCGAGGCCGCGCGGCGGCGCAGGGGCAACAGCCGTCCTTGCGGGGACGGGCGCGCGTTCACCGCCGCCACCGCCGCCATCACCTCCACCGCGGTGGCAGCTGCACGGACCTCACCACCGTCGCCGCCGCCGCCGCCGCCGCCCCGCCCACTGCCGCGCCGCGCCGCGCCGCGCCGCGCCGCGCAGCGCCGCGCCGCGCCGCGCCGCCGCGCACGCCCTCACGTGCAGCGAACGCCTTCTGCATCCGAACCGGCCGCCGCGAGCAGCGCAGCGCGTTTGCCCGTACAAGAAGTTCCTGTTGCGGCGCAGGTGAATCCCAAGTGCATTCCGCGGGGCCTTGTAAGGCGGCACGAGCGCCCCGCGGCCCCGCGGGGGATTCTTGGGCGGGCGCGTGAGTGGACGCCCCGCTCACGAGGGCGTGACGCCTCCGGGGAATGGATTACTGATGAGTGTGCAGGCGTATGAACCATGTTTTGTCCGTAGGGACATACTTCACGAAGAAAATAACCACCGTTCAGAATCAACAAGATCTATAATTCGTGGATATGAATTTCAACATGCTTACAAAAATCGTACGTGGGTTTATTGCTTCAAAACCTCGGTCATTGAAGTCTCCGGGGAATCTGTTATTTTTAAAACACTTTTTTCGCGCCAATTTCCTTTGTGACGTATCTAGATATTTTCAAGGTCGCCGATGAGAATCGAGTATTAAGGCCACGTAGTATAACTCACTGCAATCTGTAAAGCTAATTCCTTTATAATCAGGAGGTAGTACACAATGGATACTTACAATATTATGGCTGTTTTGGAGGTGTTTAATGGTAGTTTTAGGGTGGATAAATAATAACGTATAACGGAATGAGATTAAAACGCAGTAATACAAGTGAAAATGCAATATCAAAGACTGGTAAACGAGAAGGAATAAGATCGAGATCATAAAGTGGCAAGGAGTCATTGAAACTTGTACTACTCAAGGAGAGTGCTAAAGAAGTGAACCCGTCTTGCAGGAAACAGTGTACTAGTGTGCGTTAGAAAGAAGTAGAGTAACAAACGAATCTAATTAATTACATCACTCTCAGCGGAAGTGAAATGAGCAATTGTTAATCAATATTAGCGTTAAGTACTATCGCAAAAATTCACAGGAACTTCAGTGGCACATAAAATATGGTGGTTTGATACTGACATTTTTATACAATTCTATGATTATAGGTACTGAAATATCGTACAGCTAGCGATGGATGTTTGTTTCCCAGTGTGCAAGAATGTGTGTTTCTGTTTATGTATGAACATTTATGAAAGCGTGTAAATTATGAGTGTGTACGTTAAATTTTCCTCTTCATCTAGTAATTGGCCGTGTAGTTTTGGTTGAGACGCTTGTATAGTCAAGACGAGAAAGAAAGCTTATGGAGGTACCAAGGAAGCCATCGCGTTATTGCTTATTCGCACAACGTAAGCATCGGCTTCGGCATCGCTATTTGTCCACTGTCAGGTCAGCGTCCGAACCCGAACATTGATCTAAGCTGATACCATCCTTGGCGGGCGTTGCCAAAACTTTAACGCTGCAGCGACTCACAATGTGACTGCTAGAGCTCGAAGTCCGATTTGCGAGAGAAATTGAATAACATTATTTTATTGAAAAACTGAAAGTGTTCTATCAAGATTATTCATTTATCAATGCATATTAATATAGGATGTGTATTCAAGGCTGATGGGTAAAGACGCTAGGGTGCGCAGTACAGGCGTACGCAGGTGTAGAAGTGCGATACTCGCTGGATAGTTTTAGTAACTGAGATGTCGGGATACAAGGGCAATCTGCGAATGGCAACCTGTGTAGGGCAATCCGCGGAGGGCAGTCTGCGGAGGACAATCTGCGGAGGGGAAACCTTAGAGGGCAATCCGAGGAGGGCATTCCGCGGAGGACAATCCGCAGAAGGCAATCCGAGAACGGCAATCCGACGGAGGGCAATCCGTGGAGGGCAATCCGTGGAGGGCAATCCGTGGAGGGCAATCCGTGGAGGGCAACCCGTGGAGGGCAACCCGTGGAGGGCAACCCGTGGAGGGCAACCCGTGGAGGGCAACCCGTGGAGGGCAACCCGTGGAGGGCAACCCGTGGAGGGCAACCCGTGGAGGGCAACCCGTGGAGGGCAACCCGTGGAGGGCAACCCGTGGAGGCAACCCGTGGAGGGCAACCCGTGGAGGGCAACCCGTGGAGAGCAACCCGTGGAGAGCAACCCGTGGAGGGCAACCCGTGGAGGGCAACCCATGGAGGGCAATCCGCGGAGGGCAGTCTGCGGAGGACAATCTGGGGAGGGGAAACCGTAGAGGGCAATCCGAGGAGGGCATTCCGCGGAGGACAATCCGCAGAAGGCAATACGAGGACGGCAATCCGACGGAGGGCAATCCGTGGAGGGCAATCCGTGGAGGGCAACCCGTGGAGGGCAACCCGTGGAGGGCAACCCGTGGAGGGCAACTCGTGGAGGGCAACCCGTGGAGGGCAACCCGTGGAGGGCAACCCGTGGAGGGCAACCCGTGGAGGGCAACCCGTGGAGGGCAATCCGCGGGGGGCAACCCATGGAGGGCAACCCGTGGAGGGCAACCCGTGGAGGGCAACCCGTGGAGGGCAACCCGTGGAGGGCAACCCGTGGAGGGCAACCCGTGGAGGGCAACCCGTGGAGGGCAACCCGTGGAGGGCAACCCGTGGAGGGCAACCCGTGGAGGGCAACCCGTGGAGGGCAACCCGTGGAGGGCAATCCGCGGGGGGCAATCCGCGGGGGGCAATCTACGGAGGGCAATCCGTGGAGGGCAACCCGAGGAGGGCTCCGCGGGGGGCAATCTGCGGAGGGCAAGCCGTGGAGGACGTGGAGGCCGTTGCGCCAGGAGGGCAACCCGCGTCCCGCCGCCCAGCGTCTGCTTCCGGGGCTCCAGGGCCGCGCGCGCAAAAGGCGTCCGATGGCGAAACGATGCGAACTGGGGCCGTCGCCGCCGAGGTCAGGGCGCGCCCGCTCGCCCGGCGCTCTTGCCTCACCGCCCGCGCAGCACTCGGGGGAAGTAGGCCCACGCTCACCCACGGGGGCGGGGCGTTGCAACTCACGGAAATAAATTAGTACTTGTGCTGGCCATGGGAAGACTCCCGGATTTGCCTTGAAGTACACCGAATGAACTGCAAGGGATCGAAGGTGATTTCCGTTGCGATAATATTATTAATGAAATTTTATTTTAATTTTAAACTTTAGCCAATGTTAACTCTTGATTATACGTAAATATGTTATCCCTATACTTGCTCAATGACAAATTTAAATAGCATATCAACATATGTACAGACATGGTGTTAACTTTTTTTTTTCTTTCTTAATCGATACATTTTTACAATTTTATTACATTGTCAACTTCAGGCTCATAAGAACCTTTGTATCACTCGTAACTCTCACTTCTGGAAACAAAACTCTCCTCTTATTTAATAAAACCTCATATATTTAACTCTCGAAGATGCATAAAAAAATCCTGCAATTCATTACGCCAAAGCTGTGAAAACATAAGTTTCTTCTCAAATTCCTGCTAAAGTTTTTCCTGTAGCTAGAAGGAGTAGTGATGAAGGAAGATAATGTTCGCCACATGATGATCAAATTGAATCGTTTTAAACACACTATTCACAGAATCAACGTCGATCGTCGCTTTGAAAACTAAGAACTGGCACCAGTACTGACATTTCTCGAAAAATGTTTTCCAATTACTGAAACATGTTCAATTTCTCTTTACATCTATGCCATGCCTGTCGTAAATACGTAGAAACTACAGAAGAAAGAAACATTTGTACGGGTATTTTCTATTAGTGGTTTTTAACTGCAAAATGTTTAGGAAAATGGCATTTTAACAATGAAACATGTATATTTTCATTTTCTTTTCAAAATTGTGTAGAGCGGTAGGACGTATGGGTGAAAAACTAACAACAATAAATTGTACATTATTTACATTCAGAAAATTGTTTAGCAGTATTTGGCAAATAATGGCATTGCATTTGCCGAAAGAATTTCATACATATAAATATAAAACAAAAACTAGTGGCAATGTAACCATTTTGTACAATTATTGTAATACTTACATAATGATATAATGATAGGTTAATACAATTAATGATATGATTTCCTTGCCTCTTTATATCAAAAGACCATCAACACATTGCTAAATAACGTCTGAGAAGTACGATTTCTAATGAGATTCGACACCTCGAGAACGGAACTTGTTTGGCAATGCATATGAAAGAAGGTTCCAGAGTTTCCCTCCACAAAAAGACAAACAAGAAATGCGAACACTGAAAATTCACAGTACATGCGACATGTCCCGCAATCATGGGCAAAAAAGTCGTTCTCCTTTCTTCCGGAGAAATGCCGACTCCTTTCGGTACATGAAGGTCAGCAGACCTAGTCCGCAAATGGAAACGACGAGGCGGGGTGTCTTCTCAACTTTTATCACTCTTGAGTAAGTCTCGTAGTTCATAATTTGGTGCTCATATGAACGGGTAAAAACCAGAACGGTGTAAGTGATAAGTTGTAAGTAATAAATTCTGAAAAAACGTATTTATTAAAGACTATTTATCAGTGGCAATGTATTTTCGTGTTTTTAATGAACGATTGGAATGCCGTGGTTTTAATGATGAAACAATGCGCGACGATGTTACAGTGATATTGACTTAAATAAAAAGATTTCTTCGAATGTATAAAATGTCACTTATTAATAGGTGAAGAGCAAAAAAGTATACGTGAACGTAAGTATTAAAATGAAAGTTATCATGTAAACAATTAAAAGGGCTAGCCCATTTTTTTCAAAATTGAGTTATTAGCATTATACAAAACTTCAAATATTATTATTTTAATGCAATAAGTTATTTAAATCCAGTAGGGACTTACACGCGAGTGCATTGTGTATAAAAATTTTAAAATGTACTGAGTTATATGAGGGAGGTTTAGGTTATACCCTCATTATCTCAGAACTATGCTAATGTGGGATAGCACCTTGTTCTACTGAGCCCTTCAATTACCGTATACCGAGTAATTTTGTCTGTTACTTCAAAGTTCTGTATCTTCTTTCCTTTCTTTGAGAATGCTTTATGAAATGCAAAAATAATTAATTACTTTGACATTCAATACTTTGATATGCAAACATTTGCGCTCTTCTTTCAAATACATTCCTGTGCTATACGTATTAAATATCATTACTGTTGTAATAAGGATATATATTTCCAGATCAACGGATCGAAAGCTAATTAAACCTGGAAAAAAAAGTAATCGCAGAAAGAAGTGAAGCTTTTAATGCTTAAAAGACAACACGTCCAACACCAAGTGAATATGTAAACCGGAATACTAATCCGAGATAAAAGTAATCAACAACACATTTCGATTGTGTTAAAATTTCACGGCATAATCACGTTGACTTTCACACAGTCTGTGTTTTTCAAATTGGCTTACGTACATTCCATTCTTAGCATGTCATTGAACATACTGATTTTGCCCGACCTGGCACGTGTTTTTCCCTTCCGCATAAATGGTTGGCTCTTGTCAGTACAGAAGACCATTCACCGCGAAGCAGATGGATAAAAGCGCAATGTCGAACGAAACGAACCTGTCGACTTGTGTGCATACGTGTTCTCGTGGTCCTCAAAATTTAAAATAAATATTAGGAAACATGGCATCTTCCTGTGCAGTCTATAAGTGACGTCATATGGTACACTGTACTACATGTACGATCGAACTGAACAAGGTACAGGGTATTTTAGAAAGTTTTACGAATGACGTACGTTTTATTGCAACGACGTCGAAATTCACATTATCTTTCTCTCAGTACGTGGCTTTTTAATACTAATATCTATCTATCTATCTATCTATCTATCTATCTATCTATCTATCTATATATAGATAGATAGATAGATAGATAGATAGATAGATAGATAGAGAGAGAGAGAGAGAGAGATAATAAAATAAACAAAAAGCACAATTCTACTTTCATGTTTCTCGCGCTCAATGATTTGATTTAACAGAAAAAATATTGTTTATCAACCATTCTTATACACAGCTTACAAGACGAGATAACAATAATTTTCATTAGCAGTCGCTAATGATGAAGAGGGTCCTGTGACAAATAAATGAAATAATTAAATAAAAATGTATATCGTTTGGAATTACTAAAAGCATTCTCAAGCACATCATAATTGATTAAATGGGTGGAGATACAAATGAAGTGCTGCGCCCCAAAATGATTAATTATGAAAAGATAAGTTGTTATCAAGAGTGAATATTGCGACATCTACGTCAAACTGCAAAATAAAACTCTGTGTAATATTGAAGATTCTCGGTATGTTGAAAATATAAATTGAACATCCCTGTACCATTTCAATGAAACCTTATAGTATATAAGTCGAAATTTATACCTTTAATAAAACATTTTTACAAATATTTGATTAAAAACACAATTCAAAATTATAAAAATGAGCCTACTTGTTTCTTTACATCTTACTATAGAAAACGTCAATTTGGACATGCTAAGCGACATTTTAACTCTATTCACATACATAATACAAGATCAATAATTTCAAGTAAATTTACGAACAAAAGTCTCACCCAAAATACAAAACTATTAGACCATTTAAGATTCCCAAAATTCTTATTTTTATTCCTAAAGTCAAGTCGTAGAAATTCACCAACACACCAAACACACACAAAGCAAAGCGGTCCCAAGATATAAGTAACAAAGTGAAGAAGTTCCGAGAATTGGCAGAGTTTGTTATTTTAAATTAAATGGTGTTTACAGTGTTTTTTTAAAGAATGTTATATATTGCGTCAAAGATAAGCGTTTAACATTCAAAATTATGTATTATACGTTTTTTTGCAAAGTCATAATCTTCATAAACACTCACACCAGCATAAGCATAGCTTGCAAATTCATATAATGTACTCTCTCATGTTGAATATAATTCATAATATTGAAATGTGTATTTTGCGCATCAAATTATTGTACACAGCTTTTTGCAATATTTTCGTACGATTGACTCGTGTACTATTTCGATTAAGCAGTGAGATTTAGTAAAAAAAAGTTTTACTAAATAGATTTCTACAGGGCGTGATACCGCCCAGCACTTCACTTCGCTACTTACATCATAGTCGCGCTGATACGTCTCGCAGTGCTTGGCGCGTGTTTGTCCACCACACCTCCACAGGCGTTTATCGCAAAATGCGCAGCCTGCGTGGCGCATTCAGGGCTGCCTTCGCCGTGTTCCGTGAAAGAAAGCACGTCACGCGCGTGTTTATTGCGAGGGCTTATCGTCGGCGGCGCGTTTTGCACGGCGCGTCATCGCCTCGAGGATCACGCGTCGCGGCGGCGATTCGCCTCCTGCGACAAGCAGCATGACGTCACGTAGTGCGCTTCCTTATGCATGCACGAAACTATTGCAATGCAGCCTAGTCAATGCGCCCATAAACGCCACCAGAATAAAAAATATATTACTCATTTTTTTTTACATACAATTTGCAGTTTTGGATGATTCTTTGTGAGGTGCTCATTGGGTTTTCTCTACTTAAGAAATAGTTGTAATGAAGCTTGTCCTATTAAACTGAACCATGTATCATTTTAGAATAATAAAAGAATTTAAAAAAATATATGTGTATGAGTTCCCGTTTGGTGCATCCTGTCGTTTGATTTCGCTTCGAAAGTGCATGGAAAAAACAAATAAAATTGTATATCGTTGACACGATACACAATTTTGCCCTGTGGGATCATTTTAATATTAGTAGAAACAATGTACTTTGCAAAATAGTTAATGAATTGTGACAGGAAGTAAGTGCGCCTTGAACAATCCTTGAAATTCTACTAGTCAGAATCATATACTGCGGTTCTGACTCTTTTCGTATTTTATCACGAAATCTGATCAAGAAAATATTAAGAACTACTTCCATACATAGTACCCTTTTTAGGAATATTGCCAACATCCTTCTTTCGCAAGTTCACCAATAAGTGAAAATCGAAAAAGAAAAAAAAAAAGAAAAAGACATTATGAACACGAGATTGTTAGAAATGTTATTAAGATGATGTGGGAACATTTCACTTGACTTATTTTCATAAACATCCCTAAAAGTTTCTTTACATCGCCTTCTGTTTGTAAAATTTTTTTAAATGTGTATGAAGTGTTTGACAAGTTCCATGTTTCTAGATATGTAAGAATGAGGAAACAAACGTTTTCGTGTTCTTTCGTAAGGGGTCTTGAAGAAATATTATTGTCGATGAGAAGGAAATTGTAAAGGAAGACACACGCAATACCTACTTCAGAATTTCTTCTTGAGGCAAAAATGGCAGACAGTTCTCGACTGATAAGATGGTTACGTCAGACTTACATGCAATAATCTAAACGGGGAAAGGAGTTCCACGTAGAAATGTCTGATAAATACAAGGTGAGCACCTAACAACACCTTCCCGTGTTCACAATGCTACCCTTTCTAAGCATTGCTCCATATTTCTCGAGGTGTTAACATCTGAATTTAAGTATTTCATCGTGGCATGAGAAAATAAAAGAATACCCCCGCTCCTATTATTTTCCACGCACAAAGGCGTCCAATTATGCATAACAGCGCAATTAAACGCGTTGAAACCACTACGTTAAAAGAGATCCCGCGTGAACATCTGGGAGCTTTCACTGGTTTGTCAGCAACACTCAGGCACGATGCCACGGAGACGAGAGGCATGGGCAATTTAACTTTTGAGGACATTGGGGCAACGACTGGCAATTGCCCTTTTGTTCACCTTCCGCGTATCTCACGTGCGATTCCGAGGGTACCTAATCAGAGCAAATCATCAGTGTTGGAAGTGAGTGAGTGAGTGCACCCGCGCGCTTCAGCACGCGGTTGCGATTCCCAGAGACAACAGAAGTCGGTTTCTCAGAACACGATGTTGCAAATCCCTCGCCTCGTAGAAACCCCGCTCGCATTTCTCAAGACCATTGTCCCGACTTTTAGCTGACTTGGACTTACGCTGCAGTCACGACTCAGCGGGCGAACACAGTTCACACGCATTGCTCACGCACTGAATGGGCGAATGATACTCCGTTAGCAATGTTGAGTTTAGAAGGACAGTCTTTGTTTTGATCAATACCATTTTTAAAATAATTGCGAGACGAAAATTACTAATGAGATTCCTTCACATTCTAATATCTAAAAACTATGTCGTACGTAATAATAAAATGCATTTTTCATGTACTTAACGTACAAATCTGAGATAAGAAACATTCTGAAGCCTGGATTTCGAAACAAGACTGTTAAAATGTAGAAAGAAATAATAATTCCACAGAAATGAGTGTAATTAATAAACAGCACTTTCTAACATACACGACTAACGTAACATTCTTGCATTGTTCTATATATTAAGTAGAAGCGAAATCACCAGGAGAACTAAATAATGCGGCAAAACAAGTACAGGGGGCAAATAGTAATGTCCAATTCAATTCCACCGAGAACACGGGTAAATGAATCCACAAATCGCTCAATATGGAGTTTTGCGCTCTGGACTGTTATAATTAATTAACGTATGCGGTAAGGAAAGCAAACAACGTGAGATACGAGTGTTTGGTTCAGTGTGAAGAAGATACAGGCGACAAACGGAATGTAAGAGACCCAGGGGCGGATTAATATTTTTGCCGCCTGTAGGCACATCAAATTTGCTGCCCCCTGTTTAAAATTAATGTTACATTTCAAATTGTAACGTTTCAGTAACAATTCCTCATTAATTTAAACGTTTTAACTTTAAAAGTAACATTATATTTTGCACATCGTTTTCATAAATTAAATATTTTTTTGGATTAACTAATTTTGGATATAAACTGTATCTTTATAGCAAGTAAAGTTCAACATTATTAACGTTTCAACACTGAAACGTTAACATTAAAAGGAAACTAAAACATGACAACTAGAATTGCAACATGTTTTCTTTCGTCAACGGGCCTTAGTTTCAGATTCATATACTTCTGAAATCATAAGGTATACTCTAATGAAGTAGACAGATAAATAGCTTGTATTAAATATTAATATGATATTTTTTAAATAAAAATATGATTTATGCTGTTATAGATTTTAGAGAACCTAAATTTGTTTTAGAAAATATCAAGAAAATTTTGCGCCTTTGAAAATTTGCCGCCCTTGAAAATTTGCCGCCGTAGGCACGTGCCTACTGTGCCTATGCGTAAATCCACCTCTGAAGAGGCCGCCATATATCTTAAATTTAATTTTGATTCTGATGCAGAGGGAGTCCACGAATCAATGTGATCCTCTTAACGCAATGTTTCTTTCTCGATCATTATTCACCATTTTTATCGGATCACAAGAAAAATAGACGAGTGTTTCTGATTAATTAATTTATTGTTAGCGATTCCGGCGCGTCAACTACTAGAGTCATTAGTCCCGTAGGTGTAGTGCATGTTTTTGCTCGGGAGATGGCGCTGGTCTTTCTTCGCAGTACGGCGAGATCCGGCGCCGACCTACCGCCGGCCAACGGTCAGTCCAAGCCCAACCAAGTATCTCTCACCAACGGGGCACTGCCCCAGCCAAGACAATCACTAAGCTTCCGAGCAGTCTCCCGGCATGTGAAGTAGTGTAGTGCATGCGACTGTGTGTGTGTAAAGGATGAAGGTAGGACAAGGAAATGGTAGGAAAAATCGCGCGCGTTCACGGCGCAGCTACCCAACAAGCGCGAATTTGCTTAAAGGCCTATTTACAATGCAAACATAAACATAAGCATAACGCATAGACGTAAACATTTACATAAGCGATAGACAATGTCTTAACATAAACGTAAGCAAAATAAGAGTTTCTGTTGGCTGTGAGACATTCTAGTTCATTCTTGGTTGTATGTGAGAACGGATTTCGAGGTATCGATTTGTCCATGGCTTATGGTATGGCGTTAGTTCGCCTATCAACTTCGATCCTATTTCGATACTTGATTTTGAGTCAATGTACAGTGAGTGGTTTATTTCTTATGTCTTACTTAAGCATACGTACAGAAGCTTAAAGCTTGCAAACCTTCAGGTTAACGTCTTACGTGTTATGCTTATGCGAACGTATTGTGAATGAGTCCGCTCCTGGATGTAGTCCTAACTTTTATGCTTATGCTTGCATTAAGAGGCCGGGGTCCACGGACCGAGGCGTCCGGAGCTGCAGAGCGGTCGGCGGCGGCGGGCAAGTCCGGGCTGATGGCCCAGGCGGCTCGCGTGGAGACCCTCCGAGCGGCAGCGCTGCCTCCGCCGCCGAGGAAACAATGGCGCTGCCGCCGGCAAAAAGAGGCGCAGGACCCAGCGCCCCCCCCCCCCTCCGCCACCGGCACCGCCGGGCCAAACTGGTTCCCGCCCGACGCTCACGCTGCCGCCGCCGCCGCCCGCGCGCCGCGCTCTCCGGCCGAGCGACCGGGTCGGGCGGCCGGGAGGCCTGGAGGCGGTGGCGGTGTGTACGGTAGGCAGGGACGGCGGTGGACGAACAGGTAACGGCCGAGAAAATAAGATTTCGTTCAAAGATGCAGTAAATGAAACAACTCGGGAGGATCGCCGGTAGTTGCTGTAGATGTGGGGAGTAAGGTGGTAACTAGAGGGAGGGGGTTCGCGGCAGAAGTCGAGATCAGGTTTAATACGTGAAGGATGTCAAAGAGACGCGGTGTCTGTTTAACGGTAGCGGGTTGGTAAGCACTGGCGGTGGAGATTTCACTACGAGAAGTCACAGGATCACGCGATGACTGCAAAGACGGAAGCAAAGACGTTGTGTCAGAAAACAATATTTCAATCGAAGAAACAGAATCTACAATTAATTGAAAGCTGTAGTATGCTTTGAGTCAATGACTAGCAGTCCATGTACGTAATGGCGTCAAGTGTAGTGATATTCGGCAGCATGTACTATAATGCTGGCAGGGACGCGGCATTCAAGGCGTCGCCAACGGTGGAGGCTGTCGGTGAAGCGGTGGTGGCGGTGGTGGTGGTGGTGGTGGTGGTGGTGGTGGTGGTGGTGGTGGTGGCAGTGGTGGCAGTGGTGGCAGTTGGGGCGGGCGGGCGCACCGGCGGCGGCCAATGAGGCGGTTGGAGGAGTGAGCCACGGGCTGGAAACTCACCGTGAGACGCCGAACGGGCCCTCGGCACGAGATGTAATTTGAGTTAGGAGCCGGGAGCATTACCTGCAGGCAGAACAATGGATTAAACTTAAATGGTGCAAGATAACTTATTCAATTACAGTAATGTTCTGTTTGACAGTGCTAAGCAGCAGGTAGCTCTCTTCCTTTTAATCTTACTCCATAATTTTTGAAGGACATTCTAATCCGCCTATCTCGTTCTCGTTAAAGGAATCATTTCTGCCTGGAGCATCCTCAACTCAACAATAAATTGAACTACCAGTACCATCAAAAATTGCAGTACCATTTTGTAGAGCTCAAAAAGTAAATTATCCTGTGTAATGTAATGTTAATGATACAGATGAATGGATGCAAACATATTCAATTACAGTGTGAGGAAGTTTTCTAATATTTGTTGTTTATAATATAACTTACAGCAAATTCATTAGTATATAAGTTATTTCCTTTAAAATGGCACACAGCTAATTTCGTAGCCGGATTCTAAATATACAACATCAACGTGAATGTAACACAGTGGCTTCGCATTGCAATAATAATGACGTATGCATTCAAAGTTTGATTCGGAAGAATTGCAAATGGAATTCGGGTAACATAATATCTCTTTTTCATATGGCAGCACTTTACCAAATTAAATTTATTTTAAATATTGTTTTCCAAATTATGATTCAGCTACTCCAGTAAAAAAGCTATTGAGCTCATTCACCAACTATGATTCTTCATTAATATTTCATGTGTCTAATTAATTAGGGAGAGCTCCTTTGACGACTTCATAGCATCTAACAAAAATCATGAAAATGTTGTTTGAAGATTCTCGAGCAATTCGTACGTATAATCTGGGTGAACATTCCAAATGTACTAATAAATTGATTTACCTCATTATATTCTTTAATTCAGATTATATACACTTTCCGGTAAAAAACACGAAATAGATAACGCACTTTTTGCCCTTCTTTTAGAATTGAATTAAACAAGAAATCACACTCTTTTCGATAGTTCTACTCACACAGTTTTGGAGAAACATAATTCTGTGTATTTCTGAATTGATTATTTCCGGGTTCCAGGCGCGTCAACGACTATGTTCTTTATTCCTGTAAATGTAATGTATGTTTATCACGGATGTTGTCGATGTTCTTCGGCCGCTGGATGATAAGATTCGGCGATAACCTACACGTCGCCAGGCTAAGTTTTCCCCGTCCCAAAATCTCTCGCCATCGTGCACCGCCTCATTCGGATCAAAGTCTAAACTCCCGACTGGTCTCCCGTCATGAGTATTAGTAGAGAGCATGTAAGTATAAGAGTATGCACGCTGGTGGGAGATTCTGAGAAGGGGAAAACTAAGCCTGCCAACGTGTAGGTTGGTCCAGAATCTTATCATCCAGCGGGGAAAAACACCGTCAAATATCCTGATAAATCATACTCTGCATTTACAGATGTGATGATAAGACAAGGAATGCGAAGGAAAGATCAGGCGTGGTCCTTTGGCCGTTAATTGGGACTACTGCTCCGGCATTCGCCTGGTGTTGATCGGAGGAACCAAGGAAAACTACCGATCAGGGCAGCCGGCAGCTAGAATTCCGTTCTAGATAATCACTGAATTCGACCAAGTTATCTAGTTATTATCCAAACAAAATCCTGAAAACAAATGTACGTGTGTTACAATGGTTCTCATTGGTTTGCAGTATGAGCTCTGCCATTGTCGGGATCCTGACGCGAAAGTAAATAGTTCTCTGTACAAGAACATTCTGCAAAAAAATGAGAATCATTCTAACATACCTGTATTTTTTTCTTCATCGGAATGTTTCTTAAGGTAAACGGATAATGGTTCGTTCCCATGGAAATGGTTATTTACAGTCTTTCATGGTATTGCGATGCTAAAAATTATTATTATATTTATATTTATGTTTCCTTTCTTTTTTAAATGGAATATTTTAGTGAATGGTTCAATTTATATTTTTTGATAGCTTTTTTGTTTATGTTATGTATAAATTTAATTGGGAATATTGAAGGTTTAAGTTATAACAGCTGTATTACTGAAAGCTCGCGATTACGAGAGTTAATTACCGGTTGGTCTGAATAACGTAGGACTTGAACTCTCCTCACTAAAAATTCCGATCACTCTCCCGCCAGAGCTGGTAGACTTCCCAGAGCACGCGTGCGGAAGAGTAGGGACGTGACCTGATTGAGGCGCGGGGGCGTGGCCGCGTTGCGCCAGGTCTCCCGTGCTCCGTGCCCCGCGCCGGCTTTCTCCCGCTCTCCCTCTTTTCGCGGCTTTTGTCCCACGCGCCGCGCCCCGCGCACTTATGAATTCCTAATGAATCACCGCCATTATCCTTCCTCCGCGTTACAATACGGGCCCAGCCCTTGGACCCCGGCTGGTCGCACCTTCTTTAATGAAAAAGTGCGAGTCGTTACCTAACACCAACTGCGTACAGGCAGGTGTTGTTTATCACGTCCTCAACGAGACGCCTTCTGACGTCCGCCGTTTGCATCTATTTACTTTCAGAATAGGAAAGGACGTCGTACAACAATGCGTGCTAGAAGGCTGACGCTGAAAGTTTGTCCATGACCGCGACACTGTTGTGAGCCTTAAACATCACGTAAAAAGTTGCTTAACGTCATTCTCTGGAATACCTCTTCGGAACATATTTCAAACATATGGGGTGATGTTAATATATTCTCAGAATTAATCCCTTCTCCCCAAAATATCTAAAAATTTATTTGTTGGTTTACTCACTTAAATTTTGTTGTTGTCTAGTACTTCACTTTGTTTTTTCACAACCAACCATGAATTATAAATCGGATAAATTTAACATGAACCAGAAATACTCAAATTCGAAAACTATCACAAAATAAATGTCGCACTAATCCTTCCGTACTTCGTAATCGTCTAACGCTGTTAATAAGTATTTTCACTTTTCCTAACGTTTCAATAATTAATAAGCCGGTACATCCCCAAAATTATATTCATTTAAAATTCAGTCTCTATGGAGTGTGTTGAAAACACCACTCGTCAGACTCTTCAAGAACGTTAAAAGAGAACACTGAAGCACTTGATGATTTCAACAAGGCAATGCAACGAGTACGAGCGTTGTTTTGTTCACCAACTCCCATGCTTTGTATCGTTCTGCCGTGGCGAAACATAGGTCCGCTGGTAAAGAAAGTTTGATTCACTCCGATACAAAGATTATGGTTCTACTCTACATCCACCGTCACGTTCAAGAACAAAACAACCAAGAGCAACATCACAACATCGTGTGCATGTGTAACGACGCGTTAACAAGGCCGTTCGCGTCTCCGTACAGCACTAGCCGACATTCACCGCCCGAATGATGTTTGCGCGCGAGTCGCGGTGCGCTTTTTTTTCTTTCTTTTTCTTTCCTTTTTTTCTTTTTTCTTTCATTTTTTCTTTTTTCTTTTTTCTTTCTTATTTCTTATTTCATTCATTTTTTTCTTTTTCTTTCTTTTTTCTTTCATTTTTTCTTTATCTTTCTTTTTTCTTTTTTTGTGGCCTGTGATCTCCTTTCGCGCGCGGGAGAAAAGCAGCACCCGCGCCAGCGTGCGTCTCGCGCATGCGCCGGCCGCTTCGCGTGCCGGGGGGTGTCACGCGCACGCGGCCAAGGCCGGGCCAACCACCCGCCAGAGAGTCCCGCCCTCCGCGCCGCCCCACGTCCGGGAGTCGAGCGGCAGCCAGAGACCTCTCGCGGAGGAAGCGGACGGCGAAGCAACTTACGCCCGCAATCCAAGCCACTCCTGTCAAATTCGAAGACGCTAACTCATCAGCTAGGTCGAATTTAGTTGCTGAGAATTCTAGCGGCCGGTTGCTCTAGTGGGTAGTTTTCCGTGGGTTCCCCGATCAATACCATTCGAATGTCGGAGCAATATCCTAACAAACGGGCCATGGACCGCCCGCCATCTCTCCTTTCCATTCTTTGCCCTATTCTACTCCTTACTTTTAGACACCTTCACTTGAACGCACTACACTATCACACTTGCTAGGAGACCGGTCAGGAGGTTAGAGCTTGTCCTGATGGGGTGGAGCCCTACTGAAGGGAGATACCTGGTTGGGGTAACAGGTAAGTCGGTGCCGGATCACACCATCCAGCGGGGGAAGATCCCTTCCACACCACGCGGAAAACATACACTACACTTACGGGATTAATGGTCTTACCCGTCTACGAGCAAGGAATCACTAATCAATTAAGAACCAAAAGAGTGTGTTCAGACGACTCTGGATATAATGAAATTATATACGGCATTACGGCAAATGAAAGGGATTCAGAAAATCGATCATCAATGATAGAACTGCCCAGGCCGAAAACTTTATGGACACGAATTAAAAGTTGAAAATTTGCGAAATCCGATCTACAAACAAGTTAAGAAGTTTGATGATGTGGGTTAAAAAATGAATATAGTGCTCCAAGAGATCACGAAGCATTGAAGGGTGTTAAGACAGCCCTAAGATTTTTGATGTTTGGATAATGTAGAAAGAGGGGCGATGTTCACTGTATTTCTTGTTTCTGGGCGCGTCAACTACGTAGGTAACTATTCCCATAAGTGTGATGCATGTTACAACGTTCCTCCGCGCTTGATGTAAGGCTTTCCCCCTCCTGGTATCTGCACCTGAAGGACATTGCCCCAGCGAGAACATGTTCTAAGCTCCCAATTGGTTTCCGGTCGTGTCACGTGTTGTAGGGATGTTGAGGTAAGTGTGAGTACGTATGTTAAGAGGAGGGGGTGAAAGTGGGGAAGGAAAGACGTTGAGGATCTTCGGCTCTCGCCTGGTATTGATAGAACTTCGGAAATTCCCTATTAGAGCATCCGGCCGCTAATATTATCCTCCAAACACTGATTGCATTCGACCCTGCCGCCCACACGGTCAACGACGCTGCAAACGATACTACCACAGGGCCATCGCAGCTGGAAACATTCGAAAAACATTTTACTTTTTTAACTCTCATATTCTCAATTATATATCTTTTACCATTACAGCCCTGTGAACTAGAATTGTTCAGTTTTAGAAACGTCATACGTCACGTATTCAAATGGACGACAAATTCAAATAAAATATTGGCGGTGCCATACAGCCATTACCATCAACCTTCACAACAATGTCCATTAACGTAACAGTAAATTTAATTTTACTACTGTTTCTGACAGTGACTGACACCTTCTTCCAACTCCATATCTATCTTCTCTCCCCATCCCTCGCACCTTTCACTTTCATTTCGTCTCGCTTTATGCTCTGTCTCTGCGGGGGCCTTTTTCTCACGCTGCACGGCGCGGCGCGGGGCGGGGCGGCCTTCCAATGAAGGTTCTCCGCCATTAGCGTAATCCCTCGTTTCGGCGCACACGCATCGCGCGGGCCGTGTTCCGCCGCACGATAAAACACTCGGCTCGCGCGCTCGGGGTATAAATTACCGGAGCAAAACCAGCGCGCGCGGCGAGGGAGCGCCGGCCGCCGAAGCGCCGCAGCCGGATGTGGAGCTAATGGGCGGCGCGCCTTCCGCGGCGCCTCGCGCCGCCCGCTCGCCCCAGGGCGCATCCCCCGAAGAGAGGGGAGCGGCGGATCTGATTTCAATTGAATTGAATTAATGCCTTATTTTACGTGGCGAGACTCGGGCCATGAGGCCTGCTCTTCCGTCTGACCACGCAAATTTCGCTACGCTCCTTTCCCCAACTAGCAGAGAAAGGAGGTATTTCTTGGGCGAGGAACAGACGATTTGAATTTAGCTCAGAGGCGTCATTTAGGCTTGAGGATCTTTTACATGCAAGTAAATCTACTAACATGGGACAGCCGGCTTTACGTCCCCTCCGAAGGATGCGTACGAAGGATTTTTTCGCCCTTCGTCCGGTACGCCAACCGTTACACCATCGCCGCGCGCGGATTTGCAGGAGGTGGTGGAGAAGGTCGACGGATGGGAAGAGCTGAAGGGCGATGGTCAGCATGGTGAAATGAATGAGAGGGGGTGGTTGGTGAGGATGTGTTGGGTGGCGAGATATTGGATGAGGAAGTAATGAATGGGAGGATAATGAACGGAGTGAGAGGGCGGATGTGATAGATGAGAGGGACGATGGATAATGTGCGGTGGATGAAAGGGTGACGGGTAACGAGATGCCGGGTGAAAACATGAAAGGTGAAGAAGTGAAGGGTGAAGAAGTGAAGGGTGAAGAAGTGAAGGATAGGGAGGGGACGGATAGGGAGGTGACGGTTAGGAAGGTGACGGTTAGGAAGGTGACGGTTAGGAAGGTGACGGTTAGGAAGGTGACGGTTAGGAAGGTGACGGTTAGGAAGGTGACGGTTAGGAAGGTGACGATTAGGAAGGTGACGGTTAGGAAGGTGACGGTTAGGAAGGTGACGGTTAGGAAGGCGACGGACAGGGAAGTGACGGACAGGGAGGTGACGGACAGGGAGGTGACGGACAGGGAGGTGACGGACAGGGAGGTGACGGACAGGGAGGTGACGGACAGGGAGGTGATGTTTGGAGATATGGTGAATGAGAGAGTGGAGTATGAAGGAGTGATGTATGGTGAGTTATTAGGTGATTGGGTGATGCGTAGAGGTTAGGAATGAAATGGCGATGAGTACTGTAGGTGATGGGTAACGAAGGCGATAGACTCGGGAGCGTTGGGTGTAGGGGCAAAACGCTTGGCGCGTTTTTGCACGCTGGATCGATGGGTGTGAGTTGAGGGGAGCGACGGTATAGACGTGGAGGTGGTGGATGGGGGCAGGCAATGAGTCAAATGGAGATGGATACAGAAGCGATGAGGTGTGTTGGCTGGATGTGCGGAGAGAGACCCGAGGAGTCACGAAGATCAGAGGATGAAGGGGTGGTTGGGGAGGAGGGCGCGGGGTGGGCGTGTTCAGCAGGTGGCTCGTTTGCGGAACGAGCAGGTTGGCGTTGTGGGTTCATGTTCATCGCCGTCGGTGGTCTAGCAAACAGCTTACAACACGAGAGGTTGCGATCGTTTGGATAGCGCGGCTGGGAACGTTCTCAGCTACACAATAACTGTACATATTAATGTCTTGTAGACATAACTGAACTCAGGAAATATGACCATAATCTCTATTCTTAGTATTGAGAGAAAAAGCTCTCCTATTCAGTTATCAGTATTCATATGTGCTCTGAGACTGTTGACTGACAAGACTGGTTCATTCTTTCCGAGAAGAGACACTTGTTTCCCTTATCCATGCACTAAGAAGTAAATAAAATAGAATACTCGGGAATGCACGAAAGATACAAATTAAGCAACTAGTAGACTTCAATAACAAATACCGCTAAACCGTAATTTCTTGGGCAAGTTTTATAAAAAAATTTAATCACTTAACAAATCTTCCTCGGAAATACTTAGACGTAAAAGAATATTGTTTACATTATTTTATTTCACGTCTATATAGCATATTACAATGTGGTTTTATCTGACTTAACCAACAACAAGGATTTTGAAGTTTATCTTTCTATATGCCCGTTGCAACAGACGAAAACAATAGAGTGAAGGATATTCCATGTCGGTTTGTATTTACCGATCAGTTTCAAATAATGGTAAATTGAAACACTATATTCAATACAATGGTATATTGAAATAAGAATTTGTGAACCATACTACTTCAGCAGGTATTGATAACTTTGTTCATTGGAAGTTGTATTCTTACGAAAATAAGATTTCTATTGCATAAAATTCATCCATGCTAAACTCAAATGTAAGTAACATAATTCTTAAGAGATCTTTCTTTTCAAATGTTGTCCGCGTGACAGTTTCAGCTACCAATCAGCGGCAGACCCGAAACGACAAACACTCTACACCCCCCCACACTCAGCGAAAACGAAGAAAAAACGGGCAGGAGATAGCTCCACGTCGCAAGCAGGAATCCGCGTCCGGGCCGCCCGTGCCAATGGGATGTGAAAAGCATTCAGCGCCGCGGCGCGAAATGGGAAACGGCCCATAATTCGCGGCGATGGCCGCAGGGGGGCGGGGATCCCCGATGCGCAGTGCGCGTCCGGAAAAGTGCCCGGCGCGGCGGTCGTTACCCAGGAATTCGACACCGGCCCAGGTGGCTCAGGGCATCAATTGATGTCAGTGCAGTGCCTCTGACCGGCAAGTTAGAGAATTTTTCTCGCAAGCTAGGTCGAATTCAGACGCTGTCTGTAACACAATGCTAGCGATCGGTCGGTAGTATTCCGTGATTTCAACACCCGGCCAATGCCGGAGCAGTACCTTAACAAACGGGCCACTGACCGCCTTCTCTCTGCCTTCTTTCCGACCTCTTCCTTGTCTTATCCTCACTCCTTACACACCTACACTACCACACATTCCGGAAGACAGCTCGGGAGCTCAGAGTTGGACCCCGCTGGGGCAATTCCCCGTTGGTGAGTGATACTTGGTTCAGGAAAACCCCTCTAGAGGACAGATCGGCGCCGGATCTCGCCATACTGCGAGGAAAGACCACTGCCACCTCCCGAGCAAAAACATGCACTACACCTGCGGGACTAATGACCCGAGTAGTTAACGCGCCCAGAATCACTAACAATCAATGAATCAATCAGAAACACTCGTATATTTTACTTGTAGTACGATAAAGTTGGTGAATAATGATCGGGAAAGAAACATTGGGCTAAGAGGAACACATTGATTCGTGAACTCCCCCTCCATCAGACTTCAAAATGAAATTTAAGATATTTGAATGTTTCTTAGATGTAGTTTGTCGTCTGTTCCTTTTTCATATTGAAGTACACTGTTTGCCTTCATTACAGCGTACATTAATGAGATATAACAATCCAAAGCGCAAAACCCCTATTCCAGGCGGAAACCGGAGCAGAATCCTAACATCGGGCCACGGAACGCGCGCGATCTTTCCTTCCTCTTCCTACACACCCTTACACTTACATGCATTACACTGTCACATGCCGGGAGACCATTCGGGGGATTCAAGCTTTTCCGGTTGAGACGGTGCCCCACTGATGGGAGATATCTGGTGAGGGAAAACCCGCAAGCTGACAGGTAGGTTGGCGCCGGTACGCGCCATCCAGCAGGAAAAGATCACCGTCACCTGCCGCGATATAAAAACATGCCTTACACGTACAGGAACTAATGACGTTAGCCGTTGACGAGCCCCAAACAATCAATCAGGAATTCGGCTGCTCGCGACCCTCACGTTAATGACACGACGCGGACGGCGGCGCAGCCAATGGTTTCACTTTCACTGCTTCGTTTTCCTCGGAAAGCCACTCGGGTTGCATCGGAGACGAAGAAAGTGGCGACAGAGGAGGGTAATTAAAAGAGAAGTAATAGTCATCCATTCTGAAACTCGGAGTTCATTCGAAAGTTCACGAAGGACACTTAATATATAAATTAATAGGCTAGTCAAGTCCGTTACTCGACGCCCGTTAATTACGTGCCGTACTAAATCGATAAATATTAATGTTCAGGATACAGCACGACTTGTAATTGATAATTGTGTATTTCATTAAAACGACGTTTACTTTTGCCTCATAACTCAAGTTCGTCAACACAATGCAGTAGCGGAATTTATTTTAATAAAAAATATTCTCCTGAATTTTGGAACCATTATGAAAGCGCTAATGTAAGTATATGTCATATTCAAAATGAGCCATTTAAAAATGCATTATTTCAAGGAAAGAACGGGTATAACGAATTATGGTTCACGTGAAAGTCTTTGTGAATTGTGTGAGAAAGATTTTATGGTCATTTTCTGTTCCAAATATCGAAGAAACATACATGTTGATATCTTTGATAGTCCCAGAAGGTTAACTATGCCTCAAAATTACCCAAAAGACATAAAATGTTTAATAAAATTTCATTTAAAAACCTACATTGAAACAGTTTGGTTTAGTGTAAAAAACTGAAAGCTGAAAACTCAATTAATTTAGGTCGTTTACTTCTTTCGGATGAAGTTAAATAAACTAATTAATCGGGCTAATCTCTTCAAAAATCGTATATATGATATTTAAAAAATGCGATATAGGTATCACAATATACTTTCTTTCTTCTAATCATGACCATTAGGTTGCCGTCAATGATAAAATGACGTTATGCACACGTTTTTAAAATTTAATAAAATGCATAATTGATTAATAACGAATAATATAATATGTAGGGAGGAATTAGGTGTAGGAAATTGTATTCGAAATTTATACATTTCTCATATTAGAAACGAATATTATGTTTTAGCTCTAGTGAAGAAACAACTGGATGGATAAAAAGAGAAACATACTACTGTTGTTCACAGGTGCAATTAACCTTCACTTAGGGCATGGCTAAGATAAATCATCCTCGCGTAATAAAGAATGGAAGGATTATCAGATCATCTGTTTTACCACTCACACCACACAACAGTCCGCTCCATAAGACGCGGAACGAAAACAGCTCACCGCAAGATAAACCAAATCGCAACGCGCGACAGATCGCGAGAGGGGGGTGGGGCGAGAAGCGATGGCGGATAAGCAGAGCGAAAAGCGGCAGCTGGCACTCCCAGGAGGAATTGCCCGATTGCATCCCGCAGTCAGGTTTCCCTCGCACCCGCTTGCCCGTTAATCCCCTTTCACTTTTGGATACCTGCGAACGCGTTGCCTGGTGCATCCCTTCCGGGGTTTTGGGACGGTGAAGGAAGAAACGATTTAGTTCTCTTGAATCATTGTCCTTATTTCACAATTCAATTGTTGAGATACCCTCTCATTATTTAGACACTCAAATTAAAAACAATAAAAACTTAATGGAAATATGTCTTTGTTCATTGAGTTAGTTAAAGTTTAATATAACTTACAATCAGTTGTAACAATCTCTTATACATTAATCTTCAACAAACTCAACTAATAAAGACTGATTTTTCCATCAATCTTTGAATGTTTTCAATTTGATTGTCTAAAAAATGAAAGTACACCTCAACAAGACAACGATTTAGTTACGTTTCCATTCTGTGTCACGCAAATAAATGTTCTAGCCTCAGTCAAGAGCAAACCTCAGAGATAACCGTGACAGAATCTACGGAACTGTATATGGAATCAAAATATACCTATTTTAATTCTGCATGTTTTTAGGAAAGACCGTGGTCCCATTTTCTTTCCTCTTTTTGAGGAGCTCACAGTATTCATAGAAATCAGTTTCAATAACTTAAGAATATTCAATTATTAATTCCAAAATAACAAGCTTTCCTTACTGTATGTGACCGATCATTTACTTTACACCAGTAGACAAACTATATTGTCTTCAAATACACAAATTAATTGTTGACAGGTGTCAAACCAGAAAAATGATTATCACAAAAGTACTTTCATTTTTATACTGACACGTTTTTTATTGTTATTGTCCTCGATACGAATCTGATATACACTGTATACCTTACCTGGATCGAGAGAAATGTGAATACGAGGAAAATATGAAAACAGTTGAATGATTCTACATGTTCCCTTAGGGAAAGGGACATTATGAAAGGGAAATATGAAAAGACAAACCAAGTCAATTTAACATGCAGTTAATTAGTAAATAACTGTGATTGTGGTTCATTATAATTAGGTAAAATATAAACTCTTGTATGTACCACAGTCGTTCACTGGTTCTAATGATCGAGCGGCAACAAAAAGCAAGAGAACCTTTGGCTACAAACCTTGGACCGCCCTTGGTGCTTAAACAACTGTTAAGCAATCGTTTCCGAAGGCTTGTGAGACCTTATTTCTCGGACCATTTAACATAAACTACGTGAGAGAGGTGCAACGAGTGAACAGTAGCCGCACAGGTATCTCCACGAAATCTCTACATCCCGCCCGTATCCACCCCCACCCTCCGCCCGGGTGGCTTATCGCTGCGCATCGGCCGCGCGCAGGGAAAGCGCGTCGGTTTCTCCCTGCACCCGAGGGAAGGAGCGGCGCGCGCGACGCCTTTGTCTCCTTTCTGCTCTGATAGCCGCGTGCGGGGGCGTGCGCAGGGCTTTCCACGCGGCGCAGGGACGCAGCAGTTTACGCCGCCGCATCCCATTCGCCGGCTGACGCACGGGGGGCGCTATTGCAGTCCCGTATGTCAGTCAAGAGCACGCGCCCGGGGTTTGTGAAAACGAAAGGGTTTTAGAATTTCACACCCGCAGTTACACGCGTTTATTACTAAGCAAGATCATGCAACACTTTAATTCCACGTATTCCACGCAAAATCCAACAATCGCGGTAAAGATGACTTAAAGCCAATGCATCTGACAGTTTTTGCAGATACGCCGGAATTTATAGAACTACTAGCTAACCATGGTGCAGAGATTAACGAAAGAGAAAGCACCGAAAAACACACTCCTCTTCAATTGGCTGCTTTGTATGGAAATAAATGTATAATACGAGCCTTGGTTAATAGGGGGCAAAATATTGAAGATATAGATAATAATGGACGAACAGCGCTATTTTTGGCTACCAGGCAGTGCACCGAAGCATAAAATGATAGCAGAGTAGAAGTTATCAAGTATTTGATAGGCGAACTCAAATCAGACATAACAAAAACAGACAATAACAAACGGTTGTTTTTTTCTTCCTGGAGCTTTTTCCAGCTTCGGGGGTGTCGATTTCGACTATCCACTAATCACAACTGTCGATTTCGGATACCCACTAATAGGGATCCAAGTTAACCTATACACTAGATACATATGTGGGCTTCTTGGTTTGTGGTCAGGAGACTCAAAAGGCCTTCCGCGACAAAACACATACGTGAAAGACCAGGGACAAACAACCATGCCCACAGTGGGACCCGAACCAGCGACCCTTCGCAACGAGGCGCTGAGTCAGCAAACGCTTAGCCACCTCAGTCATTCAGATCGGCACATATCTACATACGTGATTAGATTAATTACGGTTTTCTATTTTAACGATGTGAATACGTATTCGTTTAACCTAAGGACAAAGAAAGTAGTCGTAAAGGTGAATTAAAATCCTCGTCTGAAGTACAGAATCATCGCAAATTAAAAATAGTCTACGCTAGTGTATTATCCCATTCGATATTTTGGGATTCAATATTTCCGACTCACAACATATTGATGCATCCCGAAACTTCGGTTTGTCGGAGATTTTCATGACCAATACGGTAGGACCAATGCAAATTCAAGACAGTGCATCGCTCGATCCTGTGCTTGGGAGTCTAAACAGGGAAGAAGTATTACGTGCCTCGTCTTTAGAAGCACTCCGGCCTCCATTTCAACTAATTGGATTAAACCACAGAACCGGTAGATCAGATCTGCCAGCCTCTGGAACTCTAACCCATCAATTGACTTCGATCAAACAGTATTTAGTAACTAGTACCGCAAATGCATGCAATCTCGGGGCTCGATCTCGGGCCTCTCAGTCTGCGAAGCTTCAAGTTGCGTACTTGCAACTGCATGCTAACGCCGCCAGTATGCTGCAGAACTGGAAATACCTATTCTTGAATATTCTTGTTTCCACAATAATAATTAAAAAAAATACCAAAACAAATCATGAACAATTTTCATAAAATTTACATTTTTTTTATTTTCATTGAAAATTGTTTCCTGCCTACCTCGGCGAAAACGCTTTTCAAAAATACATTTTTTTAAACTGTTTCATTTCACAAACCACTCATCCAGCGCTTTATTTGCAATGAAAGTGTTCTCTTTAAAGTAGATAAACTCCAATAGAAGTATAAAATATTTCCCCCAGAGATAATATTTTGTAGTCGTTAACGTACATGTGAGTGAGATTCGTTCTCCTTCACTGAGGAAATTCGTGGTATGTAATCCTGGCTTAACCGGTCAGAGAAGTATCTATCTGCAAACAGGAAGGAGTTCCACGAAAAAAGAAAACACCTACACTTTTGTGCCAAACCCTCTTCTCTCGTGACTCTTGGCATTTTGAAAAGCGTATTAAATTAAAAACAGGTATGAACGATGGGCTCCTAAAATTCTCTATGGTATTAATCAATACATTAATCGTTCCTTCTTAAGAAAGAAACACCGAACCCCTCTACTTCCCGTCAGCAAGTGATTTCAGCGGTTCTTCGACAGGATCAACTTCAAGTTCAACTTCAACTTCAAGCGGAACGAATCGCAAAAGTAGAGGAAGGGAGAGGGGTCAACCCGAATAGTTCCACCTCATTTATCACGGTTAAAGAAATGAATTACTAGACACGGTAGCCGGTAACGAAAATATTGTATACACTAGTATTCTCTACTTCTCATTCACGAATGTGTTATAAATGTCTAAACGGATCGGTTCAAAGAACCGAAACCGAACCAATCAAATCCAAAAAGTGTTTCAAAACTGTCTCATGGGTCATAACACTTCGTACATTCAGAACAGAGGAGTTCAACATGCAATACGTTTGTGGAAAGAGGCAAAGGCGAACACCCTGAAAGCGTTTCAAAAGTCCACAGCGAATTGGCTTCGAGAAGTCCTGTACTTAGGGTATTATCCGTTCGTTCGACGTATGTGAGAAACGAAACCTTTCCTCCGGTTCTCGCCAGCGGAACGAATCCCGGGAGCAGGTGGATCGCGAGAGGGCATGCGAGGTCGCCCACGCGTGCTGCTCGGCGGCGCAAGTCGGGACGAGACGAGAGGAGCCGACTCGTTCCGCGGGGCGGAGCAGGTTCCTCCTTAAGGCACCCACCGCGTGGTGGGGTGGGGTGGGGTGGGGCAGAGCGGGGCGGGAAGGAGACGGTTGGGGTGGGCAGGGTTGGGCGGGAGACAGGAAAGTGCGGAGCAGGAGGAGGAAGGAGCGGGGAGGGGAGGAGCGGGGCAGGGCAGGGCAATGCGGGGTGGATATCTGAGTGGGGTGGGGGAGGGGCAGGGAGGGTAACGGGACGAGACGGAGCGGGGCGGGACAGGTCAGAGCGAGTCGGGTCGTGACGGAGGGGGACGTGACCAAACTGGGTGGGGCGGGACAGGACGGAACGGAGCGGGCGGGGCGGGGAGGAACGGGACTGGACGGAACGGGATGGGACGGAACGGGGCGGGATGGGACGGAACGGGGCGGGACGGAGCGGGGCAGAGCCGACGGGGTGGGATGGGGCGGGACGGAACGGGAACAGGACGAGGTACAGTGGGTTAGGGGACACGTTCGGAGAGACGAGGCAGGGTATGACAGGGTGGGACAGGCACAGTTCTCAGGTGTGGGAGTCGGGGAGTAATGGGTGGTGCGGGGGATAGGAAAGGGCGGGTGGACCGGGTGGACGAGGCGGAGTGGGGCGTTGAATGGTGAGGGACGGAAGGGAGGGGTGGGATGAGCGGGTTCGGGGCTGGGCGGCCCCTCAGAACGGGAGAAACACGTGGCGTGGCAGAGGCTGCCCCTGCGGAGTGGTGCTTCCGCAGCCGCCACCTGCCCCGCCCGGCCCGCCCGCCCACGCCACTTGCGCTTTCGACGCCGCTCGTCGCTCACAAGGCGCTTAGCGGCTGCCCACGGCCCGGGCGGGATTTGTGGACATGCGTCGGCGTTCAACCAGAGGAAGAACGTGGTTCGCTTGGCAAGAGAAGCAGGTGCTGTCTCGCTCTCACTGCTGACAGTTTCCATGATGTGAATTGTCTATGAAGCTCCATTAACTACATGATGGCGCTCTTTTTAAAAGCGTAGCTTGAGAAATGGAGTTGTGCATTGGTTTCTCAGAGTGTTTTAATTCTTAAACGTTTTGACACTTCAGTTTAATTAACAACTTTCCATCATTTTTTCATTAGGAAGAGAGAAACATGAGAAGGAAACGCCTCAATTATTGTAAAACTAATGAAGGCATGGGAACGGCAACGCAAGTTCAAACTATGTCCGCGTATGTAAGTCTGACGTAACACATGCTCTTAATTAACTTTTCATTATTAAAAAGCACACCATAATAAATTGTGAAATACTTTCTACAATGTTTAACCAAAGATATTTGAAAGTGAATAAGTGTTCTTCTTTATATTGATTGGAAAAATTGGACCTGTTTTTATTATCATTGACTTAAAGGGTGTACGATTATGATTTGAGTTGAATTAACAGTATAGTACGTTCCATGAATGAGAATATCGTGACCTACAAAGAAATTGTCAACAAACATTATTTCAATGTTCGAAATGTGCAAGTAAAAACAATATAGGTACTTCAAGAGACTTATAATCACCTACGCCTCAATTGTTAAATGTCAGAGGAAAGCTTGGTGGTGCACACTCAAAGAAGCCTGACAAGACACCCCCATCGCGGGGAAGAGATGCTATAACTGAAAGTGTAGATTGAAAATAAGTAACATGAATTATATTAATGTAAGCTGAACACCTCTCAAGAACAAATTCCACTCCACTGACTCTTATAAAAGGGTCAGTTGATTCCTCATCATTCTCAGATATCTCAATAATTTTCCATGAAAGAGAAAATTAATTTGCTTCTTGAATGTATTAAATTGTAAATTAAAATGGAATAACTCCACGTGAGGTATTAGGCCATTAAGAGGGTGCCAATTTGCATCAGCCATTTGTGTCTGCATTAACCAACTCTATAAGATTATATCAGTTATGAGGGTAGACGGTCTAGGAGAATTTTAATCATTTTACCCTGAATAAAGTCTACCTATCAAAATATTATATCACTAACTCCAAATAATGTAGGAGTGCTTATGCAAATTCAATGTAACCTTATTTAAAGATTAATAAACATTCTGAGAAATGACGCTGAGCATTAAATTCTAGAGATACTGACCCAAGCAATAGGTATCAATGGCTGCAAAACTCTCCAAAACACATGTATTTAAAATTATCAGGCCTCTAATGACATTCAGTAGTGTAACATATTACTATGAACCTGTTTCAAATATTTATTGTCATCTCTGTACATTTTCAACAAATTTCCTCAGTACACCTTACTTCAATGATCGATTAAGTTCAATGAATTTAATATAGCAATAACAGGATATATTCCAAATACAACAGTTCCTCGTCGTATGAAGATGAAAGGCAATGCATTAAACAACAAACGAACATATCCATTTTCCTCCAAAGATAGTCTCTATTCTTATGCTACTCCAAAACTTTATAATCGCACAGGAATTGACAAAAAACTAGAACATACGAGAGGATCCGTTAGAAAAGGAACAGATGGTAATTGTAAAAACGTACAATGTTGCAAAATGTCTGAGCCAGTGCTTTCCATTCTTTACTGTGTGATACACGAGCATAAGTAAAAGCGTGCGGGTGTTTGGCGTGGGCGGTAGGGAGCGAAGCGGGGGCGGGATCTGGCGGGGCAGGGGAGGGGAGCGGGCAGGGTGGGGGCGGGGAAGAGTGAGGGCCGGGCGGGGTCCGAGCGGGGCGGGGACGGGGGGAGGTGGTGGTGGGGTGGAGGGGCGGGGCCGGGAGTGGGACGACAGAGGGGAGGAGCAGGAGGGAGCGACGGGGAGGGAAGGGGGCGGGTGGGGGCGGAGGCGCCAGTGTGGTGGTCGTCGCCCGCCGAGAGAAGTGTCGATAGGGAAGTGAAGGGGACGGCCGCGGGGAGAAGAGCTTGCGCAAGGGGCTCGCCCATTAACCGGCGAACCGAGACCACGCAGGCGCCCACTGCATCGCTCGCGCGTTCTGCCCGACGCGACGCGATCCTCGCGCAGGATTCATCCAGTACAGCGCAAATCCATTCTCTTTATGCTCCGAGCACTTTGTAACTAAACAGTAATTGGAGTGCCGCATTTTGATTAGTAACTGATCCAAAAAGTAAGACGTAATAAGAAAACATTTCCTAATTATTTGAAAATATTTCGTGTACAGAATAAACATGTACAGACGTGTATTGCACAAAAAAAATATTGGGTATAATTTCAGTGTAGTTAGAAGTTGACTTTCCTTTCTATTTGTATTTATTCATTATATGTCGCTTAAAGGGCATTTGGCCTCTGCATCGTTAGATCCCGGGGTTCCTAGTCCGTCACCCAATCAAGAACCCTTGATGTCTTCAACTCGCTGCACCTTTGTGGCTTCACGTAGTTAACGAATTCGGCTAGCGATGCCGTTCTCGCGACCGTGGCCTTTCAGTAGAACTATCCCAGCATTCGCCTGGATGACCGAGGGAAACCACGAAAACCAGTCAAAATGACCGACTCGGGGATTTAACCCAGGCCTCCGGAATGTGAAACCAGCCCGCTACGCCCTGAGTGACATTGCTCGTTTGACTATCCTTACCATAAACCAAAGATATTTTGTGTTAACAGAATGATAAATTAAGCTAACATTCGTTACGTTGTACACGTACATTATTCTAGTTAAAATACTTTTTCTACTCTTGTGAAACATTGGTGGTATAGCAAATAAAGAAGAGATATTATGTTTGAATTTTTGTCGTATATTTAGCTCCAGAAACTTGCCGACCAAGGTAAACATTGCGCTGTATCGTCAGGTTAACGTTCACTAAATGAACTCAGTTCATGATTCAGCGCCGAGTCAGAGTTACGAGGTAGTTCCCGTAATGCCCGTCTCGTTGCGCAACCCTTGCAAAATTACCTACACACTGACCTTACGATCCACACGCGCCAAAACTGGACTCTGGTTCAAGGAAGCTCGGCGAAATTGTGCGCGAGAAATATTGCACGAGGGCGCTGTTTCGATTTACGACGCCGAAGCAATTTACGAGACGACCGCGAGGAGTCAGCCGGGTTTTTAGGGCATCGACGCACGCGGCCGGCGCCGCGCCGCGCCGCATGAACGGCGGCGGCGGCGGCGGCGTCGTGCGAGTAGAGCACGGCGCGCGTGAGAAGAGACGGCGGGGGCGGGGCAGAGGGCGGCGCCGGGTCGCGGGCGGCGGCGCCACGCCGCGAAATCGTCCGCAGCGGAGGAGGCGGTGCTGGTGGCGGTGATGGTGGAGGCGCCGGCGAAGGCGGAGATGGTGGTGGTGGTGGTGGTGGTGGTGGTGGTGGTGGTGGTGGTGGTGGTGGTGGTGGCGGCGGCGGCGGTGGTGGTCTCAGTGGCGAAGGGGCGGTGGCGGTGGGGGCGGAGACGATGGGGGCGGCGACGGCGGTGGGGGTCGTGGTGGCGATGGAGGTGGTGGTGGCGATGGAGGCGGTGGTGGTGTTGGTGGCGATGGAGGCGGTGGTGGTGTTGGTGGTGATGGCGGCGGTGGTGGTGGTGGCGATGGAGGCGATGGTGGCGGTGGTGGTGGCGAGGGCGAGGGGCAAGGGCGAGAGCGATGGGAGAGAGGCGGGGCGGGGGTGGGGGCGTTGGTGGTGGCGGTGGCAGTGGCGGCCGAGAAACGAACCTGAAGAGGAGAGGTGGAGACGACGAGCGAGACGGGGAGGGGAGGGGCGGTCGAGAGCGGGGCTGGACCGCCAGGTGCGCGCGGGGTTGCCAGCTCTCCCGCAGTCTCCGCCCCCGCGGCAGCGGCGGCGGCGGTGCTGGCGGCGGCCGCGGGTCAGTGGGGTCAGCCGGGCGTCCGCACGGAGCGCCGCGTCGCGGACGAGCGTCGAAGTGCCCGTCGGGGAGCTGATGAGCGGCGCGCGGGCAATGCCGAAGCAAATCCTTACGCTCATGTGTGCTCCACTCTACTACCGGGATGTGTGCTATTATCATGGGTGAACCTAGAAGTGTGCATAATGAAGATACCTTATAGGCGAGCACCTGCTCACGTGTGACCTATTTCTTAATATAATCAGGAACATTGATTTCTATCACAATTTTTCCACTAATGATTTCATCAACACCAAGGCCATTTCCGTTTGACTAATTACTTATGAGAAGTACGCATCTTTATATGACCCTTTCCTCAAGGCAGTCATCCGTATTTTGTTTTTCAATTCTGCGGTTATGGTGAACTTAATAACCAGCAACCGTGAATTTAGTCGTACAAAAATCACCATCTGAAGAACGTTTTCCCATGACCTACATTTAAATGTTTAAAAACTATTTAGCACACGATCTGAAATTCAAACACTAAATACAAACCCACAAAGTAAACCAATGTACGAGGTATGAGCCATTTCACAAACATTTTCGTTTGCGGGTAAACATGATAATTTAGTGTAGAATATTCGTGCAAATGAATTACGTAAGTTCCAACATTTCATGATTACATGAAAAGGAATTCTACACTCCTTAAAAATTTGAATTTGTCACACAATATATGGTAATGCGATTGCAAGATATTGCAGTTCGCTTCCGGGTCTGAATAATTGCCCTATAATTGGGAAAACTCATTTTTTATTCAGTAAAATTCACATGATAAATGTAATAATGTACTCTGATATCAATTGATATTTTTACGCATGAAACATTCATGAGAATTTTAGCAGATACGAAATTGATCACCAAATAATACAAGCTGTATATCCTGATGGAAATGTGTTGATGCTAAGAACCAAACCAAATTTAATAAGAAACAATTCTAGTTATCTCTTACTTTAGAGTTTTTAGAAGAGACGTTTTTGCTATGCATTTAATAAGGTATCGTATTATAAAATACATTCAGGACACAATCCCCACACTAAAAATGTATAGTACTTCTTCCTTTTGCTAATATTAAAGTAAAAGTACTACAACATCACATACATTCTCGCACTATTTTTAACTTTTTCAATTGTTAAAAAGTAAAAGAATCAACGAGAATTGGATATTCGCCATTTTTATACGAGTACTTCGCATCATCAAATTAAAAAAAAAATTTAAACCGCACTTCATAAAATATTTTTATTGACATTATTTCACGCCATATATATTACGCTAAAACTACATGTATTTTGAAAAAAAGGTTGTGAATTCATTAACATATTTAATTTTGAAGAACAGATTTCATTAAGAAAAAAATCTCCATCTTCAATATTGTAGTTGTAGGCAGTCTCCGAATAAATTTTAAGCTTTTGCCTGCCTAAGGTTTAGCCGCTAGAACTGTTTGCGCGTGGACAGACGTTTTGCCTTAAACCAATTTTTCGATATCAAGGCGTTGTAAAACGTTCTTTACGACTACCCAACATGTTAGATAAAGTTATTTACCACATACAGAACCACTAATTATCCACTTTTTCAGTTTCAGGAACGCGGGAAAGGGGTTTTTCAGTCCAAATATCGTCATTTATTACTGCTTTTATTATAATAATTTCTCTGTACTACGTAAGCAATATGTGAGAAAATGAAAACAAATGGGGAAACTATGAAATTTTGTTATCGTATGTTCTCTTTTTGACATGTTATGTAACCAAGAGCCACTGAAAATCCAGGAATACATTTTCTTTCCAAAAGTTTAATATTAAGGGTTTTTTGCGGTGTGTCCGTTAAATTTTATTTCTCGAATCTCTACCGCGAGTTTTAAGGATTCCTCCATATCATAACTCTGAAAAAATGTCTTTCTTTTTATAGCAACAACGCTGCCAGAACATGGCTTCTCCAGCCTTCAACACGCGGAATCACGTGGCCGCGCCGGATCCTCGCTACTCGACTAGAACCTGCGCGCGCCGCTCCGCCTCTCGACGCGAGATCCGCCCGCGCCATCCAACACAAATACTCAAATCCGCGCGCGCGCGCCTCCCCGCCCCTCGCCCGGCCGCCCCGCTCCGCTCCCGCTCCCGCTCCGCGCCGGCTCTCTCTCGCGCAGCACGCGGTCGCCCATCCTCGGGCGCTGCGCCGCGGAGTCAGCGACCTCCGGCGGAGCCGAGAGATTCGCGCGCTGGCACGGGCGCACCGGGGAGCGCGGCGGCGGCGGCGGCGGCGGCGGCGGCGGCGGCGGCGGCGACTCAGGGCCGTGAGCTCGCGGCAACAGCGGCGCAGCATCATCCCGCGCCGCACCGCGCCGCGCCGCGCCGCGCGACTCCTGATCGCTCGCAACGCCGCCGCCGCCACCGGTTTCGCCGCTCGTAAATGAATCACATTCGAATCCCGCCGGTGCGCTGTGACTTCATCGAGGGCAGCGCCGATGGTGGCACGGATGGCGGTGGTTGCGGGTGGCGAGCGTCGGGTAGCATGATGTGTGTGGCACGAGGCGTGTGGCACGAGGCGGGTGGCTTGAGGCGGATGGCATGAGGCGGATGGCATGAGGCGGATGGCATGAGGCGGATGGCATGAGGCGGATGGCATGAGGCGGGTGGCATGAGGCGGGTGGCAGGAGGCGGGTGGCAGGAGGTGGGTGGCAGGAGGCGGGTGGCAGGAGGCGGGTGGCAGGAGGCGGGTGGCAGGAGGCGGGTGGCAGGAGGCGGGTGGCAGGAGGCGGGTGGCAAGAGGCGAGTGGCAAGAGGCAAGTGACAAGAGGCGAGTGGGAGGAGGTGGGCGGCAGGAGGCGGGCGATGGGCGGCAGGAGGCGGACGACGGGCTGCAGGCGGCGGGCCTTGGGCGGCAGGAGGCGGGCGGCGGGCGGTGGGCTGGTGGCGGCGGCGGGAAGTGTTACGTACGGCGGCGGTGGTGGCGTCGGCCCGATCCCGGTGTGGGCCAGCAGGTCAGCCTCGCTGGGCCCTAACGGGCCGCAGCCTCCCGGGTGCCGCGCGACGGCGAACGCAGGCCCCGCCACGCGACGCGACGCGCGCCCCGCCCTGGGCCGGCGAGCGGCGGCGTCTGGCGGCTCCAGGCGCTTGTCTGGGCCACGGGCGCGGGCGGGGCCCGCATGACTGCTCGCAGTGCAGTGAAGGGGGTATATGGTAATGAAACGTAATAATTGCGTTGAGATGAGTTGAAATTCTCGATGAAATGTAAGCAAATATGATGAAACGTAAATCCAATTCGGACATAACCATTATATGCATAGTAACAGTAAAGGCTTTAAGGAACAGAAAAATACGAAGTGAAATGTGGTGCACTACGAACAATACAAGGAAAGAAGAAATGCATGTAGCAGTAATGGGAAGTCAGCAAAAATCTTCGCAAATAAGACTAGTGAAATATATTTAAGCATTATTGACAATCTAGAAAGAATATTATCTACAACAAAAATGAAGGAAACTTTATCGAGAAGACTTAAACTACTTTTTTCAATCGAAACTGCAGAAAAAAAAACAGAAATTAAGAGGCGATTGACGATATACAATTGGTTGAAAGAAACAATTAGGGTGCAGTAAAGGAGAATAAGAAAGAAATTTTGCACGTTTTCCAATTGATTAAAAAGACGTCATTTAACACAAATAACAATATTAGTACTTCGTTGCAGCCTTGGGAAAAGGTGAATATTCAGAAAAATCGTCATTTCCTATATCCAACACAGAAGAGAACGTCTTGACGTTCTCCACAATGAGTGTTATATCGATATCAAGCAGCAGTTAGAAGTCATCGGCAGTTTTCAAACGCTTCCTGAAGTATGCTAATGCCCTTCTATTGGTTCTAAACTCACTTGGTGGGTTTCTTCCGTTCCGCCGCGCGCCCAAGCATTTAGAAGTCTTCCAGCATCGTCATCGCGTCTGCGTCTGCCGTCACGGCGATGTCGCGCGCAGAAAAAGAGCACGACAGCGCAGCGCAGCGCGGCCATGTGACGCGAGTCTTGCGCCTGACATCTCCTCCGAAGCTCGTCGCGGAACATGCAAATCACGCACGTCCGAAAGTACTCGTGGTAAATTCCGCTGTAGCTTGTGTGATGTATTCTCTGGGCATTCGTCTTGTGACACTCTGTTCGCGTTTCTTCACACGTATTGTAGCATTTCCGTGATTGATTCAGAGAAATTCTCTGATCAATAGAAGATTATTGTGATTATATATCAATAGAAGATTATTAGTGTGAAATGTTTATATTTAGGATCGAAAATTCATTTCAATTTTAATGGTGTTATTTCCTCAATTAAAATTATTTTCATTATGAACCTCGAGGAAGGTCACACATTATAGTACTCGTATTCCGTAAGTGAAGTAGGACTGAATTGTGAAATATAATTGTGATAAAGAAATTTTATTTAAAATCAATTTTAAATTTATACTCTTGTCAGTAACATGTAAAGCAATAACCCATGTACAAAGTATCAGAATACAATTTGCTGAAAATATTCAAAGAAAATGTCTTAGTAGGAATAAAATAAATAATGTTCTTTAGATTATTCATAGTAATAATACGAGGAATAAGTCATATCCAATTTCAGAGAAATAACCATTTCGTACGTATGCAGTAGCGGCATTTTATTTAAGTAGTTTTGAAACGTTTCTTGAGCGTTTCATAACCACACTGTAATTTTAAAGTTTTACGTTTTTTTGAAAGGAGAAGAGCAACAACGGAACAAAGAATAAACATTTTTTCCTCTGCGCTCACGAGTGTCAACTGTCTTGCCATCGCACAAAGGAGAAGGAAGGCGACAGTGGGCTGCTGGTAGCAGCTGAATGGCGGGCACAATGCAAGAGCGCATGCGCACACACACCTGCCTCCGGATTGAGGTCACGCCCATGCGAGCACCTGGCCCTTGCGCCTGTGCGTATCCCACCAACAGCCGCGGAAGCACGCCCTGTGTATGGTCAGGTGGCTTCAACACAAATCCTTTTTGCTGCATTAGTTCCAGTACCCTACATTCATTTGTTAATACAATAATATTATTTAAATATGTGTCGCAATGTCTAAAATGTCTACATTATCTAAAATATGTGTTGCAATGGGAAATAAAAATACTGGTAATGTGACATTCTAGCCATTTAATTTATTTATTTTTTCCTAAGAGTTTTGTTAATGCCACTGGTAGCAAAGTCTTATATATCTTACTTCACGGAAAATGTTTCTATCTAAATAAGTCTCCCATTAAGAAAACATTCATAAATTGATTGTCAACATCAGCAAATAGAATTTGTGTTTGTGGCTAAGACGCAAATATAGAAATAATATTTTCACATTTACACCTCCCTCTCCACCTTTCCATTACGGTGACCTGCATTTCAGCCATTTCTAAACATTCGTTCTTTCTAAACCTTTTCAAGTAAAACAAAACCGTTCTCTGCGACGAGGTAAATTGGGTGGGAAAGAAAAGATAACCCAAATCGCAATCACCAATCTGTTTCCGCGTCACTCCGAAGTCTGCGTTTACACTGTTATCGAATGCGGCCATCGGATAATTTGGGTGACCCAACAGGGGAAAATTTTAATACCCGCATGTCTAACACGCACCGCCGACCACGAGAAATCTCCCCTTCAAACCTCTGACGCCTCCGCCCGCCGCTGTAACGGACTCGGAGCCGCGTCCTGTGCTGTCGACAGCGTTCCCCGCGCCGCACTGACTGATTAGTGATTCCGAGCGCGTCAACTGCTAAGGTCAATATTCTCGTAAGGGTAGGGGATGTAAGGGATTATGATTTTATCCTTCATTCGCTGGATGGCCGGATCTGACGCCGCCCGACCCGTTGGCTTGCATGTTTGAGTAATGTGCATGTAAATTTACGCAAATAAGGATAGGACAAGGAAGGGAAAGGAAAAATCGCGTACGGTCCGTGACCCGTTTGTTAGGGTACTGCTCCAGCATTTGCCTGGTGCTCATCGGAGAAACCTCGGAAAACCACCGATTAGAGCAGCCAGAACTCTCCTCCAGACAGCGGCTGAACTCGCCCTACCTGTCTAGTAAGTGTCTACAATCCTGCCACCGATGGGACTCGAAACCCCAATCGAAGACACTGCAGTGACATCAGTTGATGCCCTGAGTCAGAAATTTTAATACCCGCATGTTTAACACGCACCGCCGACCACGAGAAATCTCCCCCCTCAAACCTCGGTCGCCTCCGCCCGCCCTTCTAACGGACTTGGCCGCGTCCTGCGCTGCCGACAGCGCTCCGCCGCGCGCCGCACCGCGTCAGTCAAATTAGCTGCTTCGCTTGTCGGTCGGCGGGGGCGCGGCGGCGCGGCGGGGCGCTTCCGGCGCGAGGGAAAACAATGGGCGTGGCCGCGCGGCGGTTATGGGGGCGGCGCGCGCTAGGCCGAGTCCGCGGCCGTTATTTTTTGATAGGACGCCTTTCTCACACGCAATGCTACGCAAGATGAGGGTACGCTCCGGAACGACTGGCTTTTGTTCTTTAAACGGAAGGTCGAGGGTACTCATGGGTAGTACACGCACTTACTGAAGATCAGATAGGTAAGAACCCCCAAAAATTAGAAGCCTGTCTGAAAAAATAGTATTACAAAATTAGTTTATATTTTTTTAACCTCTGCTGTAGTAAGGGTCACCAAAAAATTCAATAACAGGTAAAGGAATAATTTTCTAAGTGGAAGTAATTTCATTAATATTTTTATGTTTACATTTGCGTACGTTCCTTTAATTTCTACACTATATGATGACTAGTTTTCTTGGGGGGGTGTAAATCATCATTCCACGATGTAGTTGGCAAGTATCTTAGCAACAAATGAACTATCGAATACAGAAACTTGACACATGCATAAAATATTTAAAGATATATACACATATGTTTTTAAATGTGTTATGAGTGCATTGCGAGTAATTTGAGGATGGCAATATGAAAAAACGTCAATAAAAACTTGTCAGAAGTCTTAGCTTACATATTGTTTATATTTACCGATGTGTCCTATTTGTTGCGAAATGTAAGAATTTGTCACGTAAAAATTAAACTTCGTTGTGCGGAACACTAATTTATCTGCGTGTATCCTGTCGATGACACTGGAAAGTCCAACGACTTGCTGTATTTCATGTTTTGGGGAACTCTGGATGAAGATAACGAGTCTGCAGGGGCAACAAGTGTGACGCACGCCTGGATCGTTGCATGCCGAGTATTTCCCTCGTGCGTATTGGACACGAGCCAAATAGCCCGTCACCAATGCGTAGAGCCTCGTGGCAGAGATAATAAACGTCGCGTCTGCGAGTTGCCTGCAGTACATAGTCGCCTATTCCACGCATGTGGGTGCCTAATGGAGCGAAACAGCGCGTGCAGCGCACGCCCCAGTACTATAAAGCTTATAGCGCAAGTGGTATTTGATGCCCATTTCACGTGGGATATTAAGACATCAGGACAATTTGAAATGCTTAACTTAGATATTACGCTTTATCGCGTTGCATTCGACACGCTTTTAGTCGTTGCACTCAACAAGCGCACGTTTGTTCTCAGGGCAACAAAGGAGCCAGGCGGCCTTCATTCCTTGGAAAGTATTCCCCAGGTAGTTCGGCATAACACTGTTTTGTTCACAGTCGATGGTGAAATACAGAAGTGCAATTTAAAGTGTAGTAAGACCAGCATGGGCTTTTCGTTTTTTCGAGTAAAGTGAATTACTTTTCGACATACTCTTGTTTAATAATATATGTAATGTACTTAATTCATTTCAAATTATCTACATTTATTAAAATCTTTCATTGAATTCGACTAAGATATCCTTTGAACATTTACATTTAAACACCATTTTGTTCTGATTTTTTCTCTACTTCAAATACTAATTAATTGTAAATAATTTTTAAAGTATTATGTAAGGGTGGGTAAAAGTTAATAAAGATGTAGGGTGAGAAAAATTATCATAAAGAGATTCTTGAAAATCTAATGTTTTATTAAATATAACTCAAATTAATTAATATCATAGCTCTCAATATTTATAACATTTTCATTCCATTTTTATACATGGAAATCTTACAATTGACACTGAACCACATCACAAATTCCAAAGACATATCTAGGTCTTCTCGATTGAGGTCACGCAAATAGTAATGTTATATTGCATAAGTAACCCGTAATCCAGTGAACATCTGTGTCCTCGACTCCCGAATTATGCCTCCTGGCGGCGCACGGCCCGCCTAGCTCTCATATCGGGAAACAAGTGAGGATCGGGCTCGCATTCCTCCTCCTCGGCGGCGCTTCCCAGATCCCCCTCTCATGAAACATCCGGCCCAGATCGCTCTCGCCGGCAGGTGCGCGAGGAGCGCGGAGGAGGGGCCGAGCGCGGCCGACAGAGGCGCGTAGGCGGGGCGGAAGGCGGAGCGGGCCCGCGCGCGCGCCGGGGAAGTGAAGTGAAGTGCAGCGCGTCGCCGCCGGCGGTGGCGGAGGCGGAAGCGGGGTGGGAAATGGTGGCAAAGGCTGTGGAGGTGGCAGTGGCGGTGGGTGTGGCAGTGGCAATGGTGGTGGCGGTGGTCAAAGGCGGTGGAGATGGCAGTGGTGGTGGTCGAAGGCAGTGGAGATGGCAGTGGCGGTGGTCGACGGCGGGGAAGGTGACAGTGGCGGTGGACGAAAGCGATGGCAGTGGTCGAAGGCGGCGGTGGTGGTGGTGGTGGTGGTGGTGGTGGTGGTGGTGGTGGTGATGGAAGGTGGTGGCAGAGGCGGTGGAGGTGGAAGTGGCGATGGGTGAAGGAGTTGGCGGCGGCAGTGGAGGTAGTGGAGGTGGTGGGGGCGGAGGTGACAGTAGTGACAATAGAGGTGGCCCCGGGAGGCGGCGTCGGGGGCTGGTACGGGAGCGATAGCACTGAGGACGGTGGCGGCGGCGGTGGCAGTGGAGGCGGTGGTGACGGTAGCAGTGAGCCATGGCCATGAATGGTGGTCGTGTCGAAGGATGCCATTGCTGGAAGACGGGGTGATTGCAGCGATTGTGGTTCTAGGGACATGGGCAGCATGATAGACTTGAGACAAGGAAATAAAGTGGCATGAAGATACATTTGCGAATGAGATGCAGAAAGTTCTTATGATGATGGTGAAGGTTCAATTTATTGCAATGTTTCTGTGGTGAAGACGGCGGAGGAATTAATTGCTGTTGTGGCTGTGAATGCGGCGATGTTGGTTGTTTTAGCTATGGTGAAATGATATAAGTAGTGATAATAAAATAATTATGTGATGATTTGATGGCATGGTAACTAGTAGGAAGCGTTATTATCCGATTACAATACGCACTACGATATAAATTATGTAACAATATATTAGGTCACAATCATTCTTGTTGCGGTCCAATTATTGTTGTATAGTAACGGTAGCAATATTAGAGAGGTAGTGGAGCTTTTCGTGTCGTCTTATAGTATTATTTTAAATGGGTCTCTGACAACAATGGGTATGCTAACAAGAGAGCAGATACAAAACGCCACCAGAACATATGGCTGGTATGGTAGTGTTCTCTGACAGAATAAAAAATAGCACGTGTGTCAATGGGTGTAATCTAAATGGCAAAACGGAGTAAGTCAGCAAATAAAAAATCTTACAGACGGCAGTGGAACATTTGAATCGTGTCATTGACGAAATAGTGGTAGTAAGAGTAGTGACAGTACTGGTGGTTGTTGTATCTCCAAAACAGTCTAAATCAGGATAAACAAAATCCTATAGAAACGACATCGAAAAAATTGGTTTGTAAGGTGAAGAAACGGCGGAAATACAAATAGCAATTGTACCGATGGTTGTGGTCGTCGTAACGACGCCTAAACTGTAAAAGGCAGAAAACATAAAAGCCGACAAAAATTATACCGGGACATTTCGTTCGTAAGGTAAAAGAGATGGTAAACGTAAAAATAGCAAGTGTGGCAGTGGGTGTGGTTGTGGTCGTGCCGCCGCAACCGTCTAAGGCAAGAAATCCAAACAAATGGTCTCGAACCATTTGGTTCCAAAATGGCAGCGGTGGAAGCAGCAGTGATAGCGAATGCGGCGGCGGCGGCGGCATCAATGGCTACGGCGGCCGCGGCGGCGGCGGTGGTGGTGGCGGTGGCGGCGGCGGCGCGGACCGGGAGGCGGCCGCATTCCGGGCGGCGTAAGTAGGCCCCGCCGCCGCAGGTACAACCGACTGACCTTTGTGCGGCGCGGCGCGCGCCACAGCCTGGGAGGGGAGGGGAGGTGAGGGCGACTGGCGGCGCCCGCACCCGCCCCGCGCGTACGAATCGGCGCGCGCCGCCCACCGCGAGCCCCGGCCGCAGACGCGCCAGCGACGCCCGTCGCTTCCGCCCCGCTGCGCAACGCCGCGTGCGACATCGACATCGGGACATCTTTGTTTCCAAACTTCACAAAATAAAAACATCGATGTTGATAAAATATCGATCCAAAATCATCCATGTGTTTAAACTTGCTTTAGTTTTAAAAAAAAAATTGAGGTTCATTTCAAGGGAACTTAATTTGAAAGTGATGGATTAATAAAATGGAGAGGGGGATGTTAATAAAACATCGACGCAAAACCATCGATGTTACTAAACTGGTTGTAACCATTGAGGATCACGCGAGGAGGATATAACTTGAGGATTATTTCGTTTATTAATTTTTAACTGAGATTTATCTGACGAAACAGTCAAAACATTATCACGATAATTAACAAAACTTTAATTGCCTGATTCGATAATTCAAAAATAATATAGGTTTTTGTGTTATCGAAAATTCCATTATATTATTTTTTTCCTTTGACTCTTTCAGACCAAAGTGACTCTTGGCCCCTTTGGTCCGTAGAATATTCAATTTATGGATATTCCATATCCATAAATCTATATCCATATGGATTAAAAAACCTTACAGAATTTTGTTATGATGGAACTTATTTCTTTTACAAGTATCAGCGTACGTAAAAACATCGAACACAGAACATCGAAGTTAAAAACACCGTAAATATCGATATTAAATACATCGGTGATATTATAGAAACATCGATGCTTTAAAAACATCGACATTAATGTCGCATGTCTACATGAGGCTATCCACACCAGCTCCCGAGGAACCTTCTCACGGCGCTGGCCGTGAAGGCGAAGCTATCGGCTTGAAGAATGGGCCGTAAAATCCATGTGAGCGAGCTATGCGCTTCATTGAAGCTGAATGAGAAAAGGAAAGGAAAAACGAGAGAAGGACCTGTTTCAAATGCATTCTTGCTCGGTATTTTTAAAGATAGGTGGATGAACAAGCGTTTTTATTGCTCGGCAGGTGAAGTTGATGATTTGAACTCTCGCTTAGTATTAAGACATAAATTGTTTAGTCCTTGTCCTGACGGATGGTAAGAATCGAGTAATTATTAGGAGCATTATATCCGTTTTATTCGTCCATTCTCTTTAGTTGTGAAGTTTCGTGGAAGTATCATCTAATCCCTCAAACAAGAAACGTTAATTCATACACCTGTTTTGTGGCCTGAGTGAAGCCTTCTTTCTCTGCTAGATGGCGATAGGACAGTAGCGAAATTTCGGTGGTAAGGTGGAAGAACAGGCCTGATGGCTTCATCCTCGCTTTGTAAAATAATACATCTTTCATTATTGGTATGTTGGTATTGTGGTGAGTTTTCGTTGTCATTCACTTCTTCGATGACTAAGCCATCGAAGGCTGCTATTTTAATAAACAATATTATTGGCAATGACTACTCATAATTATTTCACATCTTTCATTGATTGATTGAAAATGTATGTTCCCAAATTGTCTCTCGGGTTTGTGTTTCAAAGAGTAAAGTGATAACAGTTTAATTGTGCAAATAATTTGAAAGAAAAGCCACGCACGAAATTTCATTTAGTGAAAACTGTTTTGAATTTCGAATCATGAACATTCGATTCGCAAATTATGATATAAAATATGGAAATTAGCGTAAAATACTCTTGTGTAGATATATTGGAAGAAATATTTCGAGTGGAATTAAGTCACAAATTTTACAGTATTTATTTACAGTATTTAACATGTGAAAAACGTAACGAGTAAGAAGCCTCTCTGCTTCCTGTTTTCCGCTTCTGACGAGGGATGCTATACTTCAGGGGCCTATCGTAGAAGAAGAAACATCAGAGATTTATGACGCTGTCGCTATTAAGCAGTAGCGTGGCCAACATCCGCTATACTTGTCTATATTTAGTACTACGCAACGCCCTCATCGGTTCCCCCGCCCCACCTTTCCCTCTGACCACCTGACTGTGAGTCAGGCCAGCGCTGCGTTTTTCCGCGAACGCTCACCGAACTGCGTCGCGTCTGCCGTCGCACCTCTCGAACCTTATCACGAACAAATACAACGGAAACCGCCCTACCGCTGTTCACAGAACGTCGCCAAATAAAAGCCAACTGTTTGAGAGAAGAAATAAAATCGTACGGTAAATATAACATTCTCACTGATACATTAATACTCTGCGGCATTGTAAAACATTGCATCAATTTCGTTCACACACGAGATAAGCAACCTCTCAAAAATCAACCTCAAATTAAGTAGTGAAATGTGTTTAAAAAATAGAAAATGTTTGCTATGAAACAATAGCTACAACACATACTTTCTCGCATTATCTATCTCTCTATCTCTCTCTCTCTCTCTCCATATATATATATATATATATATATATATATATATATATATATATATATATATATTTGCAAAAAGACCGCCCGCCCGCAATTACGAATTACAATTGGCTACTTACGAATTGCGTAACGAAACAGCAAGTTTTTTGATATTCGTGGTATGTAAATAATTTTTGTGTTCTGTTTGCATACTTGCATACTGTATTGTGTTATAACAGTATTCTTGAAAGACTGTTCTTGTTAAAATGTTTAATTTATTGCAGTGTTACACGATAGTATTTTCTTTGCTTTTCTTCAGTAGTGTGCGTGACACTTTTGGAATTTTGTTTGGTTTTATTTAGCACCATTTTTTTCTGCTGTAGGTCTCTAGTTAAATATAATTGAATCAGTGAAATCCAATTCCACTACAGACGATTTTTTCAATGGTTTCGATGGAAATCTACCGGAGTTTCACGTTGTAGGAATTTCTTGATCACATAAGATAACATTTTTTTTTTTTTTTTATTTTTTTTTTAAATTTATTTCTACCTGCTCGGCATTTCTGCCTTTCAGGGGTGTTCATTATACAATATTCTACACAGTAACATTTAGGGATGGACATCCGCATGCGTTACCTCCTCTCTCAGGGGTCTGATGAAGCGTTGTACTTTGAGAAGAAACTGTGGATAACAGTTTTTGAAGTTATATGTGATAATTTTGAGGAGAGGGTGTAAGTGGGTGGAATTTTTGGAAAGTGGAAGATGGGTAGGTGATTTAAGGTGGACGAAGGGAGTCTTTAGGGAATCGTGATCTTATTCTTTTTGATGAACCATACGTTTTACCTAGCTTGAATATTGTTGTACTGCGCGATTGGGGAAGGGATGAGAAGAATTTATGAGTCATAAGATTTATATATTCGTTAATGGATGATATATTTAGTTCATTTTGGATTTGTATGTTGCTTATGAACCAAGGAGCTTTAATAATCTTTCTGAGAAATTTATTTTGTACTATTTCTATTTTATTTAGGTTTGTTTTTGCGGCGTTATTCCAGATCGGGCAGGCATATGTGAGGGTTGGTCTTATTATTGTTTTATAGATGATTAAGCCGCAGTCAGTGCTAAGTCCGGAATTTCTATTTATTATTGGATATAGTTTGGATATTTTTGCATAAGTTTTATCTGCTATAGATTTGATATGTTGTTTCCAGTTTAGTTTGGTGTCAAGTAGTACTCCTAAGTATTTTGCTGGTGTATTTCCACTCATCCATTCTATATTTGTGTTTTGGAAGCTGAGGAGGGGTGGTTGAGGAAGTTTGCGGAGTGTGAATATTTTTGCTTGAGTTTTAGATGCGTTAATCTTTACTTTCCAGTTTGAAGCCCATTTAATGTAGTTGTTTAGGTCAATCTGTATGTTGTCGAAGGCGCAGCTAATGTCTGAATGAGAGGTAAAAAGTGCTGTGTCATCTGCGTAAAGGGCAATTTCTGTATAGTTTGACTGTGGTAAATCCGACATGTAAACAGAAAAGAGAAGTGGAGAGAGGCAAGAACCTTGAGGGACTCCTGCATTGATTTCAAATCTGTTTGAGAGACTTGAGTTAATACGGACGGAAAAATATCTATCTTTTAGAAAACTTCTGATTAGATGGAGTAGATACTTGGGAGTTCCTAGTTGGCGCAGTTTGTATAAAAGACCTTCATGCCAGAGTTTATCAAAGGCTTTCTCAATGTCTAGGAAAACTGCAATTGTGTATTTTTTGCTGTGAAATGAATTTGCAATATATTCAGTTAAACGGAGCAATTGGTGGGTGGTGCTATGTTGAGATCTGAATCCGAACTGAAAGTCTGGGATAGCGCTAATCTTTGTTAGGTAAGTAGATAATCTGCTGTGAATTAACTTTTCAAATATCTTTGCGATTGAGGGTAGGAGGCTTATTGGTCTGTAGCTTGCAGGAAGGCGAGGATCTTTGCCTGGTTTACAGAAGGGTAAGATTACAGATAATTTCCAATCTTTTGGAAAGTGGCCCAGTCTTAGACAGGAATTAAATAAGGCGGTTAAAATAGTTATAGCTCTTTTGGGTAATTCTTTAAGAGCTCTGTTGCTAATATGGTCGTGACCTGCTGATTTTCGGGTTTTCAATTGCTTAATAATTTTAGATGTTTCGGATGGGGATATAAATTTTATTTTATCTGGGACATTATAGTCTGGTAACAGGACGTTTTTTGTGATATAATTAGTAAAGGAAGAATTTGTATTTGGGTTTGGAGTAAAACTATTTTGCAGATATTTACCTAACATATTGGCTTTCATTTGATCCGTATAAGCTACATTTGAGTTGTGTTTCAGGATAGGAATGTCAGTAGTTTCTTTACATAGTCTTTTTATGGTTGACCAGAGTGGTCTACTATTAGGGTGTATTTGAGCTATGGATCTTTGAAAATTGTTTATTCGAATTTGATTTAATTTGTTTTTGATTGTTCTCCCTAATTTGTTGATTTTTGCTTTAAGGTCATGTCTGCGGTTGATTTGCCAGAGCCGTCGAAGGTTACGTTTACTTTTGATTAGGTTTAGAATATTCCTTGGGATCGGATTTCTATTATTAGTGAAAGGTCTTGCGAAAGGAGTTGTTGATTGTTGTAATGCAACGTAGATTTTCTGTGTGATATTAGTTACCTGGTTGTCTATTTCATTTGTTGTTTGTATCTGTTCCGGGTAGTGAAGGTTTACTTCTAATAGGTCTCTAAATTTATTCCAGTTGACGTGCCCTTTCGTGCCCAAAACTGTGAAGGGATTATTAGACTGCAAGAGGTTTGAAGATTTTAGTTCAATGATGACTGGGCAATGATCTGAATCTAATTCAGGAAGTACGGTTTGAGATGTAGGTAAGTGGAAGTTTTTAGACACCATTATGTCTAAAATATCTGGGATAATATTACTATTGTACGGGTAGTGTGTTGGCTGCCAAGGTGCTATTACATCTAAGTTATTGTTTACTGCAAAAGATTGCAATTTAGTGCCTTGCTGGGTTGTGCAATTGCATCCCCAGGCTTGGTTTTTACTGTTTAGGTCTCCTAGTAGAATAACGTTGGCGTTGTTATTAAATATTTCCTTGTATTCTTTTACTGGAAATTGTTTATTCGGAGGTTTATATGCTGTTATTATTGTGTAATCTTTATTATCTATGGTTACGGTGACTGACACAGTTTCCAGGTTAGAAGTGTTGGGGCTAAGTGACCGTTGATGTTTGACTCGGGTTGAAAGAGCAATCAAAACACCCCCTGCTGCAACATTTGAAATTCTGTCACTTCTATATATTTTATAACCGGAAATTTTGAATTTTTCATTTAGAACCAAGTGGGTTTCGGTTATGCATGCAATATCGATTTTGTGTTCGTGAAGAAAAATTTCTATTTCTGATTGTTGTCTTTTAATTCCGTTTGCATTCCAATTCAATAAAGTGATTTTATTTGCCATTATGGAAATTTATTAGCACTGACTGTACAATATTTTGAATTTGTGGGATTATGGCTGAGATTACTTGTGATACTATTGTGGTTATTAGTTGGGATACATCAGTTGGCATTTGGGTTTGCAAAGATTGAGCCGGTGACCACGGGGAATTGGTTTTGGGAAGGGGAGGAAATTCGCGAGGGCTAAATGTTGGAGGGCTACGAGACGGATTGCTGCGCGGCGGCGGTTGTTGCTCTGACCCTGACCTGCGTTCATTTAGGTTTGTACGTGCTTGCTGAGTTTCTTTGAAAATGCGACAGCCTTTGTAATTGGCCGTGTGCTCCAAGCCACAGTTAACGCAATTCGGTTTGTCACTTTTTGGTTTTGTGCATTGAGAATAGTGGTGTGACTCTTTACATCTAACGCACCTCGGAGTGAGTCGGCAGTTTGCTTGCGAGTGTCCATACCTTTGACAACGTTTACATTGTATTGGGTAGTTTCGATTTATTCTAGGTTGAACTTGTATGACGCAATGCATCAGGCGATTTAAAGTTAATATTGACTTCCCGTCTCTATTGTCTTTTATTTCTAGAGCACAAATTTCAATTGGATTTTTCTTTTTGTCATATAATCTAGTCACTTTGGTAACAGGGTATTTGAGTTCAAGTTCTTTTAAAATGTCAGCTTCCGAGTAACATGTGGGGATGCCCTTCATCACAGCATTAAAGATTTTAATAGAAGGGTCGCGGAAAGAATAGAATTGTCTGTTCTTCTCAACACAGTGATGTCTAAAATTACGGTAATCTTCTATTGTAGTGAGCATGATTTTTAGTTGATCACCGGCTGTCTTGGTTGTGAAATCACATTTGACGACTGATTTAATGTCGGAAATCATTTGGTTGTAGTCAAGTACGTTGTGCATAATTATGGGCGGAATTTTTAATGTTTGTTCTGGAGTACTTAGATCACTGTCTTTAAGATTTTGAAGCACTTCGAAACGCGATGAAGTTTGAACATTGTATAATGGCATAGAGTTTTCATCATCATTTCTCTTTCGTTTACTTACGTTTGAAAGCGTTTCGTTGGAAGTTGTTGCGTGCATCTCCTCGCTTTGGTGTTCTTGAGGCAGGGTCGTTTGGGGCGGTTGCTGCTGCATTAACGGTTGCCCTTGCTGCGCTGTGGGTTGATTCTGTTGAAGTAGCAGTAGTTGCTGCTGTTGTTGCTGATGAAGGAGTTGCAGATGTTGCTGCTGCTGTTGTTGTAAAAGTTGAAATTGTGCTGTTGGGAGAATGTACTGATCGCTGTTGCTTGCATATAGGGTATCCATAGCGTTCACTAACACTTGTGATGTGCTGTGTAGCCCCGACTCGGGGCTACCTTGGACGTTCATTTCGCCACTCGCGGTCACGGGTTGGTTTTCACTCACTTGTGGTAATTATTTATAATACTGTTTGCAGAATTAAACTGTTTTTGATGAAACAGTGTATGATATTTAAACTATACACGTAGATTGCTGTGCAAGCGAAACTAGTTTGACACTCAATCTAAACACACTACGCAGTGAGAGAGCTGTGGCGCTCGATGTTCACGGCACGGCTGCTCGGTGCGAACTGATAAGATAACATTTACTTTCACAATGCTTACGGACATAACGCCGATTCTTTGTCTCCAGACGAACTGAAGTTTCTCTATTTAACTGAATAATCTTTTAGCGTTCTCTTCAAATAGACCTCAAAGAGGGCGATGACTCCTTCCCAGACTCCTCACCACGCACCGAAGTCTCCTACTCGCGGAACAGGGAAGTTGTTATTGCGCCTTATAAACGAACGCACGTTTGGCAGAGTCAGCCACCATATGCTTCTGTTTGTTTGTGTAATCCGTATTTCAGGCTCCAGCGGCGGTGGCGGTGGCGGTGGCGACGCCGGTGGCCGCGGGCGAACGTCCTGGATCGCGACGCGAGCTAATTTTAGCGGATTCTGAAAAGCCATCGCCACGGGGTTCTCGCGACGCCGACGTCGCGACGCCCAGGGCGCCGACCACGTAGGGAAAGGCGGAAGTGTCACGTGTGGGGCGGGGCGGGACGGGGCGGGGAGGGGCGGGACGAGGCGGGGAGGGGCGGGACGAGGCGGGGCGAGACGAGGCGGGGCGAGGCGGGGCGAGGCGGGGCGGGAGGAGCGAGGCAGAAGCGGCGACGGGGGCGGGGACACCAACGCACGCACCATTCGCGCACGAGGTTGGGAACGGAGATGGCAGTCGGTTTGTAGAGGGAGAGTAACGGCCTGTGGCGATGCGGCAACGGAAACGAATAAATGAGATCGCATTCTTTGAAGTAGTGAAAACAGCCGAGTTGCTCACCCAGGAAGAGGCCGTTGTCCAGTCCTGGCGGCAATGTGACGTTGGTTATAATCGCAACACTGTTAGTACCATTATATAAAACCAGGCTATAACTTAAAAGATTGTTGTAAAGATAGTCAGGGAGACGTGATATGCAGTATTTTTTTTAAATTTATTTTACCAGTTCACTGGAATTTCAGTGGTGCCACTTCACAGGTATATATTAGCTTTAATTAAAATCAATACAGATTCGAAGTTACAAGTAACTATAAATTAGTATATATATATATATATATATATATATATATATATATATATATATATATATATGCAGAACACAGTATCTTATAGAATTAAACTAACAGACTTTCACTATCACGTCAATGAAATAGTAGTAAGTAAGGTACCTTTCTTTTTTACATTCTGAGGAATCTGTCTGCTATCGAGATATTACTACCAAGAGGCAGGTTCACAGAAAAGTTCAATCTTTGCCAAAGGGCAACGCTGCGTTGCAACATTCGCAAACGCGCTGTATATTTCTATTTTCTGCCTTCTCAAAACGACGGAACCGCCGCCGCCGCCAACCAAGGGACGTCCCCGCGAGGGTTACGCTGCCAGTCACGTCAGCGGCTCGTCGACAGAGCTTGAGCAGGCCCAGTGGGAAGCGCGGCGCGGGCAAAGAGTTCTCGGAACGGCGGCGCCAGTGGCGGCGAAGGCGCCGCGCGCGGGAGGCGCACCGCAGTTCGTCACGGAAGGTCTTCGGCCCCGCTCGCGAGATTTCTTTCCACGCGCATGACGGGGCCGCATGTAAGGAGAGAGACACACACCGGGGCGCACACAAAACTGTCGTCTTCGTTTTCAGAGCAGAGATTTGAGATGTTTCGAAGTTATGTTCTTTCGTTTCTTCATACTAAAAATTACAGAATTCGCTAGATAGCTACACACACTGCAATACATTAGAGAGTACAGGGTGCAAGTATACGTACGTTTTACCATACTCGATCACTGCTTTTTTTCTTAAAACATTACAACAGCAAACATTGACATAGGCATGCATTTCACACATTTTTTTTTCTTCCTTGGGCTTTTCCAGCTTTCAAGGCATGCCGTTTTCGACTATCTGTACTGCCTATATCCCCTATATCCCTCAAAACAATGCAAAAAAATAAGACAAATAACAAAAACTTCTCGCTCCTGAGGACCCTATGTCACTCTGTGGGACATATATAATTACCCTTACGCTAGACACTGACACATATGCGAGCTCCTTGGTCTGTGGTCTGTAGACTCACAAGGCCTTCCGCAACAACACACAAATCCGTGAAAGAGAAGAGACAAACAACCATGCCCACGGCGGGACTCGAACCCTCGACCCTTTCTGACCGAGTGCTGCGCTGAGTCAGCAGACGCTCTAGCCACCACGTCGGCACATTTTGAAGATTACGTAACTGAATTAAATATTTTATTTTATCTTATTCATAATGTACATTCATTTTTTTAAAAAAGAAAGAGTTTGTATTTCGAAGTGGGGCATTGGGAGCAGCACGATTTGCCACGCTTTGCGCTGTTTTGCATTCCCACGCATCGCATAGCGGATGAGAACAGAGCGGGCGGACGTGATGGGCGTATTATGTTCAGCAGATTGAGCCCCGTCGTTCCGGTTTCTCGGACTCCTTCAATGCCACTTCTGCACAATACGCCTCCCGTCCCAGCAATCGTTGGTCGCCGTCCGGCGATGGACATTACCCGCTCGCCGTGATTCACCGGACGCCGCAGATGACACTTGCTCCAGTTCCTCCCCGATCTCGCGCGGAACGTGAATAGCAACGCGGCTTTGCGTGACGCAGGCTAATGGAGAGCTCTTTAACCGGAATGTCTGCAGTTCCCCTCGCGGCCCGGCTGCTTCAGTAGGACGTGACTCCACGCTCACCGCAAGAGAATGGAGAGTAGTATCTTCTTCATCAAGGTGTTTTTGGAACAATGAAGTTTAAGATAATTAACATGCTAAGCGCCGCGATGGGGAAAATGGAAACGGGATAATTCACAGTCATTATGTAAAACGTAGGACATTACTCTTGTAATCTCGTGTCAATTGCAACACACTTGTCTTACTGTGGGTTTCAGAAAATTTACTTGTCAAATCGTACGATGAAAGCTATTTTTATTTGTGTTATTTCTTGCCTTCAGAAAACTGTAGCGTAATTCAATTAGTTTTGAGTGGTGTATCTTCATGCCTCTCAATTGCAATTCACCAATTGGTTCATCTATTTCAGACTAATAAATAATAAATAATATTTATAATTGTTCTTATTATAATTAGTATTACTGAAATTAATTTATCTTCGTCACATAGGAGTATTGGGATAATTTTGAGACAGTGTTGCCCTCTTCGCAAACATTAAATGATGTTTCCGAAAAAAGCTTTCTGAAGATACTTGTTTGCCAAGAGGCAAAAGAGAATTTGAGTTTGTGATGACGTAAGTCCAATCCTCAACCCAAGCATTGTGTATTTCCTGTCTCTTAAATAATAAAGCGCCCACTAATAAGCAGAGTCATACGCCACGGGCTCTGGACACGGCCAGCCCACTTCCGGTGCTAAGGCATTGTTCTAACTGCGCATGGCGACGAGAGAGAGAGACGCACTTGCTACACAACATTGCAGCGCAGGAGCGCACCATTTCTCTGGCATAGACAGAGTAGAAATGGCAATCTACATCAGAAGTATTCTCTGTGAATAATGATAAAAAATACTCTGCTTTAGATCTTCAAAGTTATTAGTCGTGCAGAAAATATCGAAGAAATATCAAAAATTACTATTACTACATAATCCTTTAATTATTATAGTTTATTAATTAGTCAGAAATGTTTCCCACAAATTAAGTATACATATTGCCAAAATGGAATCGATTGAAAAAGAGTAAAATGAGAACACTGACTAGTGTTTCCAGAAGCGTCAACTGCGAAGGTGATTACTCGAAAAGTGTTGTCATGTTTTTATAACTGGATGTGGAGGTGATTTTCCCCTACTAAATGGCGATATCTGGCGCCGACCTACACGTCGACTTGTGAGGGTTTTTCTTCCACCAGGTATCTCCCACCAGCGGGGCATCCACAGTTAGGGCCATTTCTATGCTCTCCATTGGTCCCCGACATGTGTGCTGCTCATAAGGAGAACATGTCATTGAACTAGAATGCAGTATAGATCACACGCTCTCTCTCCTCGCTATCGCTACCCTCCGCCTCCGCTTCTGCACAGCGCAACTCCGCCCCGACGCGTCTCTGATCTCGCTTCGTCATCGTCCGTGCTTCTTTGCCTGTCGCCACTCCACCTCGCCCGGCCTTCCTCACTTCCTCACGACACGCAACGACACGCTCTGTCTGTTGTTTCTGTCGTGCCCCTGCCCTCCTCCTGTTGCCTCTGGCTTTTCAGCGCTCCCACGCTGTTCCACCCACCGTCTTCCTATGGAAATCTGTCCTTGTTTCCATAGTTCGATTAAAAAATCGCATACTTTCGTTAAATTCAAATAATGCCCCAGTGCTGATATAAAGGATTTTTTAAATAAAAATTTATTGTTTTAATATAAAATCGTTTTTTAAATTAAATCTAAATTTTCAATTATCTAAAAAAACGTTGTTGGTTTAAATAATGTATATTGACAATGAATTTTGAATATAGAAAATAAAGTACTTTTAATGAAATAATTTATTTAAATATTCAGGCCTTGAACCAAGTAAAAGTCCTCGTAGAGTTAGTATGCATTCACTGTACGATTATACTTGTTTCATTTGACTTACACCTCCTTCATGTCCAACAATTGCTGTGAATACTGTAATAAACCTTAAAAACAGCATCTTTTTACCACTCCTTCGTGTGAATATCCCGTAATCACAGATTGACGTGTCTGATTATATGTTTATTTCTTAATTTATTCAACATTTATATTATTTTAAGTTACATTTTTAAAAAATATTAAATTTCACACTTGTTTAAACTAAAAAATAAATATTTTATTTAAATCAGTTATTTAGAAAATTACTTAATTTAGAAGCGAGATTAAAAGTAATTTGATTATTTCGTGATTTAAATCATATTTTATTGTTTTTCTTTTCCCGACCTTGCTTCCTCTGACTCCCTGCTTCTCTCTTGTACGCCGAGTTGACTTCTTAGCAAATGGCTGCGACGAGTAATTGCCCTCGTCTCAATGACCTGCCTGCGTCCTTGTTCCCGCCCTCGGCATCGCGCACAATGTCGTTACCTCACAGCTCACAAACTAGCAGGATAAACCACAAAAATCGCAAGAAAGTTCCACAGAAACTAGAAGAACTCATGGAACGAAGTGGAAGTATGCCGCGAAAAAACTTTTAAAGTAGCCACAGAACACTTCAGAACAACGCTCCTCAGTAAAGGGAAAATTCCTTACCGAACAGAGAACGAAGAAAAAGGAAGGTAAGTCGTAGAACAGGAAACTTCCTCGCAGGGGAAGTAGATGAAATTCTTTCATGAAATTTTCATTGATATACATCAAATATGACAGCTATGTTTCGAGCAACGTGTTCGCGATTAAATTATTTATGTGATTCGTATTTAAGGGAAACGTATGGAATTTGTGATGCGAGTTTTAACCAATTACTGAAGTCCATGCTTTGGAAGCAGTTTGTATTTTAGTTTCAAAGGTGTCCTAATTAATATTTTAAGTATTACTCATTCCTGCACATGCTTCTCACATCTCCAAAAAGATTACTTTATAATTTTGTTCTGAAATATCATCTGTGCATTCATTTTGCGCAGAACTAGGACATTCTTAACACAAAAAAGTCGTTTCCTTTTGCAGCGGCTTGGCGACAGCTAAAAGAAGAAAGTTTCGAAGAAACCAGAGTGATCTGGTGAAGTCTCAAGCAAACTTGAACGCTGCAGAAATTAGAACTTTGAGGAAAGGGGAAGGTTACTTCATTAGTAAACGGATGAAACGAGTTCTGTAAAAACTGCTAAGCGAAACTGTCCCCAGTGGCGACCGTACCAGGGATTTTTTACTAAACTGCACAACAGGTGTAAACCACAACGTCTTGTTTTTAGAACTCATTTACTTAAACGATTCGCGGATAACAGAACTGGGAATGTAATTACGCTTGACACAAATTGCATCGCAGTGGGCAATTAAGACGAAAATAGCAGGCAAAATGACTTCTTCCTTTCTCATAACAAGTCTGCCCTCCTTGCAAGATATTTTCATCCTTCTGCTTAGCAACATATCCAATGCACCTCTTCAATAATGCCGAGACCTCTTTTCTAAGAGGGCAGCAATCCTTCCATGTAATTAGCTAAAGGAGCTATCTCATAAAAAAGTAAGGGTTGTTTTTCTATGTTAATGTCACAATACTTCAAAATATCCAAGCGTAAAAAAAATAATGTGATATAAAATAAAACAATAAGTCTGATATCAAGTGTAGAAAAGTATATCATTTCTGCTTATTTATTTGTGTCTGGCAATGGACATCAACACTATAGAATAAAACTTCAAATTAGCATAAAATATAATATCTCAGTCATTTTCCCCTACGTAAGTAAAACTCCTAAAAGCAATAATATTGTAAAATTTCAGTGAAACGTATATTGATTCATGTTTTGGGGAGCAGAACTTGTCAATCCAAAGTCTCAATTTCGAAATCCCTTCTTTCTCAAAACTCTCCCTTCCAACAATGAAACATTAAAGAGCCTCCATTTTCTGGCGAGCGGCACGGAGCTGTGCCTCCGCAGACGAGGGAAGCAACGCCTGGCAGGGTAGAGAAGGCGGGCAGACTGTCTACGCTGGCGTGGGCTTCCGGCGCGGCGCTGCGAGGCGGGACGGGGCGGGGCAGGGCGCGGCGGAGCGAGCGGAGCAGGCTGGGCAAGGGCGGAGCGGGGAAGAGCGAAGCGGGGATGGGAGTGGAGGGTTGTGGTTGGAGTGGGGCGAGGCGGGACGGGGCGGGACGGGGCGGGACGGGGCGGGACGGGGCGGGACGGGGAGGGAACGGGGCGGGACGGGGCTGGACGGAGCGGGACGGAGCGGGACGGAGCGGGACGGAGCGGGACGGGGCGGGACGGGGCGGGACGGAGCGAAGCGGGGTGGGACGAGGAGGAGCGGGCCGGAGCGGGGCGAGGTGGGGCGGAACGAGGCTGAGCGGGGCGAGGCGGGGAGGAGCGGGGTGGTGCGAGCGGGGCTGTGGGACGGGGCGGGGCGGAGCGGGGCGGCGCGGGGAGAAGCGGAGCGAAGCAGGGCGGAGCGGGGCGGAGCGAGGCGGAGCGGGGCGGGGCGGGGCGGGGCGGAGCGGGGCGGTGCGAGAGGGCCGTGGCGAGCGGGGCTGGGGGTGAGCGGGGCTGGGGGCGGGGGGGGGGGACCGGGCCGGGTCTGGTAATTGCTGGGTTGGGGGCGGGCGCGGAGATGCGCAAGGTGGCCCACGGCGCGGCGCCTGGCCTAGCGTCCCGGGAGCCACCTGCCTCCGGCCACGCGAGTCACGCACGCTAGCCGCAGGCGCCCCCGGGGGAAGCAAAGGTTTCTGCCACACTTGCGCGACGGCCGCAAGAGAAAGCTTCAGCCCTAGAGAGTATTAAGGCTCATACACGAGCGGGATAAAGGATGGTTTCAACTGTACGGATTGGACGTCTCGTGTTTAACCGTATTGTGTTTAACCGTAACCGTGACAGCAATCGCCCCGCTTTATCTGTACGTATTTACCTTAACAAAGCAATTTCCAACTTCACGCTTTTAAAACGATGTGCCCTGTACAGGTTTATGCGCACAAATGTTCAGGATATTATCAGCTAAGAATCTGTTTCTGGAAGATGCCCAGGAGTAGACGAGTCCCCATTGTGTCAGTTTTGCACGCGATGCTGTGGCCAGGGGCATCTCTCGCATGCAGAATTTACTGGAGCCTTAAAAAGGAAGTGATTTAAATGTCAGTACCTTCGGAGAATTTTAGTTTAAGACACATTTTTCTATTGACTTATTGATGTCAACAAGGTTCATGCGGTAGATATGTTCACGTAATGAAGCAGCAATTCATGAAGAGTTTATTTTGCTTTACATTCTAAGAATAAACGTAATAACTATTGTAACCGAAAGAAATAGTCACAAAGTCATAAGTAATACTGAATGATTTTAATCACATACAAACAATTTGGTAAAGCTAGTTCAAACAAAGATTGTACAACGCCGACCATTCGCCACTTCAAATCTTTCTTCTAACTCTTATTCGTTCGGAAGGTATACCAAATCCTGATCGGTCTGGGAAATAACATTTTCCTATAGTTTCTGTATCAGAGTGTTTCTTAAATACGTCTTAGTTCTGGAAGGGAGCTCAAGATCTGATCGCATATTAGCAGCACCATCGTACGTTCTGCCCCAAATCGTATTGATTGGCAGATTCAATATGGTTAATACTCCGTTTACTTAATTGGTAAAAAAAATAACTCGGAATAAAACTATTACATGCACTTAGGAATATTGGGAGGAGTCGTATTCCTTGCCCGCTCTCCGCCATCGCTTCCCATGGCAGTAGCCACTGGTGTTGCCAAACGTGGCTGTAGCCAGAATCTCGCGCGGGTAAAACTGGCACGTACCTAACCGAATATGGATCCCTTTACATTTGTTTTGATCTTATTCTTTGATGACTTAGTGCACAAACATTGTATGTCCACTCGTGGTCATTTGTTAGTTAATATCATTTTTGGAGACCTTTCGTTCATATCTGGAAAGTAGAAAGATTGTATGTTCATATAACAGGGATCATGTTTTTCCCAGAAATCTAACATTGTCGCTCCATAAGAAAAGGCACATTTATAAACTTTGAAGCTTTGTTTTTTCGAAACTAGGAATTCTGGATATAAAATATAAATGCACTAAGCTATCAACTTATTCTTTCTAGGACACACCTAACAATTCCTGAAAGAGTACTCGTTTCCTTTGAGAACATTTGATCAGAAAAAACAATAACCAATGGAATAAGAGAAAGAAATCACTATAACTCGGTATGTATTAGTACCGCAGGCATTCAATTCATTCAATAATAAAGAATATTACATTTGAAATAAAAATATACATGTTTGGAGTATCAAACCTGCCCTCCACAAATCTCGGTTAAAATTATGGTGATGTACAAAAATTTATCATGCTCAATTTGAGAAAGGACAAGGATACATACACGTCTGAGAGAGAGAGAGAGAGTGAAACTATCGTTCCGTCGTAAATTTTATAAATATTACTCAAAACAATTTCAAATTTAAAAAATGTAATTTCCAATTTCTTCAACTAATTGAAATTTAGTCCTTTACATAAAAAAATTATAATGTATAAAGGAAAGACTTTCCAAACAGGAAGAGCCTCATTACAGTATTTAGTTTACGGTTGTGGTGCAGGAAATAACTCTCATCAACAACTTACTGCTCTCAGAGAACCAAAGATATTCCCACGCGGATGTGCCGCTTTCGGAGTTTGTGTAGGCGGCCTTTGATGAGTCCATCGTCTCAAAGGGGACTGTACAAGTGGAACGAGAGGGTAATTTTTGCACACGTCATTTCCGTGTACCTAGCAGGCAAAACATGCGTAGGGACTGGCCCACGCATCCATGCGCGTGGCACATACATGATCGTATACATACAATGCATACGACATGCATATAGGGAAACGAGTCAGCCGACCACAGTATTTTGTGAAACGTTGTTCTAAAGTTACTAATAGTAAAGGTTAAAGCTTTCATACCCGAAAATTGATTTAAAATTTGGTTCATTGAGGTCCTAACTTCTAGAACTGTGCCTATAATGAAGCCTTCTGATGAAATAGAGCCTTTTCTGTTATATTGTGAAAAACTTATAGGATGAACTGCTTTCATGAAATATAATGAAAGTGGTGCACCCGTATTTGAAATAGCCTATATATCGTTTTGTAACTGTTTGGGTTTGCGACTTGTCACAATGAAGTTAGAAGAATGAAATGAAACGCATGACTCAAACTTATCAGTGACCCAGCTGTGTTTCAAGTGAGATATTGATAATGTTAGCAATGCAGCTGTCAGATGTTTTGTGCTTAGTTGCGACAGAACTAAAAAGCGGCCAAAAGTAGGGCGCACTTACTTTATTTTGTTTGTTCAAATATTGAAACGTTTCGCGAATGAGGTGAACGTTGAAACAACATCCAAAACGTACTTAAAGAAGGACAAAAAAAATTTGCGTTTTCAACCAAATACAGTTTACATGCATGTATTACGTACATAATATGAAATAATATTTATAACACATTGAAATATTTCTTCGAAGAAAAAAAGATCATTTCCCAAAACCAAATTCAACACTGTCCTACAAACCTTCGCTTCAATTCAATTTGAAAGAATCCGTCTCTCATATGAAAATATCCTGTGTGAAAATCTATTGTCTCGCAAACGAGACGTAAGTAGGTATACGAACGTACCTTTAGTCACAGAACTCAGTTGTAAATTGTTACGTCAGGAATTTTTATCGTAACCCTTTGTTAAACAGCCAGCTTATTCAGATTGATAGATAGATAGTGACATCGGGCGCGTCAACTGCTAAGGTCATTAGTCCCGTAAGTGTAGAGCATGTGTTATCCTCAGAGGGGGCGGTGTTATTCCTCCGCTGGATGGCGAGATCGGGCACCGACCTACTGTCGGAAAGCGGGGTTTTCCCCAACCAGGTATCTCCCAACAGTGTGGAAACGCCCTAGCCGCCTCAAGTTCTAAGCTCCCGACCAGTCGGCCGACATGTATGCTGGTGTAATATATGTGAGTGCATGCGTGGGTAAGTAAGGGGTGATGATAGGACAAGGAAGAGGAAGGAAAGATCGCGCGCGGTCCGTGACCCGTTTATTAGGGTACTACTTCGGCAATCACCAGGCATTGATCGGAGAAACCAATGAAAACTGTCGATAAGAGCAGCTAGATTTCTCCTCCAGACAGCGACTGAATTCGACCTAGCTGAGAAGTTTGTGTCGAAAATCCTGTCAACTACGGGGCTCGAACCTAGAACCTCCCGGTCAGAGCAGCCATTCCATTGCCATCAGTTGATGCTCTCCGGATGGTGTGCTTATTGAACACAAATTATTCTACATACGAGCGCTTTTCACGAACCACGATAAACCAAATCTTCAGCAGGGACGTCCCGTGGGCGGTAAGTATCGCTACAAAGCTGCCTCGCGCGCGGCGATGGTGTAACGGTTAGCGTATCGGACTGTTATACCCAAGTTGGAGGTTTCAAACCCGATCGAAGCCGTGGATTTTTAAGGGCGAAAAAATCCTTCGTACGCCTTCCTTCGGGGGGAGGTAAAGCCGGCTGTCCCATGTTAGTAGATTTATTTGCATGTAAAAGATCCTCAATCCTAAAAGACGCCTCTGAGCTAAATTCAAAAATTGTCTGTTTCTCGCCCAAAAAATACTTCCTTTCTCTGCTAGTTCGTGAAAGGACGTAGCGAAATTTGCGTGGTCAGACGGAAGAGCAGGCCTCATGGCTTGAGTCTCGCCACGTAAAATAAGGCATTCATTCAATTCAAGCCGTCGCGTGACCCACCGATCATCCCTCAGGATCTTGGCAGCGCGTCCTTGGGGAGATGGACTGAAGCGCTGATGCAGCTTCTCTCCTTATGGAGCGGAGCGTTGCTTTTGGACAGTCTCGTGTTTCGGGAGGAGGCGGTCGAAAGCGACCCGTGCCTTGGATCTTCTGCACATAAGGAAAGAGGTGGGCGGCAATACTGTGGAAATCCCCCGACGACTGACCTCACAGGGCAACTCCAGAAGCTCGCGTTTGTGAAGAAAGGCTCCGATAGCACAATCGGTTTCAGCAGTTAAATGAGGGCGCCCTAGAAAGATTGGAGGCGGCTCCTAACTACCTGTCTGCGACGCCGCCGCCGCCGCCGCCGCCGCCGCCGCCGCCGCCGCCGGCGGCGCGTCGGCGCCGTTGCCGTCTGCGACGTAATGAGCCGCACGAGGGAGTGACCGCTGACGCGTCAGTGTCCTACGGCGAGCATCCGGCGAAAAGTGTCTCAAGGCTGTTTCCAATGACACTTTCACGTTGTCGCAAAGCACGTAAGACTTGCTGGTTGCAAAAACACTACTTGCACCCCAAGGCTAATCCATATTCCGCGCTAAATTTCCAGTCGTCTTTTCTGTCATTTCGTTTCTTTTGCGCTCTTGAGACTCGTCAGTATCTCCTTCACGAGAGGGACATAAAAAGACACGAGTAATCAGCATGCAGAGAGTGAATTCGCACGGGAATTGTGGCTCAATTCCAAAACGTTTCCCTTCGGTATTCAAAGCGATGGGCAAAAAGGAAACACGGGAAACACAACTTGGGTATGTTCAAACTAAAACGATTCACATCGCCATATATGTCAGCAATCATAGGTATTTAGAGACTTAGACCCGTGCATACGACCTCACTTGCATAGATTGTACAAAAATAAGATATTTAGTTAAAAAATTCATACAAATCGCAATGGCATTTCATTTCCATTGAAATAATATCACTTTCATAAAACAAAATGTTTCAATAAAAACAATCATGTTTAAATCACTAAACACTTTACCCGACAATTGCGAATTTTATCACAAGATTAATAAAAGATCTTGAGAAATATTTCGTGATGCTGAGAAGAATTACGGTATCATTATCTACGGCAGGTAAAGAACGAACAAGAGAAATTGTACCAAACCTTATTAAAAGACCTGTCTTTGAAGAACACATTTCATTCAGAAAATCTCTAACTGAAATATTGTAGTGACAGGAAGAAAATTTGTGTAGTTTTTCCAACTTTAAAAATTCAGAGAATTTAACGAAAATGGATCCTGCACTATTTTCTAAGAGTCCTTTGCTCTATTCAAGGGCGAAAAATAAATTTGATTCCATTTTTGAGAAAAATTTGAAAGTGTGACGAAATATATTTGAAAGTGTGACTTTATATAAAATCAAAATAAGTGCTTCGAGTTTTCGGAGCTTTGCGTTCGGCCGGATTGATCGGTGTATATATCAATTTTGGAGAAAATCATCAAAAAGGTTTAGGCGCTAGCCTTGGCCACAGACGCACGGACGTATAGCCATCAACCATTTTTTTAGTATCAAGGACTCACAAAACGTGAATTCTTTCTACACAACATGTTAGATGATGTAACGATAACAGGGCTTCAAAATATGAATTTTTTTCTCGAAAATTTTATCATTTTTTCCGTAGGGTTTCAATATTTTCTCTATACCACGTAAGTAGTATGCCAGGAAGTAAAATTTACTTCATACGGTAAGTTAAAATAAAATACATAGGAAATCTGTGTGAAGTTTCCTACGCATAAGTTTTCTATCATTGTGTTTGATTTCTTTCCAAATACTCATTTTAGAACTTTCAAAATTATAACGCGGTTTCTGCGATTTTCTAATTTAAAATCGCGGAAACCAGGAATCCTTCTCCTCCCCTTCGGACGCGTGCCAGAACTGGTTGAAAAGATCCAGTGTTTGTTTTCGTAGTAAAACTTCACTCAGATGTGCTGCGTCTGCAAGATGCGTGTAGCGTCTACGTCAGTTGCTCTTATTTTTACAGCAGCTTCGTGTGTCGGACATTGCCGGCACACTCTCCCGGAAAAGAGGTCAGCGCCATGAACGTCTAAACGAAACTCCTGTCACAAGAAATGGTTTTATGAGCAATAATCGCACACATCTCTAATTAAATATACTGATTACAAGTTGATGAAAAATATATAATAATATATATAAAAATAATAAATAGTAATAAAAATTATATAAAATAAAATATATAAAAATAATTACATTAATTTTGTGATGAAGGAAAATAATTTCAATAATAATGATAATTAAATTTGATACGAGTATTGTGATTCAGTACCGTAAGTTAGGCAAAATCTATATGTATCGAGGCATTGAAGAATATGACATCTCGCAAGACACGATCAAGGAATCGATCGCTATCGATTCGTAAGACACGATGAAGGTAGTACAGGAGAGTAACAAGAGACCGTTCTAATCTGAAGAAATCAAATATCCGCACCAGATAGTTTGGCAATGCCTATCGCTGACTACAGCTTCGGTGTGATGGATTTTATTAACAGAAAGCCATTTAGAGTGCATCTTACCTGCAAGCTAATGGTAATGGACGTAATATATCGTGCAAAGTAGGCAGGGAAAGATAGGGTTGGTAGCGCAAACGAAGGAAAAAACTCAGACAATTTATCGCCTTTTGGAACAATGCAATAGTTGAAATGGGAAAATATAGAATCAGACCTTATCATGATCCACTCACGAGACTGGTCATTAAATCTGACCGCAAGAGTGATATAATATGCAATTTAAATGTAACAAGATGCCTTCCGAAGAGAACTATGGAAAACACTAAGAACAACGTTCTCAGAAGACCCTGAACTGGTGGAGCTTCCTAAGAAGACATACGGGACAAAATGTTAAAGAAATTGTGGAGAAATAATTCCTCTCTCGTGAACAATAGAGGCAAAAGGATAGACAATATGTAGATTAACGAAGAACAATCATTTATAAAGCTTGCATGGCGAAGAATAGAGTCAGAATTGGAAGCAGTGATAATATTTGTCCTAGATCAGTTATTAGGATTAGAACATTATGATGAATCGATTTTCAAAATATACTAGGATGATAAATGCCCATTTGTCAGGAACAGGTAGAAAAAAGAATCGTGACTCCTCAGATTGTCCAACTACAGCCGAGTCCGTAAGAACGAAAAGGTACGGTAAGATATGTTGTTTCCTCTTTCTGTAGATCTATAATGCTCTCAAAAGGTCCACATGATACATCACACAAATCTGTGACCTCCGTTAGGTGTGTTTTAGAGACAAAAGTTAATAGATCTGCTCCTTATGAAAGTAGTTGCAATCCGATTAATATTATATACTTATCAGATAACAATTTATCGCACTCTCTTCGCGCCATAAAAAAAATCTAGAAAAAAACGCAACACAAACTACAATACCTTTCAAAATGAGGAAAATTGAAAATAACATGAAATAATGAGGTATTGAAATTCGTCCTAGAAATAATCATTCACAAACTGGACAATGGATAAAAACACCTAGACCAATACAAAATACAGAAGTCGCCAAACGTAATATTACGAATCTGTAATACCTCGGCCATAAGATATAGCAACTTTTCATCTTCACGTATATAAAACTATGTTTTATAAATTGATTATAACAAAATTCCATTGTTACTTATGTGTTTTGGGAAAGTACGGATATTTATTCTCCATAAATGTACTGCCCCACGTAATTCAACTTACGATAAAAGTATTCAACTGAGTTGTAAAAAGGGTCCTAGAAAAAAAGCGTAAAATCCGCAGCGAGAAAAATTGTAGTCAACCGCAGCGGCTGGAGCGAAAACTAGTTGAAACCTAGACGAGCTTGCCTGCAACAAAATAAGTACACGCCGGAGCAACCCGTCCTCTCGTGAGCGAAGTCATTTGGGCGAGACCTCGCCACGCGGGTTCCCACGCGCACGGAGGCTCCTTCGCCCCGGAGCGAGAGACGCGGCCCCGGAACGCCAAGGACCTTCAGCGCCCCGACTCCTCGCCCAGGGAGGCCCGCATCGCCCGCGCATTGCCTTACAACCACGCCCACTTTCCCTAAAAATACTTTGCCAACTGATCATGCTTTACACATGAATTAACTTTCAATGCTGACTGCGCCAATGATTGTAAGACATACATTCTTTTTATATTTAAAAAAAAGTTTTTGTTAATATCTGAATACACAGTACAACTCTAAGCTTCCTAATTATACCGGCTAGATTACGATACGCGAAAATTGGGATCAATACTTAAAGCCCGAAAATTCGGAAATCACGTAAAACGGACGTCAGGCATAGAAAATAATTCAGTTCAAGTCATGCATTTCAGTTTAAAATATAAGATACAGTAAATATTATATACTTAGATATATATTATATATAGAGAGATATTATATACTTAGATTTACATGAAACAGCATCCGTCTCTTTGTTAATTTTTACGAGTTTCGAAATATTTACAGGTTCCTCCCCTTCTCCTTCCATTTCTCGCAAATCGATGTGATAATGATTATTTTACATTTATGTTAATTTTTTCACTAATATAAAATAAGGGCGTCAGAGTCACATTTTTAAAATGCCCATTTGAATGAGACCTTGGTGCCCAGTTCGGTCAAATGGTTGTGTGACATCAAGAAAAATAGCTATGTTTTTTTGTGATATTTCAGTCTTTTTAATATGATTTTTTCGAATATTTCGGAAAAAGTGGATAGTAAACTAATTGGGCGGTAACTCCCAGGAATTGTTGTGGTTTTTTTGGGGGATGATGGTTGCGTAATTCCAATTATGTGTGAAATATTCTATTCTGAAACATAAACTGAATATGTTGTTTACGTAAACTATGGCCGATGATGGAAGATTTTTTTTGAAGTTATATTATTAATATTGGCCTACCCTGGTGCTTTTTTAATGGAAACATTGTTAATATTTTTTAATTTCCATGGAAGACGAATAATTAATTTTCTGATACCGACCGAAGAAGTTTAATTTTGTGGTCTGTAGCATTTTATTATGTAAGGGATGGGTACTCATGTTCTCGCAGAAAGTGCTCCCGAAATACGTTGCCTGTGGCTCTGCCTTCTGTATAGATGATAAGGTTTTACCTGAAATTGTGTCTAAAGGAGAGATTGAGTTTTTTTTTTCTTTCAGAATGTTTTTGTGAATTGCCAAAACGTATTGTTGCTGGAATTAAGTGATTGAATTAAGTTAACATACTGCTCATTATTGTGGTATTGGATATTTAATCACACATGTGTTTTTACCACGTGTGTGATTAGGTTGAGTTCTTTCTTTAGCTCTCGTGTTCTTAGGTGGGGTTCAAATGGGAGCGGCGCGGCGGTGCACGCACTGGCCGGCAGCGGCGCCGCGAATTCACGGCCGGGCCGCGCCCCACCCCGCGCTCCGCGCCCCGCGGCCGAATTCCTCTCATTCATTTGGCGGCGGCTCGATTTGCTTCCATTGGCGGCCGTCACGGGGGAGGGGCCGCGCGGTTTTCGCTGGCTCACCCGCGGCCCGCGCCTCCGCGCCTCGGGGGGCCGGGGATCTCGAGCGCCGCGTCATGTTCGCGGGAACGAACAGCGCGCCCGCCGCCGCGCCTCCCGGCACGGCCGCTGATGAGGGAACTCAATAGGTTATTCATGTTCTGTTTGTACGGATGGAGCTGCCGTGGACGTACTTTCTTACAGTCAAAAGGTTGGATTTATTTCATTTGCCTACAGTAGATCGTCCTTCGGTTGGTTGCTTTGGTTGATTAGTGATTCCGGGCGCGTCAACGGCTAAGGTCATTAATCCCGTAAGTGTCGTCCATTTTTATCGTGGTAGGTGGCGATGACCTCCCCCCGCTCGGTCAGATCCGACCTACCTGTCAGCTGGCGGGGTTTTCCTCTACTAGCCACGAGCGGGACACCGCCCCAGCCGGGAGAGGTTCTAAGCTCCCGACCGATCTCCCAGCATGTGTGTTAGTGTAGTACATGTAAGTGTAAGTGGGTGCAAGTAAGGGATAGAATAGAACTATAGGAATGGGAAGGAAATATCGCGCGCGGCCCGTAGCCCGCTAGGGTACTGCTTCGACATTCGGCTGGTATTGATTGGAGAAACCACGGAAAACTATCGATCAGAGCAGCTGGCCGCTATAATTCTCCTCCAGACAGCGACAGAAGTCAACCCAGCTATCTAGCTAATGTCGAAAGTTTTGCCATCATAGGGACTCGAACCTAGGACCTCCCTATCAGGGGCATTGCAGTGACATCAGTTGATGGCGTGAGCCACCTCTCCCAGTGAGGGACGAACTTGGACGGGAAAAGTCGCAGCTAATTTCTTTCTTGGAACATTTTTTTCTGAGGCGTGTGATTGAAACAATATTACACATGACTTCGTGTCGCCCTTTCTTCTACATACCAGAGCGTTCACCCCATGAATACGAGGAAACGACGAAAAGGCTGATCATTCCAAATCTTGCTTGATTCGCTCCAGTGTAATTAGCTGCTTCGACAATTCGTCTCGACCGGAACTCGCGTTTGCGTCTGGCGTTTGCGAGCCCGAAGCAAATGAAGTCCCGCCGGCGATCGCTCTTTCAATGTGAAGGCTCCAACGCGCGCGTCTCAGACGTGACTTCCGTCGTAAAGAGAGCAACAGGGTGGCAGCCGTCGCAGGCCATTGAAGGAGAAGTGGGTTCCCCGCAGCGGCAGCGTGAGCGCGGTGAGGAGGATGGGCGCGGGGCGGGACGGGGGCGGGGGCGGGACGCAGAGGAGCAGGGCGTGGACGGGGGAGCGGGGCGGGGACGGGAGGAGCGGGGCGGGGACGGGAGGAGCGGGTCGGGTCGGGAGGAGCGGGGCGGGTCGGGAGGAGCGGGTCGGGTCGGAGCGGAGCGGGGAGGGAGGAGCGGGCGGGGAGGGAGGAGCGGGGCGGGGAGGGGGGAGCGGGGCGGAGCGGGGAGGGGGGAGCGGGGTGGGGAGGGGAGGAGCGGGCGGGGAGGGGGGAGCGGGGCGGGGAGGGGGGAGCGGGCCGGGGAGGGGAGGAGCGGGCCGGGGAGGGGAGGAGCGGGCCGGGGAGGGGAGGGCCGGGGAGGGGAGGGCGGGACGAAGAGGGGAGGAGGGGGGCGGGGCGGGGCAGAGGGGGGCGGGGCGGGACGGAGCGGGGCGGGGCAGGACGTGGCAGTGGGCCGGGAAGGGGGAGGGGCGGGGTGGGCAGGGATGGGAGGGAGGGCAGGGAGGGGCGGGGAGGAAGGGGAGGGGCGGGAGGGAGGGGAGGGGCGGGGAGGGAGGGAAGGAGCGGGGCGGGCGGAGCGGGGCGGGCGGGGAGGGGCGGGCGGAGCGGGGCGGGACGGAGGCGGGCGGAGCGGGGCGGGACGGAGCAGGGCGGGGCGGGACGGGACGCAGCGGGACGGAGCGCGGCGGGGCGGGACGGGACGCAGCGGGACGGAGCGCGGCGGGGCGGGGCGCCGGATGCAGCGCGGCCTTGCGCTCGGCGGCGAGCGGCTGCGGAATGCACGTGCGCCCACGCAGCGCGCGGTCCCCAGTGCGCTGGGCGCGTAGCACACGCCGCGAGACAAAACACTGATTGATGAAATTATTGAAGACATCAACGTCAACTAAATGGAATTATTCACAGAGGCGGCTACAACTTTCTTCATCAGTCTGCAAATAACACGCATAATGTAGAAAAACTTACTCAATGCGGAATCGCATGGGACTATTTTTTTTTTTCGTATTAGACAAGATTCCGCATTACGCAAAGCAAATACTGCGGAATTTACGTTTGCTGGGAACGCGCTTTATGTTCACATTAGGCAGATTTCTGCATTATACACGTTCCGCTTTAAAGAAATTTACTGTAATATAAATCACAAAATATATTTATATTAAGTTATTTATATTATTTGTAGGCTGATGATGACCGCACAGCTGTTGAAAGTCGGCTCTATGAAGTTAATGAAGTTACTTAAGTTAATGAAGATTACTTCAATTATTTCATCACTTAATTACGTCAAAAATACCTCATCCGAATTCCCACGTAGGGCGTCGTCCTAAAATTTCGACAATCTTTTTGGAGGTAAAGGTTAAGATAATATTTCGTAATGACGAACTGTTCCATCGACATTACGTGTCCAAAACAGAGGCATGAAAACCCACTAAACGGTCGTCGTCCATTAAGAGCAATGAAACAAATGAGCTTCGCTGAAATGGCATTTGAACACTACTAGTATTATTAAAAGAAACTTATTTGCGATTTTTATGTTGTTTTTTTTTCTTATAATAAAGTGTTACTGCACACACTATTGAACGAAACACGGCCGATATAACAAAAAAGAGACTTTTTGGTAATAAACCTCTGTTTTCGCCTGGGTTTACAACTGCAACCGCATCAATTATTGGCTCTACATCAGTCTAATTACTTTAATAACTGTAAAGGTCTAAGAGAAGGAGCTGTTAATAATAAATGACGAATGATTTATGGCTTCATTTATTCGTTGGCCATACAAAAATATCAAAACAAATGTTTTTTCTAATACAATTTTCTATGGATCTATGCAAAAGGAGTACTTCGAAACGGAATGAAATGTTTCGCAATGAGCATTATTCTATGGATGTCAATGAGAAATATTAGAAATATATGAGAAATATCTAGTCCAGATTCTTAATTTTTCTATTTATTTCAAAAGAGGTCCAAAATCATGACCGATACCAGCTAATAAACAATATTAAATAACATTTTCTGGAAGCGAAGAAGAGTAAGTTATTACTACAAATATAACGACTGACATGCGGACACATCTTCCAATGAAAACACGAATAATTATGAACTTTATAATTTTTATTTGCTTAATTTTAATTTATTATTTTTTTAAATTTATTATTTTCTGTTCCATTCTCACTTGACAACTACAAACAAACTCCTCCCTTGAATGGTCATTAGGGCCCACTGTGCAACGTTTGTCCCGCACCAGCCCTCGCGGCGTTCAGCTCCTCCACCTTGGCCTTGCTCTTATCCTACGGTTGGGCGCCACTGAGGCACGTGGGTAGGTGGGCGGGTGGCTTGGCGTAAGTCACACTCCGAGACATGTGGAGGAGCGTTATGCACATTCAAAGGTAATCTTTCGTGCGCTGCCTAGAAAACAACGTGATACAGAGCACTCGCTTTACATTACGCGCAGATTGCAGCCCTGAAGCGCTCGTGCGAGATCCGATTCTTAAGTTCTAATACATAATTCTTTATTACATGAAATACATCAATATTTCATTACAACACGTAGACCACGGAGTATACGAGCATATTTACCAAGCTTACCGTTTATTCAGACGTTTGGAACACTGGAATATTGAATGGAGTGCTCTCTAATTTTCTTTTTTAGTTTAGTGAAATAATCACGTTTTATTTCTCGTCCAGAAACGGAAGTTATGGTAAGTGGTTTCGTGAACATATCAATCTAACCATTATTAAAACAAGAAAGAAAGAAAGAGAGGAAGAGTGTTGTTCATGTTTTGATAAGCAATATTTATTAACAAGTGATAATGTTAACAATTTAGTCTCATTCGCTTCTCACACCTGATCGACATCATTGGAATGAGAACAACACTAACAGAGCAACAGTATCCTACGCACAGCACGCATAAGCTTGAGAATTCCCTGCATTGCTGTCGTCTGATGTCAGAGCACTGTGTATGGAGATATGGACCGCCTACAGCTTCCAATGTAATGTAAATTACTAATAATTATATACCATTCAACTACGATAAAGAAAATCTTCCTACATCAATTACGCTCAAGAAATATCAAATTTCCTGCGAATCTGCTCAATATTAATGAGATTATTCTATGATAATGTACGAAGATACACTGAACTTTATTGCGAAGACATGAGCAATCAGATAAACATCACGACAGTCCAGCAAACAATTTTATACAAATACGCATGTTCAAGTTTCGACCAATACTATACTTTTCTAAGTTCTGATATAATATATCCCATTACAAAACTATAACAATCTAAATAATTTTCATTGCAATCTTTATATCATCAAGATCGAATTAACTATTTTCATCACAATTGTTCTGTTAACAGAGGGCAACAAACGCATTAGAAAGAATGTGCAAGTCGCATAATGCTTAACCACTGACGCTTAAGATGAGAGATGAGTTATTTCACCTTGTTTTTTCGGCCTATAGTAATTCGAAGTGCTAATCAATGTTGTACAAAGAACAAATTAATCCCATGAGCAATAATGAGCCATCGCAAAAAAAGAAAAAGAAACGCCGGAGCCCCGAATTATCGAACCGGAATGCTACGACCGTCTCCCCGCGAAACAGCTGCGGGCGCCAGCGGCTGACGAGTTCGGCGGACGCCTCCGCCGCTTTCACGCGCGGGCTCGTGTCACCGCAGTGCAAAAAACCTCCGTCGGGTGACACGCGCCTTTATTTTTTTGAGAGAGACCTTTACGGAACATTACAATCTTCTACTTACGTGCTTGCTAAAATCAAGTAGGGTGTTAAATATGATTATTCAAATACAATAATCACTATCTGGAAAGATTATGCTTATTTGATTCTTTCAGAAAAGCACGTTTATTCTAACAACTTTTTCAAACCGTACTTAGAAAAAAAATTTTTCTCCTCGTTCCTTTAATTCTGTTATTGTTGAGGTATGTGAGGGATATGGGTATCTGCACGACAATTACCATATCGCTCAGCAAATTGTGAAACGATAAAACTGTCAAGTGATATTACACATAAATTTCCAGAATCAGTAAGTGTAAGTGTGTGTATGTAAGGGGTAATGATAGGGCAAGAAAGAGGAAAGAAAGGTCACGAGCTGTCCGTGAACCCTCTCTTAGTGTATAGCCCCAGCATTAACCCAGTGTTGATCAGAGAAACCATGGAAAACTACCGATCAGAGCAGCTTGCAGCTAGAATTCTCTTTCAGACGGCAGCTGAATTAGACCTACTTGTAAATGTGTAGCTAGTGTAAAAAATCCTGCAGCTGTCAGGACTCGACCCCCAGCACATACCGGTCAGAGGCAATGCAGTGACAACAGTATACGCCCGGAAGCACCTTAGCCGGTTTTACCATTTCGATATATTAATTAAGCATTTTACATGAGCTATATTTATTACATTACTACAAATGTGACTATGTCCTCCAAGCAACAACCGATCTGAACAATACTGCGTAGGTTGCAATCGCGACACAATCCACTGCTCAGTTTGATTGGCTAATAACCTCTTAAGCCGCGTATGGCAGTTGTAGATTGCGAAAAAAAAAAGCTGTCGGGGCCGAGGCATGAACGAAACCACGGCCCTCATTGCCGCCGACGCCGTTGCGTGTTGCGTAAGCGTCTGGGCGGGGACTGCGGTGGCGGGTGGCGGGGAGCGGGTGGCGGGCGGCGCCGGGGCCGCACCCGCCGCAAGAGCGCATTGTTCCAGCAGCCCCCCTCCCCCCCCCCGCCACCTCGTGCTCCTTTCGCGCAACCGACCCGCGCTTCACTTGTCTCGTGCTGCCCCACCCAAGGCAAGACTCTTGGCGCCGCTTCGACAAGTAGGAAAGTGGAAGGTGTAAACAAGGAGCCTCCGGTCTTTCAGCATTCAAGACGAGAAACATAGTAGCCACGGCTTTAAATATTTTTTTCTCGAAAAACAGTTTTCCTACTCTGAATAAATATATAAATGCCGGCCTGCATATACGAGATCGGTAAGGCTGTAGATGCCTTGGCTCGAAGGGACGCGGTTTCGAATCTCGCCTCGGTTGTTTACTTGTGCTCGTGTTGTCCTTACCTCTACAGATACCCCAATGTTCACAATGTACAGTTATCCCCAATGAACTAGTAGTTAAAAAGGCGATACATATATATATATATATATATATATATATATATATATATATATATATATATATGACGATTTTTTAAATTTAATTTTTCCAGAAACAACCTTGGACATTTGGTATAAAAAAAATTGAGATCTCAAAAATTGTGTTGAACTACCATTCAAACTATGGCACGTTCCTGTTCAGGCCACGATCATAGACATCATCGGCCATCAACACTTAAGTATAAAAACAATCGTTATGCTTCGTTGAATGCAGGACGCTCTAAACCACAAACTCGCAAAACGTGAGTGCTGATAACATCTGTTACCACACGATTACATGTACTATTATGTATGAGCATTGTAAACTTTTTTACGAAGTCAACAAGTTCCAATCTGTTGCTTTGAAAATAAAGGTGTTAAGACTTTGGCGATCTGTCATGATATATAGCTATTGTAACTAACCGCATGGGAACATATTTCGAACAAAAGCAATTGATGGACGAGAGTCTTAAATGTGTGTACAAGTATGCATTTCCAAATACATTATATACGACCAAATCTACGTCATTAGACTGGAATAAAATATTCCATTAAATATTTTATTCACCAATCAGTAATTTTTAACTTGCTTCAAATACGTTAGAAATAATATCAGCGTAATTGAAAGGTGAATTATTTTAAGGCATCTGTACTAAAATTTTGTAGTATATATCTTCCTTCTTCGTAAAATAAATGCAAAATCGTTATAAAGTCGTTCGAAGAACGTCTGTGGTGAAAACCAATGAACTAGAATGTAGTACTGAGTGATGGTTCACTGAAGTGTAATTCATGTCACACCCCTTAATGCTTCTATGCGTACTAACTAGGCTAATAAAGAGAGTGACGTCCTTTTAATAAAATTAATAAATAATGAATTAGACTATTGAATAACAATCGTATTTTTCCTCGCCATTTACAACAGTAACTGAAATAAAAAATAAATACGGCTATTATTATTTTTCTTGCAAAACAACTAGATTAATTAATTATTACAATGTGTATAATTTGATAAATTGTTGCTTTAGACCCCAATGTTCTGGTTTTTAATGAAATTAGAAAAATGACTACGGTGCAGTCAAATCGTTAAATGATCTAACGGCGCTCGTTAGTTCATTGTTAAATGGACACAATTTCAACATGCAACATATGCTGAAGTATGAATTTATCATCCCCTTAAAAATAAATCACTTTTCTTCGAATCATCCTTGGAACACTCGTTCCTTAAGAAATATTCTAGGTATTCGAGAGAATGAAAATGAAATGCCTATTCAATAAACGATTAATCGACATAGTTCAGCAGGGAGAACGTGGTTCTCTACTCTCATTATCTCTCAGACTACGCGAAGTGACCATGTAGCTTCTATTTACGCGTACCATATCGTTTTATGTAGATTCAAAGTCCTTGATAAAAGCAAAACGAGCGCAACAGTCTCTATAAATTCTGAAAAAATAAAAGGAATAAAAAATTATTTAAGGAAACTGCTCTCCCACCATCCAAATGGAAAGACATAGAACTCTGATGTAGTGATGCTACAACAGCACATGCACATCCCTTTCTGCAAAGCTTACGTAATATTATGAAACTGACTTATAATGAAATTTTAGTAGATTTAAATTCCATTGCATGTAATGTATTCATGACTAGCAACGTGTTATTTCACTTTGCGATTACTCCATTGCCCCGGTACACGTCTACGCGTTCCCAACTCATAAAAATGTTGCCCAAGCTGGGATTTAATACTTGAACGCGTACGTTTACGAGACCTCAAGTTTTAATTAAAATGGCCCTTACGCTACAGAATTCAGTGGAGTGTGCACCATCGTCATATTTTTTTTAATTGGAGCTGATTTCTATATTTATTTTTGTTGCTGGCAGACGGACGAATGTTTTGAAGAAAAAGAATTTTTTTCAGTGTCAATAACCCTCAAAATACGTATTTCCGTTAAAATCACGGAAGCATTTATCTTATCGATTTCCACAGAAGATAGATAACTTTCTCTATACTAGAAGTTTAAAGAGAAAATATGTTTGATTATACATTCTAAAGATTGTGTTGATGACATCGTTAATGAAAGATGATTATTCAAGTCTTCGTAAGTCCAATATCATCACAACCGACACCATGCACTTCCGCGTTCTGCAATTCGACAAAGAGTTAATAGGAAGTTCACACCAGATATCAGAAGAAACTAATACTGATTCTTCATTTAAAAAAATAATAAATTGAATATGTACTTCCACTTCGTTAAACCTGCAATACACAACTTGTAACGAGTTTGTTGTCCGTGTCAAATTTGCGGGATAGTCACACCGAATTATCATTCAAACGTGTACCTTGAAATCGGTCGTCTTAGAAGTCATTATACGAAATACATCGTAATAATACCTACAGCATGAAAGACAAAATCTTGCTAAAATATTTACAACATAGACGAGAAGTACCTGTTTAATGATCCGTTTCCTATAAAACCACATATATAAACAACAGTTTCCTTGACGAGAAAACAGAAGTTCATAAGAACGGAGACATACTTTCAAACGTTCTACATACAGCGACGATACACGTGACATATATGGTCGAGGAAAATAATGGCTGTTTAAATAAGAGCAGTTTGGTACCGCCTTAAATAGCCAGGTATGGTTATTTCATAGCAGATTAATTTTATGACAGATGAGTCACCCTGCTATCACATATAGTATTTTGTTCTTGTAATGACTTCGTTTATGGTTTCAGATTTTTCTCTATGATAGAAGGTGCACGACAAATATGTTTTAGTTATAACTTTTCTAAATTGAACTATGATCTATGCAACGAAAAAATTTCATATGTTGTTTCATTAATACCTAATACAATTGTATTGTATAATTTAATTAAAAAACTTAAATTAAATATATTTTATCTTTTCTTTTACAATATGAAGTTTATTACGAGTTGAAATCAAATAACCTTTTTTTAAACGTAATTTTAATTATAAACGGATTAACGGAGCCACAGCAATCTGTGACATTGTTACAGCCACTCCTCGCTCTTCAGCATCCCTTACGTGTGTCGAGTAACTAACACATGCCCACACGTGCCCTTTCTGCTCTGCAAACTAAGTACGACGGACAAACAGGATGAAACTCAAGTCTCCGCAACCCTTTCATAACTCAACTCGCATTGCTCCTTTACGTGAGAACCGTTTCCTTTTCCCCGAACAATAGAAACTTGACGCTCCGTCATGAGTGATGCGCGCAGAAACAGCATGTCCCGTCGAGCTAAAACCGGCCCCGTCAGAACAAAGAGGCTGGAGAGCACGGAATAAACACACATCTGCCGAAGCAAATGCTCCGACGCCGGCGTTTGTGGAGCGCGCTCGCGCCAGGAAATCCTGATGCTTTTCTTGGGGCCCGGAAGCACGGGAGAGGGGAGAGTGCCAAGTCGTATTCTCGGAGCCTGGGAGTCATTTTCCGCGCTTCTCTACATCAAAACAAAAATGAAATGAACGTCTTTGAGACGCCTCTCAGAGCTTGCCTGTAAATTAGCTTAGGATCCTGTTAACACTCCAACGCCTCCCACCGAGAAACTTTTTTTTCGTGAGTGGACTTTCATTGTCGAAATTTGAGAGCCTGAAAATTAGCAAGCTTTGAAAGTTTCTCAAACTCAAACACAAAGCTAGAAAAAATATAATATAATTGTTATCGCGTCTTTTCAAACAATTACTGCCAATAGTTATAACATCAAATATCGTAACAAAAATGTACCACACCAGTTAGAATGGCCAATTCTATCCATTTATTATGGCACAATGGACTCGTTTTAGGAAGTCAATACCACTTCCATGGTAAAAAAAGAACAAATTCCAAAGCTTCCTATATAAGTTTCCCCGCGGAGTTCCCAAAATTATTTCATTAAAAAAGCAATTCAGCCAAATAATCCGTGCCGTGATCCTGAATTGTCCGAGGATAAACGTCAGTCCGCATCGCTCTGGCCTACCTTCCCAACCCTCCTGCGACTGAGACCTCTTCGTGACATCACTTCCTGTCAACCGCTCGTCGCTGTGTGCCAACGTAAACAAGCTTTCAAGTCAGGGAGAGGACAAACTCAGGGCCTCGCTGTCGACGCTGTGATAGTCTTTGTTCTGGAGCTGTTTGCGGATAGGGGTTCGTCCTGCGTTCCGTCCCTGATTCACTTAGAGAAGACTTTTGCCAAGGCTGTGCAGAGAAAATCGCGGTCTGGCGCCAACACGCTAATTCGTCTCCCCATTACCACTTGGAAATCTACTACCCTACACATTACATTTAACTTATTACCACGGACAAACGTTTTTGCTTTGACTAAATGTCAACTAAATTGCGGAGCGTAAGGGGAATTATTAGTGCAAAAACAAATTGTTACTCAAGAAAAGAACGCTTCTTACTTCAGAATAAGAGGTCCTCTCGTGCCAGTACCTTACGACTTCAACTGTGTGCAGATCTCACCTGAAACAAACAAAATTTGACATGATAAATTACTAAAGATATCGTCTGGTATCAATAATAATTATTTGATACCAGACGATATCTTTAGTAATTTATCATAAAGAAAAGGTATCTACATCACCAACAATCCAATTAATAAAATTTGACATATTAAATTTAAAGCCATTTCATTTCAAAGTCATAAAAACGCATACATTTAATATGAATAAACTTCTACAACAGAGTTCTTAATTTGCGATCTCCCTCTAATGTAAATTCTCAAGTAATAAGAAATAAACGAAATGCAATACTTTCAACGAAGTCAAGAATCCATTTGGAAATACAGTTGTAACCATACACATAAATTTGGTGGATTTTAAGTCTTTGTTGGAGATTGAGGTGAGGATTAGAATCTAAAGTGCGAGCGAGACCCTCGCACTCTTTCATTCCTGCAGCAGTCACGTTGGCGGTTTCAGGGCGAAAGCTGCCGATTAAAGAATCCAAAAACGTTAAAAACTACGCGTTTCTTAGAAAAATTTGCACAAAAAATTTCATTAGCTATGGATTTTGAATCAGATAAGGTAAAAAAAAAAAGACTAATGCTTCGAATAATGTAAATTACTTCAATCCAAATTCTGAGCTATTTAAGAATTTTTTAAGCATGGCCACAATAACTACGGCAATTCTTTAAAAAAAGCGTGCAGATAGTTGGCAGACATTTGACAGTCTGATTATTCTCTTACAAAAGTATTAGTCTGACTCGTGTACACATTTATTTTGTACCTATGTGCGTGATTTATGATTCCTCGATTGAAAACGTACGAATTAAAGAATCCAAATTGACACAATGGGAAAAGATAACTTCCACGAGAGCATTCTTAGAATTAGTTCGCCCGCGGAAATGGCCTTCGTTTCTCACTTAATTCGCCGCGGAGAAAATTGCCCATTCGCACTGGTGCGCCTGAATCAGGGCAAGCATCATGAATGATTCAAGGCAGCAATGCGAAAGCGCGTGCTGTATTCACTTCCGCGGCCTCTTCCCAGGCACGGGAAGGGATGGGACGGGGTGGGACGGGATAGGAAGGGGCAAGAAGAGATGGAGCGGACGGAGCGAAGCGGAGCGGGGCGGGGCGAAGCAAGTTAGAGCGGGGTGAGACGGAGCAATAGCGGCAAGATCCGGAAGACGCGGGGAAGGGTTGTAAGGAGGCGTAGTGAGGAGGAGGAGGAGGGAGAGGAAGAAGATTGAGGGAAGGCGAGATTGTGAAGGGGAAGAAGGTAGAGAGGGAAGGGAGATGGGGAGAGGAGGGAGAAGGTAGGGAGGGAAAGGGAGGACAGAGGGAGAAGGAAGGGAGGGAAAGAATGGATGATGGGGAAGGGAGGAAGTTAGGGAGGGCGGAGAAAGAAGGACGGGAGGGAAAGGTAGGGAGAATGGGGAGGGGAGGAATGGGAGAAGAGAAGGAAAGAAAGGGATGAAGGATGGGAATGGGAGGAAGGATGGGGATGGGAGGAAGGATGGGGTGGGAGGAAGGATGGGGATGGGAGGAAGGATGGGGATGGGAGGAAGGAGAGGATAGGGAGGAGAGAAAGAGAGGAGCGAAACAGAGGACAAGGAGGAGAGAGGGAGAGGGTAGGGAGGAGAGAAGGAGAGGATGAGGAGAGAAGGAGAAAGGAATAGTGAGAGGATAGGAAGAGAAGGGAGCGAGAATCAATGATAGATAAGAGAGTTGGGGATGAGTGGGAGGGGATTGGGGTGGGAGGGGCGGGGAGAGGAAAGCTGGGGAGGGGCGTGACGAGATCGAGGAGAGGGTGGGGTTGGGGAAGGGGACGGGGAAGACGGCATTCGCGGAGAACGTGGGTCGCCTTCGCTCCGCGGGCCGCATAGCGCGCCGCGGCGCCGCCTTCCGTCGTTTACTTTCACTCGGGCGCGGAGGAGCGGAGCGGCGAGGCGCGGCGGCGGCGCGGCGGCGGCGCGGCGGCGGCGCAGCGCGGGTGCGCTCAATGGGCGCCCGTGGGTCAACAGAGGCGTCCGCCCAGGCGCCGTTGACAGAGCGCACCGCCCCATCTGCATATCAATGCCCTCTCGCACACACACACGACGGCGGAGGCTGGTCTCAAACGCCCGCGCGCGCGCGCATGCCAAGGCCCGCGGCGAGCATCCCGGAGGCGGCGGTCAGTAGCCCACTGGGTTTCCTTCGTTCAAGTCCTTTATTGCTCAATGTTTGAGTTTTTTTAGAAATGTCGATACGTGGGAGGGTATCTGCATGTGAAGAACAAGACGGGCAGTTTAAAAAATATGTACTGGATGGATGGATGGATGGAAACAAGTTCGCAAACATTTTTATAAGGCTTTATATTGCTTTGTGATGAAACTGAGTATTAAATTTAATAAGTTTAAAACACCATAAGCAATTTAAGAAAAAATAAGAAAGTTAAATGCATAACAGATTTTCTCGTAACTCTCGTAACCATAATTTTCTTATCTAATCACGTTGTGACACCTACAAATGAGATGCTGCGTCTCAGATAAGCAGTATCACGTGTCTGTTGAGTTTCAAAAGTGTTATGTAAATAAGATTTGCAATATCGAAACTCTCAACTAAATTTCTGAAAACTAATTACTTTATCTAAACAAACAACATACAAATAATATTCGTGTAGTTAATTCACTGAACTCGTCGCACTTTCTTCATTTTTACCATCTCACTATTTTAAACATATTCACTTTGTCTCGACCCAAGCATCCTCCGAATGCAAGGAGTGGAAGACTCCGCCAGACAATGAACACAAGAAGCCGCCGAGAATCGTTGAAGCGACGTGTTGCGTGTCCCGCCTCGTCTGGAATGTTGAACCCACGAGCACGATTTCGGCGCTCGCTGCGGAGGGCATTCCCAGCAGAGAAAGCTCAACCGAAGAGGCAGCCGATGCAGGAACGTCAGCTCAAGAATTTTCGTTGTCACACAAAGCCCCTTGTTGAGGTTACTTCACGAGCATACGCGCACGTGTGGCGTACATTTCCAAGAAAACATCGCATGAGAGAAGGTAAAAAATGCATTGAATTTTTGCTTTGATTTTCCGTGCAAGGCTGTACAATAAAAATTCGACATGAATGAAAAACAATAAAACTGCACTGGTATCCAAAAAAATTAACTTATGCAAACAGTTATTTCAAATGACAATGCTCACCCTATAATTTTAAATCTAAAATGGGCGCAAGTCACCTAAAATAACTGTTACGAGGCGGCAGAAGAGTGGTAGCGGCTCAGGCAAACAAGTCCGCAACAAAGCGAATCGCCGCCACTGCTCTGACAAACAGGACTGGAAGAAAAGTTGAATGGCGAAGAAGCGGGGGAACCTCAACAGACGAGGAAGAGGGGTTCGGAGAAACCCGAGCGCTCCGGAGGGTGGCCACGAACGAGAATAATCGCACGGCAGAACGAGTTATATCGAGATGAAAAGGAAAATCCTTGCCGTAAATTACGATACGAAATGTATTGTAATCATGTAAGGATAGAGATTCTTGTTAAATAGTAGTATTTAAGGCATTGTAGGCTTAAGGCATGCGTGTACTTCTTACTTCCAAATTGGTAAAAAAAGTATTATTTTTTAGACTGGGCAATCGACTACACACCTATATTGTGTAATTAGAACAGCCAATACACATGGAGTTTAATCACGGCATAAAGTACAGAAATCGTCAGCAACATCGGTCTTCAGTGTATGATCAGATGCGCAAAAGTAATGCGAAAGTCGAACTGCACATGCGCAGACGTTCAGCTCACGGCATAGCGTTGCGGTCGATTATCGTAACCATACACCGTACTTAAACACTATGGTGAAATTCGTGGCAAATGTGATAAAAATGGAGTGATAAAAATGGAGTTTAATCACGGGATAGCGTACAACAGTCGACAGCTATTTCGATCTTCACCGGATGATCAGATGCGCAGAGTGATGCGAAACTCAAACTGCGCATGCGCAGAAGATTGATATTGATGCCGATTACCGTAACGCTATGACGTGCTTAAAATTCCAAAGGTGAAATTCGTGGCAAACTAGTGATACGAGAGGAGAGTAGTGAAGGTTGTTTAAGCAGACGAAGAGAGCAGTAAACTTCTCCGCCGCGACGCATGTGCTCAATCCTTGCATCGCGGCCACGATTCATGAGCGGCTTTCGCGCTTCGTTACACAAGTGCATCCGTCATGGCTCGCCTCCAATGCGGGTGGCGTGCGCAGCGCTGCTCATTCAGTTTGATCTAGTTCTTGCGGGACCAGGCAGCAAGTAATTCTCCGCGATGTTTTCCAAAGAGGTTCTACTCAAAGTCGTTACTGCCTGTCGCTTGTATTAAGATGTCGACATTGGAGACTGTGTGTCTTGCAGTGATTGATAGAATTACAATTTTTTTTATCGTCTTAGAGATGTGTATTTGCCGATCGTTTCTTGAAAAAGAGGTCTACGAGTACAGTCCGTGTACGGCATAATTGGTACAGCTTTCATGGCAAAGAGGTTTTATCCACGACTCACTTCTACCATTACTTAACTAAATTCAACTTAGCGACAACTTAATGTATGGCAATTGTCGCACTTTGGCCTGCAACCTAAGGTGTAATGTCGTATTATTTAGTTATCTAGGTTTTCAATTTCCGACTGCCTTAATATTTTTATCTCAAGAATACAAATACTAGCATTATCCAAATACAACACTAACGCATTTATTTAGCGATTCCACAACATTACACTTCCAGTATTTACACTTTTTGTGTTATTCACACACATGTGTTTCAAAGCATCCGTGATACCTGGCCACTATGGGTGGAGTTACTGATACCTTCTTGTCACTGATAACTTTGGCACGGCCGTTCCGTTGTGCTTCGCAAGAGCTCCGCAATCTCCTCGCTCATCAGTGCTCGGATCGTTCATGCCATTAATACTCTTAATTCGTCACTCGAACAATTTTGCGGACCACGCCGGCCCAGCGCCCACGTGAGCACCGTGCTTATACGAAAGGCGGCTCCACACATTCGGCATTCGCCGAGCACCGAACTACAGCTTGCCAAATCCCGAAACGTTGATGGGTTCGGCGAATGTTCACTCCCTTTGATGTGTCCTGAAGACCGACACACGGTGAGAAGGGCGAATACCGAATATTCGGCGCTCGGTGAATCGCAAGCAACCCGTCCACACTATTCGGGATTCGGCGAGTGGTTGCGCGGGATTCGCCTAATGCCGCATGTGTGGAGCCGCCTAAAGGTATATGCCCCCCGACAGCTGTCGGCTTACGCCGCGGACCCCACAGGTAACACTGTTCCTGTGACGGGGATTAAGCCGGGGGAGGAAGAAGCAGCGATGCTTACCGCCCCGTTCTCTGCCTGCCAAATCGGTTCGCGACTGTTTCGAAAGCGCACGAACATACGAAGCATACACAGGCGGTGAAGACGAGTCTCTTATGGGGTGGGACAGCTCTGGTGAACTGAGTAGGAAACGTAAGGTGAGGTGATGCTTGGAAGGATTTTATGGTGTGAGCTTACGACAACATACACACCGCTTGGGGACCAAAGAAGATTAGAGTACGCCAACAACACTGTTTCCTGATTTTATTATGTCCTAATATTTCAGGCAATGGAAATTAGTCCCGTAAGTGTACTGCATTTTATATCGCGGGAAGTAGCTGAGTTTCTTAACAGAAACGTCAGATTCGGTGCAGACCTATGTGTCGGCAAACGGGGGTTTCTTCATCTAAGTATCTCCCCCGTGGGTCACCTCCCCAACCGCTGTAGGTGTAAAATCTCAACTGGTCCGTCGACATGTGTGGTAGTATGGTACATGTAAGTGTACTATACTACCATACACTATGAAGCATAAGTCGAAAAATCCACCACCGTCAGGAATCGAACCTCAGCCAGCGATGCTGCAAAGGTACCGGCAGTTTTACCATTGAGCCATCTCAGCCGGTAAAACCGCGTCCTGGGGTCACGGTGGCCGTTCAGATCGACCTCGTTTCTGCATCGAGGGACCGGAGACCCTACAAGCATTGCGAGGCGGCGACCACGCCCTCCGTGAGCGGCAGCTGGGGGGGCTGCGCTCCGACTGCGTGTCTTCGCCTCCTGCCGCCCCTCGCGCGCTGATACCTGCCCCCGCAGCCTCGGCAGGGCCTCGCCCGGAGGGGCCTTTGTGACGGAGTCGCCGCCGCCGCCACAGGGGGACGGAGGGGAGGGGCGGGGAGGGGAGGGGAGTCGGGAGGCCATTCCTCAGCACGCGCCACTCGCTGGCTGTCACTCCGTTTGCAGCCTCGCGGCCCAAGGGGCGGCCTTCCCGCTGCACGCAGCTCGCGGCCAACGCCAGAGTGCCGGTAAAAAGCAGCGTGAGAAAGGAGAGAAAATTTGCTCCTGATTTTTCTTCGGTAGATGGAGGTCCTCTTGGCAAACAGTAATTGATCGTCGATTCCGACACGTATCCTTCCGTGTCAACTAAGAACGTTCATTAATATGCATTAAAATTATTTCTCTTCTATTTTGCATTCCTTGTTTCACAGCTCATTGTCTTGTTTTAGTTTAATAATAGTCTTGTAAAAAGTATTTGGTACTCACTATCTCTTCACATGTAAAATGGATTCGTATGAAACGGGAGAAAATCGATTTCATCACATTTTTAAGAAATAGTGCAGCATTCAAAACTTTCACTTCTTAGATTATCTTATAATTAGAACTAATTTGTTTCAAATGTGGTTGAAACGTGACGTGTTAGTATTATCTATCAATTCTTCGACACTCACAAAACCCAATGAAAGAAATAACTAAAAGAAAAACACGTGTCCAGCACATCACGAAATGACTTTTTACATCTTATGTTACAAAACACTCCCAGGATTTTGGTAGAAAACATTCATAGTCATGCAGGAATGCGTTGGAGTCAAGGTTTCCTTCTTTAGAATACATGAAAGAAGTTACGAAATTTTGCACACGCCACATGTTTCAGACTTTCTTCCGTGGCAATCCGTCATTCCATCTAGCATTCTCTAGATAAAGGAGTTTTAAGCATGCTTGCATGTGAAAGACATTGCAGCCAAGCCGCAAAGGTGTGAAATGTGGATGATAATAAATATTTAATTAAGACAAAAAATGTAATGCACAAGTAGTGATAGGTATAATACCTAACAAAGATCATTAGCTGAGAAAGTCTAGTAGAATTTTCTGAAGAAAGATTGCACATTTCTTAACAGTAGCCTAGTTCACCATACTACTTTACAGACGTGCTATATTCTATTATCACAACTTTTTTGTTTTTCGTACATAGTCATTAAATTAAGTTCGCAGAACTCTTTGAAATAGTGAATCACTCAACTTACGACTTCCTGCCTACTCAACAAACAACATTCGAAAATGTTAGAATACCAAACTGCGCGTACAAGTCGCACAACACAAACCAGCCTTTAAGAATTCTGCATCCTGCAAAACAACTGCTTCAACATTTGTGTAAAATTACAATGATTGATGGGCGTCGCCGAAGAGATCGTTGTCTCTGCGCCTAGTTGACGTTTCCCAGCTGTTTAATATTAATAGAAAAACGTGTAGGAGGCTGTACCGTGACGACATGGCGGAGTAGGCGGTGGGGGTGACAGAGACGGTAAAGGGTAATTGCGATGGCGACATAGAAGGCGTCTCAAACAGCGGCAACTGAGAAGAAACATACGAATACCTGGCCGTGTTTACTGAATGGCAAGGCCTGGCGCCAGAGCTGGAAGTGGGTTTGTAGGTGGGGTGGGTGTATAGGAGTATCCCAGGTAGAGGTCGTTGTGATGGACAGTTCAGCCATAGAGGAAAGAGTGAAAAAACATTTCCTCTATGACCCAGTGAAACGGTAAAGAGGATTATAAGGGATATATTTTCTTCAACCTCTTTTGTAAATGTATTCGGGAATAGCTACAGGTTAGATCAGTTACTACAGAAAACTAATCCACATCTACACGCAAAACAATGTACGTGTACAGAGGATGATGGCTGTATCTGTGTAATGGCAGCAGAGAGTACAGAGACCGCTAGGCGGCTGGGCCTGGCAAAGGCCAGAAAAGTTGCAAAGAGTTTAGGTTAGATCAGTTACTACAGAAAACTAATCCACATCTACACGCAAAACAATGTACGTGTACAGAGGATGATGGCTGTATCTGTGTAATGGCAGCAGAGTACAGAGACCGCTAGGCGGCTGGGCCTGGCAAAGGCCAGAAAAGTTGCAAAGAGTTTAGGAGGCAGTGGATGCGGCGGTGAAGACAAGGTGGCCGTGGCAGAGGTTACAGGAGGCTTGGCGGGGCGGGGGGGGGGGGGGGGTGCGACGCGACGCACGGGGCCGTGGCCATTGTGCGCCAGGCGGGCAGCGCAGGGATCTCGCGAAGCGATAGGGCGATCGTGCGCGCGGCGCCCAATTAGCTCGCGGCCTTCATCGCGCGCCAAAGCAGAGGTCAGGCGCGAAGTCGGCGGAACATGGCGACGCCGCCGCCCACGCGGGCCCAGCCGCCACCCTCGCCGCCTATTCAAATGGCAAATGTGTACTTCTCCTCGCGACACGAAGCAACACAGGTGGTGCAGGAAGTTTACGCACGCGGTTCAGTGCTGGGATCTGTTTCCACTGCTATTATAGTTGGCCGTAATACTCGTAACGTTTTTACTACTTCACATCAAATCAGATAAACTGTCCGCCAACCAGCTAGTGAAATTCGCGTTCGTCACGAAACGCGCCAATTTATTTTATTTTTGCTCTTTGGTCTCAACCATGCTCTGATATCGGCCGCCTCAACCAAAACTCACAAACCGTTTTAATAATACAAACGCAATTTACTACAGGGCAAGGAGTCCTGAGAATGAATGCTGGTTGAGTTCACGCACTAATTAAATATTTTGATGAAAGCAAAGAATTATGCAAGTGCAATAAAGATAATAAAAAATGAAATGGAAAGACAGACTCATACTCTCATGCACAATGAGGAACATTTCTACGATACAGTCAACTCCTCAGAATCCCCCTTTTTCAGATGGCCATTGTTTAGCACTGAGAGTGAATGGGTGGAATGAACAGTCACGTTTATAATGTAAGTAAAGTATGAGCGTATGAATGGTAAAAAGGCATAAATCATGAAATACAGGCAGAAAACCATGTATATTCCTCAGTATCAAAACAAGTGAATGTCAAATTACATAGTCAAAGAGTAAAGAGTACCCAACTGTAGTGACTGTGACGATGTCCCGTTTCTCGTGGAATCCGCAGCAGCGTGTGACGAGACGGGAAAAGGCGGGACGAGGCGGGACGAGGCGGAGCAGGGCAAGGCAGGGCGCGGAAGGGTAGGCGAGGCGGGGTGGGGCGGGGTGGGGCGGAGCAGGGTGGGGTAGGGCAAAGCGGGGCGGGGCGGGGCAGGGCGGAGTGGGGTGGGGCGGGGCGGGGAGGAACGAGTCGGCGAGAGGCGGGACGAGGTGTGGCGGAGCGTGAAGGGACAAAACGGACGGGGAGAAGCGACGCGGGGCAAGGTGGAGTGGGGTGAGAGAAGCGAGGCGGGGAGAATCGGGATGGGACGGAACGAGTTGGGCAAGGCGAGATGAGGCTAGTCGGGGCGGGGAGGAACGAGGCGAGGTAGGTCCAAAAAGGTCGGAGAGGAGCGAGGCGGGGCGGAGTGGGACAGGGAGAGGCGAGGCGGGGAGGAGCGAGGCGAGGCGGAGTTGGGCGGGAGACGCGGGGTGGGGGAGTGGGGGGTGGCGGGGGGTCTTGAGGTGGCAGTGAGGAGCGGGGTAGGTCGAGGCAAGGCAGGAAGGAGCAAGGCGGGGTAGGGTCAAAGCTAGGTGGGGAGGAACGAGGCGAGGCGAGGCGGGGCGGGGCGGGGCGGGGCGGGGCGGGGAGGGGAGGGGCGGGGTGAGTCGAGGCTGGGTGGAACAGGGAGAAGCGAGGCGGGGCGGGCTGCATTAAAGAAGTGCGGCGGATCGCCTTGACTGCGCTTGCCTGGCGCGCTAACCGGCGGTCGCCGCTCATTGTACGCGTACAACGGACGCGCGCCGCCTCCGCCCTTCGAAGGGTTCAGCACCCTAATTACTGCATTCCGGAGGGCGGCCTCTACGGTCGCCGCCGCCGCCGCCGCCGCGGCCGGATTCACGGCGACCGCCCCGCTCCCCCAGGCCTCGGGCCCCCCTCGTCAGCCGTCTCCTGCCCACCGGACGTCAGCCCGCTCACACGCCCGCAGTCACGTCCGCGTCGTTTTAATACTCAACAGTCAAAGGGCGCATCCGGATCCCTTTAACGGGGTGCTATATTAAAGACATTCACATTATTCCGAATTCAATTACACGTCACTGATTATCATAAAAAAGTATTGAGGAGTAACCCTCTCTAACAGCAAAACCATGCTTTTTCACGGTTTTGAACAAACATTCAATATTACTGTTACCGCACAATAATATACGTTCAATAATTCTTTCAATGCGCACACCAGGTAGATAAAAAATATAATTGCATCATTTGTTTTTATATTGTAAAATTATTACTGTACTCAAATGACAGATCATGGGAAAATATTGTTTCATTCACATTAATCAATGATCTGGAAAATTATTACATTAATAAATCGTGTTGCATAATAAATCGTATTCAACAGTAACACAATAAATATCACAATGTCAGTAAAATACATGATGCACAGGGGTTGTTTAAATAATACGTAAATAAAAATCAACATTTTTACCCAACCCCCACACCTACAACCATTTCGTAACAAAATTTTTGGCCCCCCTCCTCTTGTGCGATTCTTTACAATCAAAAGAATTTTTAAAAAGTAATGCGAGTTGAGTAAGAAATATTCATACTGTGTTTATTGAAGTTTTACTCGTAAAATTTGTCTTAGTAAAATATGTTTTCGAGACTCTGTTCGACTCTGCCCTACCAAATTATTTTTGTAGTGTACCAGTAAAATAGACATTTCAATCACTCCCATTCCTCTCCAATGTACAATTTTGTAACGAAGTGTCCAAGCCCATTTTCCTCCAAAAGGTGTATTTTTTTAATAGCCACATTTTATAAACTGGAGAACTTATACTGTATTTAATTTCTCGCTTTCTGTTTTGTATTCTTCCTTCGGTGCTTTTCCTTATCACCGCTTTTCATTGTTTGTCCGAAAAAGAAAATATTCGATTGTTCTTTCCTCATTGTGCAGATAAATAGGTTTTATTTAATAAGATCATTAAAGAAAGTTCCCAGTTCAGTTGGAACAACGGGATGAAAAGAAAAAAGTTGCTGGAATAAAACAAATTTTGGGCGTGTTACACGTTTGTAAGACCAAACAATGAAAGATGTTCTCAATGGTAGCGACGAAACAACATAAACTAATTTTAATATATTTCAACTTCAAGAATAAAAGCTCTCCTTTGACTCATTTCTTCAAACCAAAAGAACCTAAAATCCACACGTGAGTTTTAGAAAATCATAAGAAATTTTACGCCTCACTTATTTTCTGAAACAAAACTGTTACCCCGAAAACGCATTTCATAACCAAAGTTTATGCTTACGAACTACAAATAAATCGCGTTCCCAATCAAAAGCCAGGCGGGCAAAATACATTGCCTTCTCAAACATGCATGTCTTTCTGCAAGGTCCAGAGGTTTCCTTTTTTTCTTTTTTAATGAACACTTGATTAACTGGAGAAACAAAATTAACCAGGCCGCTGCCTTCCAAGTTCATTACACCAACGACCGTCCTTAAAGAGCGGACTTGTCCAGAATCAAAGGGCTCGCCGCAACTTGCTGACACATTGAGCGGACGTGGTCAGTGGCGGAGGACAAAGGACAATCGCCCGCTCATCAGACGCCCAAGGTCCCCTGCAGATAGCGCGCCAGCGGGCGGCGGCTTTCTACATTCACATGCGCAGATTAAAATTATTATCTCTAAGAGCTCGATAAAAAAAGCTATTTTGAAATCACGGAGAGGATGTGCCTCGGAGAGATCCATTCGAGATTTAATTGCCTCACGATGTAATATTACTCCCGGAAACATGGGCGAATTTTATCCCATTAAAGCAACGGAGTGACACGTATAAAAAATGAGCAAGAATTATTTAAAATGTTATGAACTCATAGATACATCGAATATTTCATTTCTAATTATATATCGACGATCCACAGGAAAAGTTACGTCTCAAAAATGGTAATTTTTGAGTTAAGTGAAGAAGTAAGTAAATAAAATAATATTATATGTACAGTAAGCATTGTGTTATATGTAGTAAATCAAGTAAAAATTATATAAAGTGGTTTACACGACAGCCGACATGTAAAGTAAAATAGCTTTTTATTACAAAATAAACTGCTTTGCTCAAAAATAACAAACGTTTTCCTGCAAAATAAATTTTGACATATGTCATATGACAAAACAATGTTTCAAAAATTGCTTTGGAAAAAATTTTTTTTTTCGAAAAAGCTATACTAACAGATTGACGATTGATGAAGTATAGACAAATGATATCCGTTATGCATCAGTAGACGTGACATGACGTCCGAGTCCGAGTACATTTCGTCTTGTTTTTTGGGAGAATCATTCATTCACTGCCCAGCTAGTCCAAAACAAAACAAACGTCTAATGTCAAGATAATGGCAACATTAACAAACAAGTCATGACATCATCCAAACAAAACTGTTTCTGACCGTTCCAGCGGATATAACCCATTTTGCAGTGTTCAAGGATTATAAACACGACAGTACACTCCCTGCATTACGAAGACTAGTAGCCTTGGCAACACAAAATAATTCACAATAAGAGATTATGCAATTTTTTTGCGGAAAAATCCTCTGATCGTATTCTAGATTAAAATCTTAATTCCCACATGAGATTATTATGGTTGCAGAATACGTTTTGAAAGTTACTAGTCCTTCCGATTCTAGCCTCTTAGGAATGCAGAGGAAGTTAAGAACATAAAAAGATCAAACGTAGTGCGTTCCACACATTTCACTGAGGAGATTCACTTCGAAACACAATTGCCTAACACCGTAATATTTCAACAGAGCTCTACTCTTTTTCCCCGACTTCCACGCTTTCCCCGGCGCCTCCATTGCTCCCCACCACAATTTTCATCACCAACTGACGTTTTCGCTGGAGCCTTCTCCAACGCGTCTTTCATCAATATCTAGCCACCAGAAAATGTTCGACACTTCATAAACAAGCGGAAATCTAGTACCGATAAAAAACATGGTGTCTGGAAGTGTTATAAATAAAAGCGACTGAAAAATGAACTTGAGATTTGTGAAAGGTGGAGGTTGGCAGTGGGGTCACGTTGCTGGAGGCAGTGGGAAATAGCCAGAAGCGTATATCAGTAGATCAATTGTGCAAATAGCAGTTGGCGATTGTTTGCACAGCAGTTGCAGCAGCAAATGAGGGAACGAGAACCTGACAGCACAAGCGCCGAGGTTATGCAGGGACGGCAGTGGTGAAGAGCCGCTTATGCCAGGGGCAGCAGACATGAGAACAGGAAGGCGAAAGAAGCGGCAGCGGTGGTTTGTAAGACAACCTCCGAGGAAGATGACAGCAGCGGCTCCGGCACACGCAGTTGCGGCAGAGAAAGAAGCTCAGGTCCGCGGGAACAGACGAAGCAGGAATCGCGCGAGGCGACCCCAGCGGGGCGTGACCCCAGCGTCACAGGGGAAGCTACGATCCTGGCGCGCAGCAGTCCTCTTACCGCACGCTCACGTAAGAGAGAGAGAAATACCGGTAGCATTCCTGTGCGGCTTGGAGACAGAACGGCGAGTCGCCTTTAACACGCATTTTATTCACGGCTGTGAAGTGTTTCAGGAAAGTCATACCCTCGGAGCCTCTTACGAAACAAAGCTTACCATTCCTATCTTTAAGAAAGCCTCTGCGTATGTGACGGAGTTACAAGTCATGATGCCTGGGATGCAGGAAGTTTAGAGTTGCGTGGAACAGTACGAATACAGCTGCGTGGAACTTCGAAGAAGCTTTCTTTAATGGATGAATCTTGGTGCTGTTGTAAAGAAATTTCGTTTTTGATGCCTCATCTGTGCTTGTTCGGTTTTCAGCTGGTTGTCTGCTTTGTCCAATAATTTCCCAGGTTGTAAAGTTCCTCACGAATCTAATTGCAGAGCTAGGAAAACATGATGGTATTTGTGTAATAGCAGGTTCCTTTAATGGGCATTCTTGCCAGTTAATGGGAAACAGGAAGTGCACATGGGTACGAGAAACTGCAAATTTGATGTTTACTGCAAGGAATGGGTATCCTCGCTCTTTCCTCTGAATTAAATTGATGTACGTATTGCTCTCTTCTCTTTCAATGCCCTCACCACTTCGATAATTACCTCGGGAATTAAGTTGATGTAGTATAAGAGGTTACTGCAAATTGGGTATTCCAGGCTTTCACTCAATCAATTAATGCTTCCCGTACCTGCTGAACATAACTACGTGATTGCAAGTACTTGAATACGTTCAATTAGAATAGAAGTTAATACAACCATTTCAGATAACGTTTGTGGGTTCAAATCCATCGTTTCACGAATGAAAATCTCATTTACCAATCTTATGAATATTTAACAAAAAGCTATTATTATCTCAGTAAATTTTGAACGTTATTCAACCTTCGCGAAATTGGGTAACGAATAAACGCCATGAAAATGTCGCAAATAATATAAATTATACTGAAAATACAGTAACTCACTCCGAGTTTCACCTCTATTGGCCTCTCTAAGATACCACACACAACAACGGAAAAACACCGCCGCACGAGACAACAAAACCCAACCCGTGCATTAAGTCTCCGAGGCGGCAATTTGGGAAGGATTTCGCGTGCTTATGTCACATGATGGCGAGAGAGTGATAAACGCGGGGTGCGAGTGTCCTTTCTCGGCGTCGCGACGCCGACGACGCTGACGACGCCGACGACGCCTGGCGCACGTTCCAAGCGCCGCGCCGGCGAAAGGCAACAGGGAGGGTGGGCGCGCCAGCCCCTTTCCTGGGAAACGGCGTCCGACGCCGCGGTGCCGCGCGGCGGTCGCTCGGCCTTGCAGTCCCCGATACCATCGCACGCGACCGCCAAGGCGCGGCCGATTATGATACGAGTCGCACATAAAAGCGACTGTTTGCTGGTTATGGCCACATTAAATTCGCGTTTTTCTCGCTCTAATGCCTTTCTATTCTGCATATCCAACCGCCGACTGACCAACACAACGTTTGCGTGGTATCTGTTGAGAGTTTTCAGTGTGGGAGTGTCTTTTCGCATGAGTAATATACATGTTTTCACAGGTTATATATATATATATATATATATATATATATATATATATAGAGAGAGAGAGAGAGAGAGAGAGAGAGAGAGAGAGAGAGAGGTAGTCGATGTCGTAAGTGTTAAAAGGTCAATCCATACTACTCGACAGTTTCCTATCAGAACGTAGAAACTTCATCAGACAAAAACAATATTCGGAAGTATTTTTAATCATCAAACGTACTTCCAATAAAGAAAAAAGTGAATGCGCCATTCATATGATGACAATGAAGAGGTGTATAAGAAGCACGGCATTCGGAAAACAGATTGCTGATATTTTTGTTTTCTGTGTCTGATCTTGGACGCACTCAGCAAGGTTTCTTTTTATCGCCTACTACTGCACACCACCGACAATGTCTACAACGATTTCTTTGTTCCCCCAAAACATTTTCCAGTAACGGACGACCAATGATCCCTAACGGGCTCGTCCATTTGCTCCTGGTTTAAACCTGGCGTTAGCAAAGCAGATGAAAACATTTCTCAATACATCAAAGCTGGCAACACGCAACGGCATTCCTGATCAGCTGGCACTTGTCGCCGCCTTCCCCTGTCCAAAACGCCGCGCCGTTAAGTTTCTCCGGACAACGTCGTCAAGCGCCCTGGCGCCCATCGGACCCGGCACGCCGCCGCCGCCGCCGCCGCCGCCGCCGCCGCCGCCGCGGCTTTCGCCCTATCGCAGCGCCAGATAATGGCAGTCAACGGTCTCTGGCAGCCACGACGCGCCCCTGCCACCTGGACGACTTAGCCCACCGCTCCGGCCAGCCGAGAAAGCGCGTTCATCCTCCGCCAACAACAAGAGGGTGCTTATCTCACGACTGCTGTGCTCTGTAAATCGGTTGTTGACTGATTTTATTACGTTTGAGTTTGCCACTGCGAGCGGAGTAGATATGCACTTTTCCATGTTTGACTTGGTTGCAGCGTTCTTTACAGTCATTAAATTATATATATATATATATATATATATATATATATATATATATATATATATACTAGAAAGTAAAACAAATTTATGAGAAACAAATTTTACAATTAGGAAAATATCCCTTTACTGTCTTTACATCAGGATTGCTATTTTCATAATATTCGTTGCGAGGAACTATGGATTTCGACAACACGCCAATTCAAATGTATTGTAACGTTTCTCGTGGTGAATTAAAACCAACGAAATATTTAAACAATTACGTTTTATTCGGGAACAATTATACACTAAAATCTACTGACACTAAAAACTACTTGGTCTATTTACAGATATATTACACTAAATTATTTACACTGTTACACACGACTCCGTTCTCTTGATTTATTTACACAGTTCGCTTCTTACACCCTATTTATTTAAACAGTTCTCTTCTTACACCCTATTTATTTAAACAGTTCTCTTCTTCTACAGTATCAGTCAGTCCATGCACTGTCCACGGTCCACTACACTTGACCCTAATTCCCTGCACAGACCACAATTCCCCTGCGCAGACCACAATTCCTGGCGCAGACCACACTTCACTGCGCACACCAGGGTCCACTGCACTGCTGTTTACCGCGATGCCCACTTCACAGCTCAGCTTCCACTGCAGACTTCAAACTGCTGACTGCTGTTTCAACCACTGCACCACTCTTCACCGCAATGCACACTTCCCAGCACAGCTTCCACTTCGGACACACTGACGGACTGACGTCTTACTGCTCACTACTGACTGACTTCTGTAACTCTTTCTCACTGAACTGTTAACTAACTGACTTCTGTCTGACTGACTCGCGGCCGCCGGCAGCGTAGCATTTATACCCGCACGGCGCTTGTCTCGAGGCGCCTGGCTCATTCTCGGCATTTCTCCGCGGCTCGCGGATTGTCCGGAACCGTCTAGTTCGGGGGAAGGGGAGTGGCGGCGGCAGGTGACGCAATCCACGCGCAGCGACTTCGGCAGGTGATGCAATATTCGTTACATTGCCCCCTCCTTAGATGCGATCCGTCCCGGATCGCGTTTAGTGAAATAATGCAGATATTGTTGGCGTAATTCAAGCAAAGTTTTCCCAAGGTTCTGAAGGTGGCCTTGCGATGCGACTTTCTTTTTGTGATAACAAAATGCACATCTTTACTCACGTCGCGGAGAAGAAGGTCATTCCCAATATCCGGCCGCCGGTTCTCCAATTCTTCCATTTTCCTGTATTTTCTTCTGAATACAGCAGCAACACCTCTGGTCATATCCAGATCCTGCGCTAATGAATATTTCTGGAGTACCGTGAACAGATCCTGTGGCACCTCCATTGCCACACCACAACGCGCCATATCATTTCCGCCATGGTGAGACATAAACTCGTCAAAAGTGAACATTTTCATGCCCAACTCACAAGCTCCTGTGGTGTCTTCTCCGTCATTTTCATTACCTCCCGCGCACGGGGCCAGCCGACTGGAATGGATGACCCGCGTGTTTTCATACCGGGACCTTTCAATTCGGTAGACAAAATCATTTCTCCTCTTCTGGGAGCCATCTTCATTTTCTACAACTCGTTTAAAAACTTCTTTTTCTACTTCTGATTTTTCTTTTGCTGCTTCTTCTTTCGCTGCTGCTGCTTCTTTCGCTGCCGCTTCTTCTTTCGCTGCCGTTTCTTCTTTCACTGCCGCTTCTTCTTTCGCTGCCGCTTCTTCTTCCGCTGCCGCTTCTTCTTTCGCTGCCGCTTCTTCTTTCGCTGCCGCTTCTTCTTTCGCTGCTGCTTCTTCTTTCGCTGCTGCTTCTTCTTTCGCTGCTGCTTCTTCTTTCGCTGCTGCTTCTTCTTTCGCTGCTTCTTCTTCTTTCGCTGCTGCTTCTTCTTCTTCTTTTGCTGCTGCTCCTTCTTCTTTTGCTGCTGCTTCTTCTTCTTCTTTTGCTGCTGCTTCTTCTTCTTCTTTTGCTGCTGCTTCTTCTTCTTCTTTTGCAGCTGCTTCTTCTTCTGCAGCTGCTTCTTCTTCTTCTGCTGCTGCTTCTTCTTCTTTTGCTGCCGCTTCTTCTTCTTTCGCTGCCGCTTCTTCTTCTTTCGCTGCCGCTTCTTCTTCTTTCGCTGCCGCTTCTTCTTCTTTCGCTGCCGCATCTTCTTCTTTCGCTGCCGCTTCTTCTTCTTTCGCTGCCGCTTCTTCTTCCGCTTCCGCTTCTTCTTTCGCTGCCGCTTCTTCTTTCGCTGCCGCTTCTTCTTTAACCAATCTATTATTCGGCGTTATCTGTTGTTCCAGGTTTTCTGACACCTTTTCTTCCGAAATTCTGGAATTTTCTGTCAGTTTTTCTTCTGACGTTGTGTCAGCTTCCTTCCATTTTTTCCCCCATCCTGTTACGAATGCTCGGACACAGATACCCCCGTAACACATCTCGAAGCGAAAACTCTCTGGATCCTCTCCTGCTGCCTTCAACGCGTTAGCAAGACGTTCTTGTAATATTGCTTTCGTTCCGGTGGTCTCCAGATCCCTGTCTTCTAACTCCATCTTCAACTCGATTACTTTCAGTTCCCGTAAGGATTTTGTGAAAACCATTTTCATTAAGGTTTTAATTCAACACACGTTATACTGATTTAAACACACACCAACCCCACACACCTGACACCAATTGTAACGTTTCTCCGTGGTGAATTAAAACCAACGAAATATTTAAACAATTACGTTTTATTCGGGAACAATTATACACTAAAATCTACTGACACTAAAAACTACTTGGTCTATTTACAGATATATTACACTAAATTATTTACACTGTTACACACGACTCCGTTCTCTTGATTTATTTACACAGTTCGCTTCTTACACCCTATTTATTTAAACAGTTCTCTTCTTACACCCTATTTATTTAAACAGTTCTCTTCTTCTACAGTATCAGTCAGTCCATGCACTGTCCACGGTCCACTACACTTGACCCTAATTCCCTGCACAGACCACAATTCCCCTGCGCAGACCACAATTCCTGGCGCAGACCACACTTCACTGCGCACACCAGGGTCCACTGCACTGCTGTTTACCGCGATGCCCACTTCACAGCTCAGCTTCCACTGCAGACTTCAAACTGCTGACTGCTGTTTCAACCACTGCACCACTCTTCACCGCAATGCACACTTCCCAGCACAGCTTCCACTTCGGACACACTGACGGACTGACGTCTTACTGCTCACTACTGACTGACTTCTGTAACTCTTTCTCACTGAACTGTTAGCTAACTGACTTCTGTCTGACTGACTCGCGGCCGCCGGCAGCGTAGCATTTATACCCGCACGGCGCTTGTCTCGAGGCGCCTGGCTCATTCTCGGCATTTCTCCGCGGCTCGCGGATTGTCCGGAACCGTCTAGTTCGGGGGAAGGGGAGTGGCGGCGGCAGGTGACGCAATCCACGCGCAGCGACTTCGGCAGGTGATGCAATATTCGTTACAGTATTACTTTTACTCATCAGATTTGTGGATGTTGATGCCACTGGAATGTGCTTGAAAATGTTAGTAAATACGGTATCAACCCGAATTATTTTTACAAAACAAACACTCCCTCATCAGTATGTCAATATTTTATAAATTAAGGAAATATAGCTGTAACTCTTTCCCGCACGGTGGCAGAAAATATGTACCACAGTGCGCAATGCTTCGGCCTCACGAAAGTACAAAATTTAAACCATCTTTCTTTCTCCGTATGCGTTGTTTTAAGGTAGGATAATTAATGAATTACCGCTAAAGATTGCAGAAAATTGTTCCCAGAAGCACCGGCACATGTTGTAAGCGTAATAAATGTCTCCAGAAACCCGAGAAGTATATTCTACAAAACCTACAAGAACCTCTCTTAGCAGCTGTTGGTATGAGCCGAAGTTAGAGCAATGCAACTCGTACAAAAAATGTTCCAAAGGCCCCGTTAATTTCGTCAAATGCTAACAGTGAAAAATCTCTACCAATACAGTAGGGCGATTCGTACTTCCCGTCCTTGTATTGGCGAGGTGGTTTGTTGGCAGTCGTCGAAAGTGAATACGCCAAGAGACGCTGACGCTCGCCAGCGCAACGGTGCGGTGCGGTGCAGTGCGATGCTGTCCTGCAACGCTGCTTCCTCTGCGTTACCGCTGCTTCCTCGGCTTCCCTTTCGATGGAATCTGGCGGGTCGCCACGGCGCCCGATTCTCCCGCTGGCACAGCCGCTGCTGGCCCCCGGAGTCACTGTCGCTGTCGTTGGAATCGATCGTTCCTGCTGCCGCTGTCGCCATCACATCGTCTTCGTTGTGACACTTTTCTTCAACGTTCACGTTGTTTAATTGCTCATTTTTCTCATTTATTGTCTTCCCTAGTACGAATCTCTTTGCTGGCCGGAGGTGTCACTGTCGCTGTCGCTATCGTTGGAATCGATCGTTCCTGCTGCCGCTGTCGCCATCACATTGTCTTCGTTGTGACACTTTTCTTCAACGTTCACGTTGTTTAATTGCTCATTTTTCTCATTTATTGCCTTCCCTAGAACGAATTTCTTTGCAGTACAGTTTCACCGGAACTTTTCGTGTTTAAATCCCCATTTATGATCAATCATATTGCATTCCCTCAGAGTAACCGCATTTCTTTGCTAAATGACATTCTTGTTTTCTTATCTTAATGAAAAATGAAGATAATGAATAAAATTCACAGAGCTTCGTCGGCTTCCTCACACAAAACAACAATTATGAAGGAGCGCTAGCGAAAACGAAATTGTTTTACGTAATGCACTCAGTTATGAGTTTCTGTTTATCTGCTTACGCAAAAGATGGGCTAGAGAGATAGATGTTTACTCAGAGACATAAAGACTATAACGTTTTATGGCAGAAATAATCAGTTAATCTACTGGAACGATAATGAAAGTTGATCACATAAGTGCTTTACTTCTTACGCAATATGTAATAAAAGATGCCTTCATAACCATTATTCCCCGTGCTAATTTGCAGTTTAAATAAATACTCCACTGAATAACTGTTATCTTCAGTTAACTCCAGTTTTTTGAATGATTATTTTCACTCAATGTTTTGGTGGTGATCTAGGGCTATCAGAAATACGGATTAACCAGTAAGTTATAATAGTTTCTTCAAGTCGTCTTTTACATATAAACCTTTCAACATGTAACTAATAAGCGCCTATTTAAACGAACGATATATTTCAATCTATTCCTGTCCCTGTAATTACCATCTTCTGTCTTCCGTTTCATAACAGCCTCTAACAGGCTATAGTGGTGCAGGATATGCTCGATTGTTCCCTCGACGTTTCCATGCTAATGCAGTCCCCTCTCTTCATGTCTCCTGTTGAGCCTCCTTTGCTGCAAGATCTCCCTGCTCGACTGTGGATCACTTCTTAGTTTATAACCAGTCAAAAATAATTTTAAACTATGGACCAGATAACGGCTGCTTTAGCCCTGGCATTTATTAATTGCCTTCCTTCTCTCTAAAAGTCTCTGAGATGAGAATATTTATTTATATAATTGTCAACATTCCCGCCTCCTTGTTGGACACATGAACGCTCGGAGAATATATTCCGCAGTCGTAAAGAAATCCAAATTGTGATCTTGTAACTAAGTAACAATGCATTTAATAATTAAATGTATTCAAAGAATCGGTTGCCCCGACAGGGATTCTAAATCGGGACTTCTAAGTTTACGCCCAGCTGCTCTAACCGTTAAGCTAGCAAGACAACCAATACCAATCCTTTGAACAGTTTTCATGAGCGCAAATATCATTCCTTTATATATATATATATAAAGGAATATATATATATATATATATATATATATATAATATATATATATATATATATATATAATATATATATATATAATATATATATATATATAATATTATATATATATATATAATATATATATATATATATATATATATATATATATTGTCACCATTCCCGTCACAGAATATCTATTTCACAGAATATTATTTATTGTTGATAAATTAGTAAAGATGTCAACAGCTGCCATTATTCAGATTTCTTAGATTTCTGTTTTCTTTTCTAAGTGATAAACAAAGACACTATATTGGATTAGTACAGTAAAGTCGTAACCTCTCGGATAACAATGAATAGATCTCGTTCAACAGTTCTTCCTCTTCCGTACTACAATTCTGAACTACAAAGTAAATTGTATTTAATCATTAACAAATATTGTGTTCACGAAACATTATAAGGGGAACAAATCTGATTCGTGCACGGAGATAGCTGAAAGGAACTTCAACACCCACATGTGATACCATCACAATTGCCATATTCTGTAAAGGACCGTTAGTGACCTCAAAAGGTCAAAAATACAGTACCCCATTGTCACGCAAAAATATTTTCAACGGCGACATAATCGTGACCCGTTAGAACAATTACAAACCATGTCCACAAATCACAACCGCAGCTTGAGTTTGCAAATAAAGTATCTCGGTTCTCAATGCTTCTGTGTGAGCCCCCTCAATTGTAGCGGTTGTATCGATTCAATCTGCGCATTTAGTGAAGTCCCAGGGCACGACTTCTGATATGGATCACTGGTCTCCATTGTAGCATTGATTCCCTTTCGCAGATAACCTTTACGAGTGTCACGGCCAAGTACAGGCACTTCAATGACATTCTTTATTTGTTGCTTGAATATCTGAAAGTGCTCCATTTCTCTGAGGAATGCTAGGCTATCGAGTGAGATAATGTAGTATTATCTTCAAGTATTGGTACTCACGATATTGAATATGCACACGGAGACATCAAATGAAAAGTCTCACAAGATAGTATCAACCAAGCGGTACTCTGCATTCACGAGGAATTCCTTCGTTTTAAAAGAACGTAGGCAAATTATTATGGTTCTCCTTGCCAAATTATAATGATTCTCCTTGCCGAGAGGAAACGCGTTGCATGCAAATATTTCAGGCACGTTGCAGTGCACGCCCTTCAAGGTAGTGGAATAGTACAAGAAATGCTTTCAAAATTACGAGACAGAATATTGTTTTACATCACATTTTGTAGTATTGAAATTAACCCCATTTCCGACAGCTAACCAGTCTTTTATACAGGATAATACACAGCCCTTTAGGAATGTAATCATTCGTTTTTGCATTTCAGCATTTCTATTCTACTTTTAGTAAATCTCATAGTACACTGAAGGGAAAAAAATACTTCATAGTTACGAACCTACTTTTAATACCATCTGTTCGAATAAGAAGAATGTAAGGGAGAGCAAAGGTACAAGCCGATAACGAGAACAGAAAGTCGTCTTTTTTAGAACATTGTTTCTGAAGAGGCAAAACATTCGATTACTTCTTTTCTCGTCAGAGCGTATCAGGTATTCATGAGTTGACATTTATGACTCAGAAGGATATTGTTATCGGTTTTTGACATTTTCTTCTATTACATGGCCACACTTTGGAACGCCCATACTTTTCAAAAATGAGTCATTACGAGAAGCGTCACACATACGTTCTTTCAGCACAAGCTAACTTTGGCTTTGAAATGTAACCATTTATATTTTTCATATGCAAAGAGTTGGAACAAAACTCATTGGCGATTTAGAATTAGAACACAGATCTAGAAATAAATTTATGTAGCAAAGAATTAACTTTGAATAAAGTGAGTTATTTATAAACGCATTAAAATTAAAACCTGACAATTTGTGATGGAGAATTGTATTAATACAATAATACTCTTCAAATAAACATAGTAAAGAAGTAGAAAAATAAAACAAATAGAACACGACAAAAATACATTTAAGAAGTGTATAATTATTTGAGGTGAAGGAGAAGGTGAGGCAATTTAAGAACAAATAAGTAGTTACAAAATGATTCAGTCCAATCTAAAAAATATCATATTGACATTAATGACAGGTATATAAAAAAAGAACTGTGCTTGGTGTGTATTAGTGCGTGTGGTGTGAGAGAAGGTAGTACGTAAGAAGACGTTCAGAAAATAAAAGGCGACGAAGATCGTCCATGAACCGTGAAGCCTGCCGTACAAAGCCAAGGACATCCGCGAATCACTGTTTTGCGTAGCGAAGGATTGTCATCAGAAGTAGAGGGAGATTCAGGAGGTAAACGAAATAGTAGCCTGGGATGGAAGGAAGCCGCATAGTGAGATGATACGAATGACGCCCGGCATGTTAACCCAGTTGAGACCAACGTTGCGAACACGCAATATAAAATTGACAATTTTATTTTGAAGCGGTTTGGGGGAAAGGTGAATTTATCTTTACCACTTTTATTTTCGGTGCTTTGTTAATTAGCTAACTTGTGTAGACTTATTCGTTTCAAAATCGAATCAAAATCAAATTCGTTTCATACTTTTAATGCAGACGAATGATATATGATGTAGGGTATTTTGTATAGGTGTCTTGTTTAAACTTTATGTTTTATTCGGGCGCAGAGGGCGGGCGGCGGGGTCCGGGAGGCGGGGCACAGTTGGCGGGAAGTGGTAGGCGGGGCGCGGGGCGCAGGAGGCGTGTCTCGTGAGGGCGGGAGTGCAGCGCGCGTGAACGAGGGTGCCGGACGGGAGCAGCGGGAGTCGAAGCCCCCATAAAGCGAGGAATCCGAGCATTCCTGCATAATGCGTGGGCCGTCGCCCGGCGCCCAATCTCTCCCGAGGGTCGTTACCGGCGGCCGCGAGGAGCGAGTGGGGCGTCGCGTCGCGTCGCTTCGCTGGCGGCCCGCGCCCGCCTTCCCGCCTTCCAGCCGCGGTCACGTGACCGCACGGCCGTTGGCGGCTCCCGAGAGGCGATGACGGTGTTTGCGTCATGTTGTGGCGTCTGCAGGTGGAATGGTTATCCCAAGAAGGGAACACGCTTCATCCAACAAGGTTCTCGGAAATGTTTCCGGAAGAATCAGAATATGGATAAATTTAGCTGATGTAGTGTTCTACATTTTTCAAGACCAAGCACCGTACTCTATGAAAATAAATGACTACGTACTATCTTCTTGGAAAGTATGGTCATGTAAATTTCCTATAATGTTGTTATAATATAGTACCTAAAGTAAACGTACTATACAAGTGTTTTAAAATATAATTAAGTTCCAAATTTCAAATATTCTCTTGCTGGTTGGTTGGCAGTTAGTGTTTCCGGGCGCGTCAACTACAGAGTGATCTAGTCCTGTAGGTATAATGTATATTTTTTCCTCGGAAGCTGGCACTGATCTTCCCTATTTGAATGGCGAGACACGGCGCCGACCTACCGTCGGCTAGCAGGGTTTTCCTAACCAGGTACCTCCCACCACCTGGGCATCGCTCCACCCGGGACAAGCTCTGAGCTCTCGACCGGTCTTCCGCAACGTGTGGTAGAGTAGTGCATGTTAGTGTGTGTGTATGTGGTGAGCATAGGACAAGGAAGAGAAAGGAAAGATCGCGCGTAGTCCGTGGCTCGTTTGTTAGGGCACTGCTTCAGCATTCGCCTAATGTTGATCGGAGAAACCACCGATCAGAGCAGCCGGCCTCTATAATTCTCTTCCAGACAGCGACTGAATTTGTCCTAGCTGAGAAGCTAGTGTCGAATATCTTGACAATGTATGAACTCGACCTAGGATCTCCCGATCAGAAGCACTGCAGTGACATCAGTTGATGCACCGTGCCACCTCTCCAGGTATATATTCTCTTGTCTCTCTGAACATTTTCAATGTAGTGTGTACAATCGAGGAAGTTGCAGTGTAGTGGAGTGTGGGGCTGGGCGTTGCAGTGTAGTGGAGTGTGGGGCTGGGCGTTGCAGTGTAGTGGAGTGTGGGGCTGGGCGTTGCAATGTAGTGGAGTGTGGGGCTGGGCGTTGCAGTGGAGTGCTGCGCAGCAAGACGTAGCAGAAGTGAATAGAGTAAATGAAAAAAAAATTAAGATTAGAATTAGATACAATAGAATACGATAGAATATAATTAGATGGTATTAATTAGCTGTAAGTACATTTTTGGAGTGTACTTATGTATGTGTGTGTGAATATATAAGTATACGCACGTGTACGTGTGTATATGCATATGCGTATGTATATGTGTATATGAATATATATGTATATGTGTGTGTAAGTATGTATGTATGTATGTGTGTGTGTGCGTGTGTGTGTATACGTATTTGTGCGTGGTGCGTGCGTGTTTGGGTGTGTGCACAGAGAGTCTGAGTTTCACATGTGTACGCGTGAAATGGAGGCTTTCTTGCTATGCTGGGGTATACACGGTTCTAGGTAATACATTATATTTAATTTTCATTTGTATAATGTAATTAATTGGCTACCATCTGGCAAAGACACCAATTGTGGCCAAAATAAATATATTATTATTATTATTATTATTATTATTATTATTATTATTATTATTAAGTACTTTTATACGTCTAATGCAAATGGTCATATAAGATTATTCTTTCCTTTTTCAACTTTTATTAGGGAACATCTGTATCTACACGTACGCTAGGAAAAAAGGTTTGGTGTTTGTTCAAAACGACCAATGTCTCGCTAACGCAATCAGATTCACGACCACTTCTGAGACTAATAATGCTAATTTCTGTAGAAATTGTGACTTGTATAGGTTATTGAAGAAAAACAAAAGTGAAATCCACTACATCTAGAAGCACGAGGGCAATAGTATTAAAATATTATCATTATCATAATCTTCTTGTCGATGTCTTCATATGATCATTCCTCGGTTCCACTTCCAAATATGAACAGCTTAAAAGAAAAAAATCATAAAGCAGCAAATCAGCAACCAGCAAATACACTCAATAGAAACGTCACCAAATTACTCAAGATCGTAACGTTCGTATGAATCATAATAATCTTACCTGATCAATTGGATGAGAAAATTTTATTAATCAAGTGAATCCTAGAAATACGTTGCAATCAGAATATACATTATTACTTTTATGCATTGCATTCCAATTCATTCATTCAATCAAAACCGATTAAACAGTGGCGTTGGTAGTTACAGCTTGAATGCAGATACGTCCCATTAAACGATTGTTGGCAAGATGGGATAGTCGTGGTCAGATTGTCTTGCTGGAAAAATATCGTTTGATCTAATGACGTTAATTTGCCATGCATTCATTTGAACTTCATGACCGAAGGGCATATTGGGTTTTTAATCTTTAGAACCTGTTCAACTTGTTCTATTATAAAGAGAAGATTGTCACATGATATCATCGTTTCTCTAAGTTATCAGAAGGTCATTGAATACCTTCCTCAAATGAAATCTCCGATGCCTTGGATGATTGGACTTCCATCAATTAGTAATAAAATGTCGGGTTTATGCTCAGTGAAGATCGAGAACAAGATCAAGTGTGCATCCTCTGAGAAATGCTAACGTAACAAAAGTAAATGCGAGTATACACTAATATTTCTCTTGTGGAGTCGCCCGCCCTTCCTCGACTACGCCGAGATTATTTTCAAAGCTGTTACTCTAGTCGTGATATCAATATACATTTTCAAGAGACAACCTACGTACGGGGACCGTTGGTCCACTCGAAATCCGCCATTCCAACCTCTGACCTCTGGCCGGGCGGAGTCCGGGCCCCGCCCCCGAAATGGAACGCGGGCTTCCCGCGCACGCCGCCGCCGCCGCCGCCGCCGCCGCCGCCGCCGCCGCCGCCGCCGCCGCCGCCGCCGCCGCAACGGCCGCCTTCCTTCCGAGGCTCGGCGGCGCGCGCTCATTTCAATGCGGCGGCATTGGCATACCTCCGGCGGCGGCGGCGGCGCCACTCAAGGCTCCGCGGAGGCCGCTCCCCCCGCGCGCGCCCGCAGCGCCACGCGCTCTGCCTGCCTGCTTGCCTGCCGGCTCGACCGGGCGCGGCGTGGCTTAGCGCGGCACCGCACCGCCCGAGGAGGCGCGCCCCGGGCCCACGCACGCCGCGCCGCGCCGAGCCGCTCGACGCCGGCGCCGGCGCCCGCACGCGGTGCGCAACCAACGAGGTGATTGTGGGGGAACAGGGGTTCGAGGGGAAGGCGGGGAAAAAGTTGTTAGAGCGGACAAGGAAACGGTGAACGCGATGTAATCGCGCAATTATCGTTTTGCACTCTGCCGAAGTGCTCTTTACTTTCTTCTTCGCTTCTTTCTTGTTCCCATATTGCTCCCCTTCCTGAATGTCCTCCTTCCCCTCCTCCTGTTCCTTATTCTTTTCAGTATTATTATTATTATTATTATTATTATTATTATTATTATTATTATTATTATTATTATTATTATTATTATTGTTGTTATTATCATCATTATTATCATTATTATTATTTTGTTTCGCGAATGGGCCATCATGGGGCCACGGGATAAGTGCATCCCACCGAGGATCAGGCTTGATAATCGGGGTAGGAGCACGATATTTTTTCTATAGGGGGGAATCACCAATTCGACTTACTGATTCCATTTTTATACCCCAGAGTTGTTAGGGATCATTAGGATGGAATGAAATGATGATGATGATGATGATGATGATGATGAAAAAGAAGATGAATGATCAGACACACACACACAAACATACAGAAACATACACGTAACACAATCATGTCAGAGGCGGGACTCGAACCTACGATTTTCGGGTACGAGATCGCTACGGCACTACTACCTTAGCGATCTCGGCCATCGGATCGGCATTATTATTATTATTATTATTATTATTATTATTATTATTATTATTATTATTATTATTTTATTGTAGTCACTGTCATTATATCATTTGTGTTTCTGATTCACCATACTTTCTTCCTTACAATATCTATCGAATCGAAGCACTCTCGCTCTCAGGGTAATGGCACTAGCCGTATGCGCAGTTCGTAATACAAACAAGTAGAGTTTTACGAGGACAGGAATTGTACTCCGTCGCTGTTTAGACCGTTTTCTAGAGTCTTTTGAGCTCTCTCATCTTCGGACTTTCCGGCACAGTCATGAAAGTACTCAGACAGGGAACGAGTTAGACATGCAGCTAAGAACAAACATTTTGTTTCCATGCTTTTATTTTCACCTCTTTCACTTTCATGTATCTACTTGTCTTCGTGAGTTCGCGAGAAGTTTTCCTCTTTCTTTTTGGTTTATTTTCGTTTCTTCCAACGCAGCGTGGGCTTTACGCCCCCGCTGGGGCACTCCCTCCGACACTCCCTGCAACAACTGTACGAACCATTTCGTTGCTTTGGGGGAGCAGAAATACAGCAAAATTTTCCTTTTCAATTTGTGTGTGTTCTTTATCATTGATTTATGACTTCGAGTGAGGATTCCATTCGTCTTTAAAAAGAATCAAAACACTGTAGCTGTACTATTATTACTGGGTCGCATCAACAAAATACAAGAGAGTTTTACAACAACAAAATACAAATAAGTTTTACATTGATTCTCAGCAGGTATGGAATGAAAGTTGCGTATCTGTAAAAGCGGCTGTTTGTGGTGGCCATTTAGGTGCACAAGCATTAATATTACCCATCTGCTTTTCTATGTATCATATTTTTTAAGTCATATGGAAAGTTCTTGGAAGATAAATATTTCTTTAAATGAATCATACGATAAGTTAACACTATCTCAACCTGCAACTAATATTGTACAGTTTCTTTTCAATGAAATGTATTCACTAATACTCGAACAGTGATGATAGAGGTCTGTCAACTTCGCAACAATTAATGAAACATATGTAGTTCTAACATTACTATCCTGAATTTCGAATTCGGTCCTGAACCGAACAACTGTAGCTGGCGTTCACAACGTCATGACTTTCTTATATTGGAATGACACATCTCATTCGCCTTATTCCTTTCCTCTTAGCACACTATTACACGCAATCTTCTCGGAAGAGCATTTCCTCCCACAAATTGCCCCTACTTCCGATCGCCATCTTCCTGGTTGTGGATAGATTTTCACCGAAAAGAAACTCGCTGATTCCATGATGTCGCTTATTTTCCAATGCTGCCCCAGCAGGATTTCTCACGGATCTCGGTTGTGATCATCCTGGGAGAATTTGCACCTGTTGAGATTTCTTCCATGACCTATCTCGAATCGAACGTGATATCTGTCACGGTTGCTTCGATTTGACATCGAGTTTGGACATTTTTTCCGTGCTAAGTTGACATTGACAAGTTTTTTTGAAGTCTATTAAATTGCTGCAATGAATGGACGATCTCTCATCCTCCATTCCAAAATACAATGTAAAATAGTGAAATATTATATTGGCCTCTTAACATTCCATTCTTTCAAATTTTCAACACTTTCGCACAGTTAATACTGAACTCTTCAGGTGAAATAAATATTCGCATAATTTCCTCCGTTAGAATAAGCGGTTTTTCGAAGATAGCAAATCACACGTAAATAAAAAATCAGCGAGTAAACTACTTCAAGAAAATTGAAAATTGGCTTTCCACTAGATGAAAATGATTGGTAAATTACATAATATTATATATGGCATTTTGACCCAGTTCAGATGAGCCAGATATGCTTCTGATATTAAACGGTTACAGTCGTTTCCAAACGACTAAATCTCAAATACTTCGGTAAAATAGTAACAAAAGTAACATCAATTATAATAACAATAACAACGAAGACGATTTCATCAGCGGCGAGACTCAGTCCATACTCATCCGCCTGACCACAAAAATAACTTACATTACTCACTCTTTATTAAGAATACTAGGACCAAAATTTACAATATTATTCCTGGCCAAGTAAAACAGAGGAGCATCCCAGCATACGCCGTAAGGTTTTAAGTACCCCCCCCCCAAAAAAAAAAGAATGGAACTTTAAGACCGAATACGACGGATACAGTGAGGAAAACTCCCGAAACATTTGCCCTGTAAAAGCATAACTGCACACGAAATCCCTCCAGCAACCGTATTCCAACGAGGCAGACTCCATTCACTCCCTCGCACGGTAAAAAAGCGAGAAGCGAACGGCGCTTCCTCCACCAGCCGGCGGCGCGCACGCATCTCTTTAAGCGAGCGAAAGCCGGGCGGGGCGCCGCGGCGGCGGTGTCGTCCTTCGCTGCCCCCGCGAGCGCACGCACGCGTGCTCGCTCACGCGTGTCTCCCGCCTTCCGCCTCCGCGCTTCGCTCTTACGCCACCCGCCCGCCGCCAGCCAGCCAGCCATTCCCCGCCTGCCGTGATCTCTCTTCCGACGTCAGCTCTCCTTTCCATCGACGTGCTTCGCAGACTCAAGAGCCCCCGACCGCCGCGGCGCGTCACCGCTGAAGGTCTTCCGCCGACGGCGGCGGCGGCGCCGCCGCGCCACGCCGCTCGAGTTCCGCTTGGGAGCGCGACGACACGCGTGGATTTACGGTCGCACGCTGCCAGCAACTCCCAATTGTTACACCGTAAACGTAACAGCTGTAAATCTGAACGTACCATCCAACCTAAACAACATACAAGTAGTCCAGAAAAGATACCTCAGAATAGTTTCTAACGCCTCATGGGTCACTTCAAATCTACAGCTCCATAGAAAATTAAACATGAACTCAATCACTTAGCAAAGGAGCACGCTTATCCAACAACTTCTACTCCAACATTAACTCAATAGATCAATTAAAACAATATAATTTAGCCTCAACCTACAAGACACAAAATATACCCGTTCGGTTCCTTACTGAAAATTCTCAAGCAATTGTGAATAGTAGTTACTCTAATGAAGAAAATCTACCCTAATTGTAGTAGCAATAACAGAACTAGGTTAAGTATAGTTTTAAGTGAGTAAATCAACAACACATATGAAATAGTTTGAATTGATCTATGTACAACCCACACCAAGCAATAAATGAAAAAAAAGAAAAAAAGAACGAGACGCGTGGATTTACAGTCGCATTAGGCCATCAGCTCCCAATTATTACACCGTAAACGTAACAGCTGTAAATATGAACGGTCAATGTTTCTTAGTCGAAATCATACATTGCTAGGAAAACTTCGGTTTAAATGATTGATTTTTAGTGATTCCGGTCACGTCAACTAGCATGGTCATTAGCCTCGTAAGTGTAGTGCACGTTTTTGCTCGAGACGTGGTTGTGGTCTTTCCCCCACTGTATGGAGAGATCCGGCGCCGACCTACAATCGGTTAGCGGGGTTTTTCCCAACCAGGTATCTCCTATCAGCGAGGCACCGCCCCAGCCGAGAGAAGCTCTGAGCTGGCCGGTCTCCATGCGTGTGTGGTAGTGCATGTTGGTGTGTGTGTGTGTGTAAGGGTTGGATGGGGCAAGGAAGAGATAGGAAAGATCGCGCGCGGTACCGTCCGTTTGTTAGGATGCTGCTCCGACATACGCCTGATATTGATATGAGAAAACACGGAAAACTACCGATCAGAGCAGACGGCCGGTAGAATTGACCTCTAGGTAGCGACTGAACTCGACCTGCTGACAAGCTAGTGTCGAAAATCCCGTTACCGTCGGAACTCGAACCTAGGACCTCCCAGTCAGACTCACTGCAGTAATTTTAGTTGATGCCCTGAGCCATCTCTCCCGGTAAACTTCGGTTTAAAAAATATTATGGGGAGATAAGGAAGCTGCTTTGAGGAAGTACTGTAATACTGACATTAGGTTATCCTTCTTTCTCTTACACATTCTCGAGGGTTCTTTGATCTACAGCGACGAAGTTGTGTGTATCTATCCCTCGAACAAGATTGCCTCGTTAGTGTCTTCTCTTAGAATTACTGCTGTAACTCTTAATTAACGTCCATTGCATGTCCTGACCATGCTGTGCGGATCAAGAAGACGCTTTTCAATGCTTTGTTCAGGCGGCGAATTCTACTTGCCGAACGAACTTTATGGAGTCCTTTACTTTTTTCTCAATGATAAAATTTAAATGAAATAGAAAATGTGTTTAGAAGAGGACCAATGACCAAGAGCCTGCTTAATATTGAATATAATAAGAAATTTCGTTTTACTAAATGGCGACTTGTACCTTGTGAGAAACGCAGTCTCATCACACAGATATTAACGTGCACACCCGAATATAACGTATTCACGGGAAAAATACTTGTATAGTAAAAAACCAGTAATGAGCAAAAATACATATTTGTTTATTAATCCAAAATCTTATATTATACAAAAATATATCAAAAGTCTCCATGTCAAAATTTCAAAACACGCATTTCCTTCCTTGCAAACAAGTTCTGTCTTTCTTGACGGGTTTCTTTACTCAACATCCTCTAAATCTCCCGAGGGTGTGAGCACGATATATTTATTCTCTGCTTCCTGTTCACTTCTACACGCCTCCTCGCCGTTTTCAGCATCTCTCGAAACTCCTCGGGCTCGAGCCGTCCCGCTCTGTGGCGCCCGCAGCGGCGCGGAGTGGCGTTGCGCGGCGCGGCGTGGCGTGGCACGGCGTGGCGTGGCGTGGGGTGGCGTGGCGTGGCGGCGGCGACGCTCACGGAGTGGGCGGCGACCACCCACCCACGCCCACTGCCGCCAGAAAGCATTGTGCACCACATCGCGGACGATTTCTGCTGCTCCAAAATGCTGTAATGGGGGATACTAAAGGCTGAAAGGATTGAACTGAGTTCCCACATTAATTCTCCGTCCCGGCTAGAATAATAGGATTGAGTTAAACGTAGGGTTTATGAAAGTAATCAAAATGTGTAGTTCCTCTTTGCCGTTAGTATGACTTCGGTCGTTCTTCATTTGAATAACTGTATCGTCGCCCGTGAAAACCACAAATTTTACGACAGTTGTTTTAACGAAATTTACAAAGAAAAACACTTTTTTGCCATCTACATTTAATACTAAAAGATGGTAAAACTTGCCAATTTAGCGCTCTAGATAAAAAAATTGTGCTTAATGTGAAGTGTAAACTTTTCGACTCCAGTGGCTTTCACAATAGGGCGAAGGAATATTACTCTAGAGTGGCTCGTTTGGAGAAAGGTCCTCGCTATCAAAAGCGTACGCTCGTATACGATCTTTGCCCTTTTGTCACTTCTTCAGTTTCATTCATTTGAGAGGAAGTGAAAGAAACATACCGTAACCATGTTGGGAATTTTCATCGAAAAACCGTTGGCATCGGGAAGGATAAGGAGGGATAGAGGAATTCACAGTCATTAAGAGTAAATCACGCAGAACTCATGATGCGTAATTTACACTCTAAACTACGACTCATTAGATTCTGGAGACGAGTGAACGTGACAGAGAAAGTAAATAATTTTACAAGAGAGAAGGTTAAAAGTGAATGGTCGTTGCATTTACGAGTATTTGGAGAATAAACGGCTCATTAAAAAACAAATTGTACAAAACAAAAAAATGAAAGCAACTTATGCGAATGTTTATATTTTGAAAGACAGAAAAGAAAACATTCACGATGGAATTTTCAATAAATATGAGCAAACAAAAAGAATAAATATTGACGGAAATCTATGATGTATACAATTTTGAAAAGCTTCCAGTAAACAATAACCGACAGTTTGTTAGTCGGTTATCTCATTCAGTGGCAGGATAGCTTTAAATATTTTCATTCAAAGGGATGGGATGTTAGTACGCGAGTATGCAAACTAGAACCACTTCATTCAAGATTCCAGAGAAGAGTGCTTTCATCATTTCCTATCCGTTAAAAATGTTTATAGAAGTGTTTGGTCAGTCAAAGTGCCATTAGCCTAGCATAATAAAGAGTTTCACAAGCAGGAAATATTAATAGAAGAATTTGCCTGAAAAATCTAACCTTTACGACTAATTTTTAGAGTGCATATTTAAAAGAATTGATTTGTGGAACACAATTGAACGAAAGCGACACAAAATTAATGAGGTAATATTTTAAAATTAAATACATAAATGAAATAAATAGCCTCGTTATAAATAGTTCATGTTACACAGATATTTACAGTTGTGTTGTTAGAGGCATTACGTTTTACAAGCACAATACACAGTATGCAGAAAAAGAGTAAACTAAAATGGAAAATAAGTTAAGTTTACCCAATCAAATCAATAAATGGAAATCTTTATTAGTGGCACTGAGCTATGAAAAGATAATCAACAAAAAGGCGATTCGTTACATCACTTTGAAAATAAAATTTACTCATTCTTCTTCATATATATTTATTTTCGTGCATTTCCTTTCTTTCTGATAACTGCATGGACAACAGAATATGTATGTACTCTCAATGCGATTTCCATCTTCCAATGGGATAAAATTTTTATGTAGTCTATGAGAAACTTTTGTATTCTTGAGACATTCCTTATGTCTCAAATATCTTCCACTTTCAACTTTCTTTTATAGCCATGGCCGGACTGACCTCGACGTAATTCACGACAACCGAAAGTATTATTCTTTTTATGTCTGTTTCAACTTTTGGCACAGACACCTCTGACATTTGGGACCCGGAACCACAACATTCATCTCCATTCACTCGGTCCCGCCGAAGCCAACGGGCGCCACCCGTCTGCTGTCCGAGAGGCAGACTGGCCGCTGTTCTGCGTGCGCTGCCTTCACGCCTCCGCCCATTGCCGCCCGTCGCCCGTCGCCCGTGCCCCGCCGCCCGCCGCTTGCAGCTCGCAGCCCGCCGCCCGCGCCGCCCACGCCGCCCGCCGCCCGCGCAGTCCGCCGCCCACACCCCAGCGCCGCACCGCAGCCATTGTCCGCGGCCTTCCTGCTACTCTCCGCTGTCGCCCGCGGCCTTCCGCCTGCCACCCGCATGCCCTGCCCCTTCCTCCGCCGCCGCCCTCAGCATCCACCGTGTCGCCTCGGGCACCACCGCGAACACCCTCTCGGCGAACGGACAACCACAACCGCTTCCACCGCCAAAGCCACTTCCTCAGCATCCACTACCCTCGCATCCGCCCCTCCGCCTCCCCCTCCCCCGCCATCGCACCTTTCGCCCACGTCGCATCCGCCCCGCTTCTTCCTCCGCCGTCACGCCACGCCGCCCGCATTCCGCGAGATCGAGCGGACGCCGTGTGGAGCAAGGCGCCTGGAAGCTGTCGCTTCCGGATCCGGCGCCCGGCGCTGTTCCGGCAGTGGCCGCGCCGCGGAGAAACCAGCGCTGACGTCAGGGCCGCCTTGCCTCCTGCGCGCGCGGGCGGCCACCTGGCGAGTGGGCGGCGGCGGCGGCGGCGGCGGCGGCGGCGGCCGCGGTGGCGGCGATGGTGATGGCGGTCATGGCGGCGGTGGCGGTAGCGAAGGCGGTGGAGGCGGCGGTGATGATGGCGGCGGCGATGATGGCGGTGGCGATGATGGTGGCGATGATGGTGGCGATGATGGCGGTGGCGGTGGCGGAGGCGGTGGCCGAAGCGGTGGCGGAGGCGGTGGCGGAGGCGGTGGCGGAGGCGGTGGCGAAGGCGAAGGCGAAGGCGAAGGCGAAGGCGAAGGCGAAGGCGGTGGCGGTGGCGGTGGCGGTGGCGGTGGCGGTGGCGAAGGCGGAGGTGGAGGCGCAGGCGGTGGCGGCGGCGTTGGCGGCGGCCGTGGAGGCGGCGGCGGCGGTGGCGGCGAAGTACGGCACGGCCAGCGTGTCGCCCACGCGACGCCCCCGAGGCTAACGAGCGGCGCGGCGCGGTGGGCCGGGACGTGGCGGTGAGAGGGCGGCGGCCGTACGGGCCTCCCGCTCGCTGGAGTAGCGGCCGCGACGCGACTCACGTACGGCGCCGCCTCCACGTGGCTCCGCGCTGAGGTAATCTTCTCCGCGGGAGGAGACGGATGGCCGGGACGTGACTCTCCCACACGGCCCCCTCGCTCCACGAAACACTCTCCGCGGGTCTTTTGAACAGTGCTCGCCATATTTGTCAGTACCTGTCTCGCTAAAATGGATTTCGCGATATTGTTATGTTAATGACGAACTCTGTACAATGCTATCGTATAAATTGAGCTAATGTTTCGGCTCCTCCAAGCCAAGTGTCATCTAGATTTTTCACAAGGGCGCTTTGACAAGGTAATAACGCCAATGTCAATATTGTATCATAGTGTAATTATGATTGATTAATCAAATTATAAATATTTTGTTTCGCAAAGTGTCATTACAAACAAAAGACACAAATACGAACGTACTTGCTTTCATAAACCACAACTAAAGGACATTTTAATAAATAATTTCTCATTAAATGTGGGTTGTTATTCCTCTTCTTTAATTTATTAAGAATCTGTAAACTCGCTACAATATTAAACTTTACTTGCAGCACCAAGAGCAAAATGCTTGTGAACAAAATCATACAAAATAGTTTTCCAAAAAGTAACACGCGCATTGCTCAACAAATAAAATACGAATAACACAACTATAAATTAAATATTTAACACAGTCCTCACGCATTCTGCAATAACGTAGTAATGTAAATATTTAGCCCCAAATTTCTTTACATTCCTAGAATATTAATAAAAGCTTGCTGTTCCATAGCGTCACACGTAAATAGCAAACATTTGCTGGCGTGCCGCCTATACCTTTGTGTCTGGCTGTTGCATGACTGCAGATGTGACATACACAGTGACGCACCGAGTATAAAAATTCAGTCGGTACGCGCAGAATGAAAATAGGAGGGAAACAACCAAATGTTTACATTTTTCAGGCAAAATCGAGACTGTTTATCTTACGGTTTTATCTCGATTTCCTGGGTATTTAACGAAACTAAATTCACTAAATATCTTCTTAAATGGCCAGAGCCCGCATACTTCTCAATTTCTGTGTTCATTGAAAATTAGTAATATAGATTTCCGTTACTGACAGAAGTAATGGCTGACATGCTAGTAGTACAGCAAAATACGGCAAATATTTCACCAAATGTTTCGTTTAAAGGGACGTTTCCTGGGGGGAAAAACAAGCTCATTTCGCTCTTTACGAAGCGACCAAGTTACCCAACACAGCTCCGTTTTCTCTACGCAAAAAAACTCTGCCTCTTCCATCTGTTTGCTCATCCTTCCCGCCCCGCCGGCGGCGGCGTCGGAATTCCAGAGCAAGATGTACTTTTGTTTCATAACAAGCAGAGGTTAACAAGCGGGGGCCGAGCGCCAGAGCATCCGAGTCCCACAAACAGCGCAATAGCGCGGTCCGCGCGCGGCGCTTTGCGTCATTAGTCAGCGGCGGCGCGAGCACGCGCTCGCCCGCCCGATCCAATTGGCCCGCCCGCCGCCCGCCGCCCGCCGCCCGCCGCCCGCCGCCCGCTCCCCGCGGGGGAAACGCGAGGAAACTCAGAGAGGAAACGCGTCTTGTAGCTCAAATGCTCGGCTTTCCCTCCGCACAAAGGAGAGTAGCTCTGCGAAGGGTGTAAAACGCGTCCCCTAATGGAGTAGTAAAGTTATTATGACGGTGGTCGAAATATACCCGCTATATCCGTCGAAAAATAGAATTGAGTGCCGGACGTGCTATTTTCACATAAAATGGTGCTAGGGTAAGCTTTCCTTTCGAGATCCCATTTCATACACGTATGACGACAGAGCGTTTTAAACATTATTAACCGTCTTAAATCAGTTTTCTTACGACTACTTCGTATAAATACCATTGTAACCTTAATTCTCCTTCATTTTTAAATCTCTCTACAGAGTTTGGTCTTATCTTGCTGAGCTCTTAGTGTTTCCGAGTTCTCCGGTACTTGCTGTTCTATCGTCTTCGTGTTTGAAGTGCACTTTTAATTTGTACTCAATTTTCAACTGTAAACGTACCGTTCAGCCTAAATTCTAAGAAGCTGCAAATAAGGAACACATTACAGTTGCACTACCGAAAGAGAAGAACTGTAGGTGCCTGGCGTCCGAAAGCATACACACATAGACATAATGACGCAAACGACTCAATGATAAGCTACTTATTCTCACAGGCAACAACGGGGGGAACAAGGAAATGCAACAAAACCGGAAACGACAGTGGCGTGAACAAGACATGAGTTTCTACAGGCTTCCAAACATTCACATTGGAAGTCATTCATCACTGCGACACGAATTATGACAACCAGTGTCGTAGCTGCAACTTGTTCCGCCATCAGCACTCCTGGATCTTAAACAAATAGAAATGCGGCTGTGGAGATGGAGAATGAGTTTGTTGAATGTTGCACTGTTAAGAAGCTTAGCTTGAAAGCTTTTGTTTGTTTGTTTTTTTTTGTTTTATGTTATTTCCGCATGGGCGCGGCGGTGCCTTCACTAACGAAGTAATTTTTGGGCCACTCTTTGAGCCATGCCACGAATACTGTACAGTACTTAGGCGTGCGTACACGGCGGGGGGTAAGGGGGTAAAGGCTGTGGCCCTCCCCCTGATAAATTCTAAAGGAGCCCCTAACCCTTTCGTAATAAAATATTTTATATCCATAAATATGTTCAATTTCTCATTTTCCTCTTCTTCAAGCTGATTAATTGGAGGATTGAAACACATTGATTGGGGAAGAATTGGTTCAACATAAAATCAATAATTTTATTAATTAAATCGTTTAAGTTATACTTCTAATCTCCTCATAGTACATTTTATTGATTTTCTCGTAAAATGTGTTACGTGAAAAAATACACAAGTTTAATTGAAAGGAGAGTGTACAGGGGCTGTGAGAAGTAGTTGCCCCCCCGCCTCCCACACACACACACACTTGTTTTAGGCGACGCACGCCTATGCTACTACACAGTTTTCCTCGAAGGCCGCGCAGGTTGAGCGCTGACGAGCAGCGAGCAGAGCAAGGCAGCATCCCGAGAGCGGTGCGAGGCACATCCGGCGATATCGCAGCGCCCCGCGCCAATATTTGGTCGGTTCTGCGCAAACAGATAGGCGGCGGCGGGCGTCGCGTCCTCCGTACGTGATGCTCCAAGCCAATATTGCACTAAAGTGAGTCACTTCCCGCCCTATGTGGAGCACCAAGGTCCTCAATGGGTTCAGAAGGTCACTGGCGATGGCGAAAAAGAGGTGAGCGAATCAGTTTTGTAAAACGTGAGAGATAAATGACCTTTAGCTATAGTCAATATTAAATGCACGAATAGTATAGTCAATATGGTAATGCACGAATGAAATACAGAATGTATAAGTTTAAATTTGCACTGATATACTATGTTCATATAACAGAGATATCAAATTTGCTCAGACTTTACTTTTAGAGCACCGAGTTTCCTATTTATTTGAAAATAAAATCCCTGAGGACGGTGACACGCCAAAAGTCCAGTAAATTTGAAATGGTATTCGATGACGAGTGCAAACGCATATTTTTAGTGTAAGAACGTAAATTACACAATGATCAATCAATAACATTTCCTCACAGTTCCAAGAACATATTATTAATTAGTCTCATTACGTAATGTTACATATTTAGAAATTGTAATAAAGAATGTATTTATAACAATTGCAAAAGAGGGAAAATTGCACAGTCGCATTTTTCGTTAAAAAACATTTCCCCTTTTAATTGAAAATACGAGACTTGAGTAACCAATAAAAAAAAGAAGTTGTGAAATCATGCAAATCATTGCCGAATGGTATGTCATTAAAGAAAAAAAAAAGAAAATCCCATTTCTCTGAGAAATGCATGATTTCCTAACCTACCGCCTTGGGGGACTTCCTACTGAGGTTCGCAGTGTGACTGTGCAAGTGCCTTACGAAACACGCCTGGGAAGCGGAGCTGTAGCCGTTCCGAGAGCTCGAAGATAAGGAAGGGGACATAAACGATGATATGGTCCCATCATGACGTTCGCACAGGGAGGTGGAGAGAGAGATAACGGGGAAATTCGAGGACGACGCAATACGCAATACGCGTTTTGCAACAAGTATTCAAGTGCCTCGTCTATTACCCCGACGGCATAAAATAACCGGGCACGGGGATGCTGTTGCGTGTGTTGCAATTACTTCTCTGAAGAGCGGTAACAGCACCTGAACGACAGACAACTAAATGAACCGCGTGCAACCGTTACAGTAGCTATCAACCGAGCGACAACGCTTAAGTTTCACGATGGGAACTGCCATGGCTAGGCGCCTTTTAAACCAAATGTTAAGAGAAACTCGCGCGTAAAAATCGGAGCACTTCCGTGGAACTGTTTCAAGTGCTTTCTCCTTGATGAAATATTAATGCTGCGAACTACAAAATGCAAGGAAGAAGTAATCACGAAAGCGTAAGAGTAAAACTACAGTGTCGTAATACTGCTATTTGTACATTGTCTTCTATCCAAAACGGGCTGTTAGAGAATTCTTAGGTTTCGGCTTTAAAATTTCTATCATCTATAATTCTACGTGGTGAGAGGGAATAAATTAGATCCTCGCTATTCTACATTCTTCTAGGATCTACCTAATTAGAAACTAATATATTACTCATCATTACTGAATAAATGTACAGGCTACAGAATGCGATTCAAAAGGATAGGTCACAAAATTGTTGGTTGTGTGAACTTCAGCTGTGCTGAATATCGAAATTGTTCTAGAATGAAATTCTGAATGCTCTTTACAAGATAGTTAACTAATTTTCTTGGAAATCATTAAGTTGTTTAATTAAGAAAGCGATAATTACAGTTAGGAAAGACATTTATAATTTTAAAAAGGAAATTTCTGTGAAAATCACAAACTGCCAGTAATGGCAAAGTAATAAAACATTTGATACATACTACAAAATATAAAAATATTGTTAATCTGAATATTAAATAAAAAAATGAATAATGATATACATTGATTTCTTGATATGATATCAAAATACACTCAACGCAATAAACGCATCTGTTTTACGTCACGAAACACATAGTTTCTTCGCGAGAGCATAGGCTTCCGCGGCCGGAGTCAGTATTGCGTAATGCGCCCTGAAGAAGGTCACAGAATGGCAACTGAAACGTCGGCACCTTCGCCATGCACGCGGCGTCTCCCGGAGAGCCAATTAAATACATAGTTTCATCATTTTCTACTCAATATCTCAAATATTCTAGACCTGAAAATATTCACTAATTTTCCCAAAGAATGACACATTCGATAAAAAAATCTACGATCTCGAATTACCAGCTATACGTTGCTTTCGCTGCATTCACGAATACATCCTGAGCATCCACTTCCGCGAACGGTAATGGGTTTGATCGTGTCTGTTTGGTACAGGCGAGGGCCGCTTCTATGAACGCGTCCATAAACATCGCGTGCACGTTGCGGATCGCCATGCTCCCGGAATAACTGAAAAGTCGTGAAAAGGAGGCTGAGTCAGCGCCGGCGTCTCGCACTTTCGCGGCGGCAGACGACGGCGGTGGCATCGTCATTGAGCAACGCTTCGCCACCGTTAGGAACTTTATGAGCGACCGACCTGCGTGTGCCCCGCGGCTCAGACGGAGCAGACGGAGACGGAGACGAATGCCCGGCGGGAAAGACGCTCGCCGGGAGACGGGCGGCAAAGGCAGCGGAGGGAGCAGAGGGCGCGGCGGTGGTTGAGATGGGTAACGGAGTCGGTAATGGAAACGCTGATGGCAAAAATGACGAAGATGGCTGGTGGCAGAAACAATGGAGCGACAGTGATCGTGCTGATGAAGTAGCGGGGGCGATGGCGCAGCGGATGATGGCGCCGGCGGTGATTGAGATGGCTGTGAGGGTGACGGCGACGGCGAAGGTGGTGACGGCGACGGCGGTGACGGCGTCGGCGGTGACGGCAACGGCGGTGACGGCAACGGCGGTGACGGCAACGGCGGTGACGGCAACGGCGGTGACGGCAACGGCGGTGGCGGCAACGGCGGTGGCGGCGTCGGCGGTGGTGTTGGTGACGGCGACGGCGGTGACGGCAACGGCGGCGACGGCGGTGACGGCGACGGTAGTGACGGAGGCGGTAATGACGGGGCGGTAGTCATGGCGAACGCCAAGGAATTGTGTAGTACTCACAACGGAGGAAGTGGTGACTGCGAGGAAGACTAAACAACGACAACGTATCACAGGGAATGATGACGTCGAAGAAGTGTATAGCTATAATGGAAGTGGTACGAGTATTTAAGTCAGTGGAAAACAGGTAAGATAAATTTAATGTGGAGTAGACGGTAGAAATTAGAACAGAGAAATCAAAGTCAGTAATGATAAAGGAAGCGTTGGGAACAAAAGGACAGACTACGACGACACAACAACTCAGGATCGCGAGGAGAGAAAAAGCGAAACAGAATGCGAAACGAGATGAAGGATGAATGGTGTGCTCTAAAAAAGGTGAATGGGAAATGGGATTGAGGATTACAACGAAACCAGGACGCGAAGAAAGAGGAAAAGAAAAGGTTATGTCAGTTAAGGTCGGAATTACAAAGCACGGAAAGAAACGTGACTACTAATAATGAGACAAAGGTGGAGTAGGTAGCGAGGGTTATAGCAAGTAGGGCAGCCAAAATGAAGGAACTAAATCCTCCAGCCGCAATAATAATTGTTTGCTCTGTAGAATGGGTAAGTAGGCAACACATGACATGGATAACATAAATAACAACTAATTATATAAGAAAAACAACTTTTCTCAAATGCCTCAGGCATATGCCTCTATACCATAATCACTATTTTTTTATGAATTGGCAAACTCTGTCGCTTCATGACGCCTAAAAGATGTCGTAACGATATCACAAACGACGTAGATGGCATCAGAACCGCAATGAATCGCGAGAGCCCACACCATCACACGGGGTACGTGCTGGGTGCCCATCTGGACTCGGAAGCGGATTACCGCTGGCCTTATGAAAATTCCTCCTGATGCTTTGCGAGATAACGGACAATACGCGCTGGCATTTGCGCCCAGAGCACACGCACAGTAACAGTAAACGTCGGGCGAGGCGGTGTCGCACGAATTGTAAGTGACGGAGGTGCGCGGCGGAGGCGAGAGTTGTGTTTATCGGGGTGTCCGGGAGGAAAACAACCAAACTTCGAAAATAATATTTTAAATCAATTTTAAACATACATTTTGTCTAATAAATTCCATCCAGATTTCGAATGGCTGAGCCGCAATAAGAACTGAAAAGTTTGTTTCAAAAGATACTTCCTATGCAAAAATTTGAATTTTAGAAACATATACGCACTCCAGAAACATATAAATTTATTTGCTATTTACAAAAGAAATCAATTTACATGTTTCTGGAGTGTTCATGTTTCTAAAATGCCAATTTTGGCAAGGAAAGCATTTTTCCAAACCAACTCTTGAGTGCTTATTGCTGCTCATCCATTCGAAATCTCGAAAGAGTCTATTAGACAAAATACTGTACGCTTAAAATTGACTTTAGATCTTGTTTTCAAAATTTCGTTCTTTGCTCCCCGGACATTCTGTATAAAGCGTAAGTTTGAATGTGAACGTGAATGTATAAAAAAAAAAAAAAAAAAAAAAAAAAAAAAAAAAAAAAACAATATAATGAACTTTTAAGAAAAATATGAAGCACTTTTATGTATTAACTAATAAGAGCCCAAAGAGGCCTTTGATAAATTAGTTTAATTGGATTAGTTAATTTAAGATAGGCTACGACACCGCTACATAAGCTTAACAGGCTGCAGCATACATGAATCCCTGAACTTCAATAAATTTCCTTATCTTCAGATCTCTTGGGGAGGAGAAAACTAAAATAATAATAATAATAATAATAATAATAATAATAATAATAATAATAATAATAATAATAATAATAATAATAATAATAAATAATGATAATAATAATAAATGATAATAATAAATAATAATAATGATAATAATAAATGTCAAAATTTGGAAGTGGGAGTAGATGTGGGATTCCGCATTGCCGCCGCCGCACCGCGCAACCGTGCGTTTGCCCGCGGCGCGTTGCGCGTGCTGACGGCCGCTGCGGCGAGCGTGCGTGCGTGAGTGGTGTCCGCGGGCGCGGCGGCGCCGGCGACGCCGGGAGACCGCGCCCGTTCCCACGCCCGCTGCCCGCTTGTGTGCGGCGGCGGCGGCGTTACACAACTCGCGGATCGTAGAGCCGCGCCGCGCCGTGCACGCACCGGCCGCTTAGCCTCGCAGCGCTAGGTGACGCCACGCCCCCTCGCGCACTGGGCCTCGCGGCGCGGCCTACGCCGCCGTCCAGGGCCATCGGCCGCGAGACGCCGGGAAATCCGCCAGGGGCCGAGGTCTCTGCCATTCAGGAAAACCTCCTGGTTTCAGAAGGGCTTCATGATTCATGTTCTCTCTTGTTATCTACACAGTTTTTTCCATCAGCGCAAACAAAATTCGCGTTGTATAATTACGAGGAAACGTATAAAATTAATTATGACTAAAGAGATTACTTTTGATTTTAAAAGATACCTATTTGTCATCACTACACGTAATTAAACCGACTACATTTATACGTTTATTGAGACCTTCCGTGACAAAAGCGAAACAAAATAGGGATATGAGTAATTTGTAACAAAATAGGTTTCTCAAAATATTATTTTAGTAGGATTTTCTGTCTTTCTGTGTACAACTACGTTAAGGGATGTATACATCTGAAGATGTTTCAAGCTCCATTATAATTGTAGTGCTGTCAGCAAATGGGACACGCCTTTGATCTGTGTCTGCAATTTGTGTCTGCAAATGTAAATTTGCGATTCTGTAGAAAAGTGATATTTCGAAACGAACCTTAGAAAGGGTGCCAGGAAAATTGTATAGCACAATTTTTTATTTATCCTTACGCAATGGCCTCGTGCTTAATGAATTACATGTCCACAATATAGTTTTCTTTTTTTTTTTGCTGAAAGGGTAATTAAAAGTGCACTTGTTTTTGTCAGAAATTAACTGTTTTAATGTGACATTATTACGGTCAGTAATAGCAGTCAACAACTGTAAATGCCTAAGTTGTTGCGAATCAACTTAATTTGTAAATATTATATTCAGGTCGATTGACTCTGGACACAAAGAAAGAAAGAGAGAACGAAAGAAAGAGAGAAAGAAGGAAAGAGAAAGAAAGAAAAACAATAAACTTTGTTCAGTCACTTTTCATTACATAATAATTATTGCATCTTCACACGTGTGGTTAAAACTTTGGAAAGAAGACTTCTTTTCAATTGTTTTCAACTTTGTGCAACTTTCACGTTAGTAATGAATACATTCAAATTTCGAAAATATAGACTATTTCTTATTCCATTATTTGCTACATTTTTCTTTCTTGTTATAAAAAGGAACGATATTCATGGATTAGACTCAGAGTAGAGACTCAGGGGTCAATGAAAATCTATGCTGCAGCAACACCAACATTAGAATTATATTGAAATACTCGTATTATTTTGTCATTCAATATGAATTCATTACATGTATTATACTTTACGAAGTATTTAGAAGAGATTTCCTTGAAACGAGTGAAAACAAACATTAAGTCCCCAGTTCTACCACTTTACATATGTGATTGGTATTCTTCAAAGAAAGAAAGCAAGAATCTCTATAATCCCATCTCTATAATCCCAAGTCACATCACTACACTCGCCTCTCTCTACAACTGCAATATTTTAACAGCTTATCTTACGAATATCCATCATTATACTGCCTGCTGGAAGATATGTGGGAGATCAAAATCTGCAGTTTCATCTGTAGTTTCACCGGCAGAAGACGCAACGTCACGAAATCTCCCAACACATTTCAAAGACGTTGCGAGTCGCTTGGTCAGAGCCGCTGCAGCATCAGATACAAAATCGACTTTTTACGCCGAAATGAAGTTGACTTCTAAATGTATTACATCGTCTATTAACATGAATTATCCTCACCAATCAGCAACTTTCCTGTGTTGATATTCTACGGACACATGGAAATTTGAATCTCGAGATTTTTTATTGAGTGGACGAAGATCGTAAAACGCTGAGCGTGGCTGTCTTAGGGACGTAACTGCAATTGAATGAGAGTGATTATATAGAATAAAACATCAAGAGCATGGCCTCCTGACTTAAGGCAACAGTAAACTTGGGGATAACCAATGAATGGGCCACAATAACAGGTAATCGTAAAAGATTCCGTGGGCCATAAACGATGCGAGGATACACCGTCGATAGAAATTTGTAAGTATTAACTGTGTATAAGCAGTCGTGAAGCTTCGGTACATTGTGTTCGTAGTTGGGGAAACGTCTGAGCACTATACTCTACCTGGAGTTCGTTGCAGCTGGAGAAGGGAGCTGCGGATTGGACGGGCAAGAGGGGTGTTCACTTGACGCAGCGGCAAGGCCGCCATATGGACTCGCCAACACAAGGAAAAATGCTGGGTGTAAAAGAACCGCCCCCCGCTCCTTGAGCCCCTCTTCCCTGAACGGTACCCGGCCACTTGCTACCCCCTCCCCCCAGCTCTGCTTCCACATCTGCTGCTTGCCCGCTTCCCTGCGTTTGCCTTATTATTCCTTATTATATTTGTCTTATTTTTACATATTCCCCGCTAGAAATTGTGCGCTTATTTCACACATAAATAATAGCACAACTGCTGCATTCCCGCTTCTTTGCGTTTGTGTTATTCTCCGCAAGAAATTCTGCCGCTTCTTCTACACACAAATAATAGCACGATGCAGTTACGAGTTTATTTATAGGGTGCGAATGTGATATTTGCCAGACACACTACTTTTATACCTCGAGTACACCCTCTAGTACTATCGCGTTAGCGTGGCCCAGATTTATGTTTACTTTCCACAAATGCTTATTTGCCCATCACGTCAAAAGAATTTCATTTAAAAGACAAATGAGAAACAATAAACTTAAAATGATGTTTACATTTCATGATGAAAGCCACACACCATCTTTTTCTCACACTGAAAGGTCTCCGCAGCTTTCGTAGAACCACTAAAACATCTTTCCCAGCAAAAAATTGCAATATACTCTAAGATATAAACATATTAGAGGAATAGGCTCGGTTTCCAAACCTTACTCTTATCTATTGAACTGTTACGGAAACAATTTCATTAGCGATCGCATTTTCTGAAAATGAATAACCGCTTTACTGAAAATCTCCTATGAATGTTGTTCCATTCCGCAGCACATTATTTTCCAATAATAAATAGAGTACTTATTACGAGCTGTGAATGTACAAATTGTGATCAATGTAATATGTTTAAAAATGTATTATTGCTATCGAGATATGGTACTTAATTATCGTCTTTTATCGTGCTGCGGCCTTATCGGTGAGAGCAAGAAAATGCGAATACATTACTTTATTACGCAGGATGTGAAATGTAACTCACAAAATGATCAAACGCGCCCTTCCTGTAGAAAACGCACATCCACGTGTGGCGCACTCGCGACACGCGCTTTTCGCTGCGCGGAATCGCTCGAGCGCAGAAAGAGCGAGCACGTGAGTGGACACAAACGCGAGCGCCGCCGCGGCCGCTGCGCGCGTGCCGTCACGGCCAGGGAAAAGTATAAACAAACGCTCGCCGGCGCTCGCGCCGCGCTCTCGCAACACACTGGTCACGGCGCCGCGCGTCGCCTGCGCGCCCCACAGTGGGCGCGGCGCGGGCGCGCAGGGACAAAACGTCTGCACCTGACGGTCCTCCAGCGGCACATCACCGGCTGAGGGGGCTCAAGGCATCAACTAATGCCACTGCAGTGCCTCTGACCGGGAGGATTCGAGCCCCGACCAAGGCACTAGCTTGGTCGGATTCATGCGGTTGCTGTCTGCAGAAGAATTTTAACGGCCGCCTTCTCTGATCGGTAGTTTTCCGTGGTTCCTCCGGCCAATACCAGGCGACTGCCGGATAAATACTCTGACAAACGGGACACGGATTGCGCACGATCTCATCCTTGTCCTATATCCATCACAATATTGACAAGGATTAACATACTCATTTATACCCCTAACCTCATTTTTTAAATAACAAGTACTTCCGGGATATGCTCAATAGAATTAATGAATAAATTTGTTATTATTTGAATAATTAATTAATAAGTATGTTTGGTTAAATAAGAATTCTGTTAATTCCCTGTCAAGAATGAAAAAGAGATGGAAAAATAAATATGAAATATATCAAAAATGGATTGCAAAGGGAGGAGTATTCTTAATTATTTCAAGAGACGAAATTCATTTCTATAAATTTTTTGAAGCGTCTTCGTCTATTCATTAACCGCATGTCTAAGGCATCATATTGTTCTCTCTATTAAGCATGTAAAGTAGTAACCACAAGATATCCGTCATTAATTAGGTTTTAAAGAATCCTCTCTCGAACGCTTTGAGTTGTGGCCGCTCAAAACACCATTTCCGACCACTGTGCATCTCCTTTGCGGGGTGCAGATTCCAGGTTTGTATGTCGTTGGAAAGCGACTACAGTGCGCGGTGGCCGCCCCGCACGGCGCGCGATTAAAAGTGCTGACCATGAAAATGGTTTGCGAGGAATGAGGGGATGAAAACTGCGTCGACACGAGACGTCACGTGCTGGCGGCGACGTTCGCCGTGTGGGCTGCTCTCACCGCTTTGTATGGAGCTCTCGTCACAGCCACGGGACGCGACGGGCCGGGGAAACGATTCCAGATGTTCTGCATGGAACTTCGCGTGTAAACCATGAGCTAAGCGTCTGAACTTTTAGGAGGTTTCAAAGTCAACTGCGCACCCATAAAATCTGCGTAGCAAATACATAGCAAAATTACTACATGATAACATCAGCTAGAGTGGTCACGGAAAAAAGAGGAATTTTGAATGTCATGTAATGACAGTCCCTTCAAAAGTGGTGTGTTTTGTCTGGAAATTGTGTTACTTAAAAGGACATTTTTTATTGCATTTTATGGGTAAACCTGCCATTTTAGAGTAGCGAAGTATTTTGGGAGCAATATATGTAAATTAAAATTAATATTCACATTCAGCATTAAACAACCATCAAATTGTTAGGACTAATTTACCGATTGTTTGGAACGATGAGTGTCCCACATTACATCAGGTAAAATTATAGAAATGGCATTGAAAAGTCACGAATACTTCTACATCAGTGAATTTCAGTGCATGAACCCGTTGACTCCTGGAAATATATCAACTTTTGAAACAAATAATAAGAATTGATGTCTGGCGAATTGAGTAATTCTTCTCACATTACTCATTTGGGAAGGGTATGTGATCAAGTCATTTCGTAGTAGTACTCAGCAATGAGCATGGTGTTGAAAGTTCATTTCATGAAATACACCATTTCGTTTCATTCCGTGCAGCTGCAAATTTAGGGCAATTCCTCAAAAAAATTAAATTGAATATGCTTTAAAGTAGTGAAGTATTATAATAAGACTATAAAATGTTCATTATTGCAGCATTTTCTGCAATAATTTCTGTATAATTGTTACAAACAAAATTGCATCAGCTAGCTTATGTTTTGCCTTCTCTGTTAAATGTTACAAATAAAGTAATCATGAACTAACTGAATGCCAGCAGTAGTTGTAAAATGCAAAATAGGATTTTATACGTAATTCTAGAACACCTCTACTGCTCAAAGTACCAGATAAAAAAGGAGTTAAAGAGTGAAGGGTAAGTTACATGCCATTGCCAGCAGCTTTGTTACCTTTTTTGTAGAAAGTCAACAATAAAACCAGAATAAATACCACCTTATTAATCTAAGAAAAACGATTGTCATAATTCCGTTACTTGTATGAAGCAAGGTTATTCGTCTTTGCATCGCAACTTCTTAAATTTGATCACCTCTTCGATACTTCTTTTATTAACTTATACTTATTGTTTTGAAAATACCAACATGTTTCTGTTGAGAAAAGTAAGATCCATCGTCTTCATAGAGTACCCAACACCAAAATCCTGCCAGTGGTGGTTCGAACCTCTAGGGCTATGTCAAGATTCTCAGAACTCAAAAAAATAATTATATTACTGAATTCTTGTATAAATTAAACTTCACTTTCATAATACGTTCAAAACATATCCTACCGTAAAAATATAAAAATATTGACCTGAAACCTGAAAGACGAAAGTATATAGGGTATTCACAGCTCGTATACTGTTTCACAAGGATGCCATAAGTCGTATGCTTATTAGGTTGCGGTTAAACACGCGCTACACTATATAAAAAGCTTATTATTCCAAGTCACGTGAAGTTCGAAAACAATCATATGTGGCATTGACAAATCACACCATGTAATTTCTTTCATCGCTTAATTTCCTTGTGTTTAGAAAATTATATTCAAGAATATAATAAAATAAATATACTTCCCGAAACTATAAATCATGAAAAATAATCAGGAATAACAACTTCCGCACTTGCAAGCCGACCACGATTAAAAGTGAGATTATCGATACAAATATCAAATCCATGAGTCAGACGAATCCTTCGCGTCGACCGCCCCGACGCGGACAACGCGGAGCCCTGCACCTGCCTTTCAATAAATCGCGGATGTGCTCCGCAAAGGTCGACGGCGGCGGCGGCAAATGTGAAGGCCCAGGAGGCGCTCGGGAGTCGATGGCAGCGCCGCGGGCGGCAGCCCTTTAAACGCCGCCGCGACCTTGCGTCTCCGCGCCGTCGCCGGTGCGCAGCTGCACGCGCGTGTCGCGTGACGCGCTGCCGACATACTTGCGCGGCGCGGCGCTCGCCTTGTTTATAGGCGCGGGAAACGCTGTGCGCCCGCCATGCTCTCGCCACGCGCTCGCCCGCGCCGCCGCCACCGCCGGCAACGACGGAAGGGGATCGCAAGAAATCGAATCGTCATAGGTAATGGTACACCCTAGAGGGGAAGGGGATCTGTTGGTTGGTTGGTTGTTAGTGATTCCGGGTGCGACAACTGCTAAGGTCATTAGTCTCGTAAGTGTAACGTATGTTTTTCTTCGGGAGGTGACGGTGATCTTCTCCAGCTGAATGGCGAGATCCGACGCCGATCTACCGTCGTCTAGCGGCGTTTTCCCCAACCAGGTATCTTCCACCAGCGGGGCATCGCCCCAGCCGGGACAAGCTCTAAGCTCCAGGCCGGTCTCCCGGTATGTGTGGTAGTGTAGTGCATGTCAGTGCAAGTGTGTGTAAGTAATGGGGTGAAGATAGGACAAGGAAGAAGGAAAATTCACGCGCAGTCGGTGGTTCGTTTGGTCGGCTATTGCTCCGGCATTCGCCTGGCGTTGGTCGGAGAAACTGCAGGAAACAACCGATCAGAGCAGTCGTCCGATGGAATTCTTCTTAGACAGCGAATGAACTCGACCTAACTGACAAACTAGTGTCGAAAGTCCTGCCACCGTCGGATGTCGCACCTAGAACCTCCCGGTCAGAGGCACTGCAGTGTCATCAATTGATGCACTGACACAAGTCTCCCGGTGGATCCGTGGGGATACAGCCCGCTCTTTAGAATATTATGATACGTATTCAAAAATATAGATTTTACTACTTCATTTAAATTAAGGAAAGTCATTCATTGCGTTCCTTCATAACGTTATAATAAAAAGTAACAACATATGTGAAAACGTCTTTGTAAGAAAACATTAAGTCGACTTATCACAATGCCTGTGCCCCCCCCCCCCCCATACACACACATACACATACACACACTCACACAAAAGTCGTTGTGCGCCTCTGATCATAGGTTAAATCCATCGATTTTTCTCTGGTTTGTACATCAACATTCGTCCACAGTTCCGTTATAACTCAAAATGCCATTTTTTGTGTCGTTGTATTAAAAGTTTTGTTTCGTTTTATTGTGATAAATTACTAAAGATATCGTCTGGTATCAATAATTTTAATCAACTTATGATCATTTCGATCGCGTTGCGATCATCATCAGAGCTTGCAGCTTCTGGGCCGAAAACAAAGTTCTGCACTTCAGAACTTTGTTTTCGGCCCAGAAGCTGCAAGCTCTGATGATGATCGCAACGCGATCGAAATGATCATAAGTTGATTAAAATTATTGATACCAGACGATATCTTTAGTAATTTATCATAAAGAAAAGGTATCTACATCACCAACAATCCAATTAATAATTAATAGTTTTATTGTGTTTTCCGAGCTCCAAATTTGCTGTTTCATATACAAAATGTGTAGATGCAATGATTTCAAACTATTTCCTGTGCAACAGATACTAAATTTTAAAATTTTAAATGTATTTTCGATAATTTTCGAACCGAAAGAGAATTTTTAAATCGTTAGCATAAATACATTTTAAAATGTGGGTGTGAACACCAAGTTTTGAATTGTGAAAGCATGTGGCGAAGCTATAGATAGAAATGAAATATTCGTGCAAATAAGAGACCAGCCTTTGAAAAACGGTCTTTAAAACGCGACAGTTTCATTCCTAGAAAATGTTTGCATGTTTTACATATGTTAAATGTGTCTTTATTCTCCAATTAATTATATTCCCTTATGCACCATATTAAATACCAAGAAAGTATTTCATTGCAACCCAAAGTCTTCAAATTTTTTTTCTTCATACTTTTGAAATAATGTTTAATACAGGGACCGATCGATAAAATTCATGTACGACACTAGAGGAAGAATATCAAATATAATTCACTCAGTTTCACAATCTGACGATATCTTTTGTAATTTGTCAATTAATTTCAGACGCAACAGATAACATACACACTACTTTAAAAACCACGAAGGGACTTTAATTTTCTACACAATGAGAGATAATATAACTATATATACTGTGTATACAATATACTATATAGATATTTACTATAATAAATTAATGAAAGAACGTATTTCATGTTTCATTGTTGATAGTGATATTACCTTTGAAAGATTGTAGATCCTTTCCTTCCTAATCCCTGAATGAGTGATAACTCTGATTCGAACCTCTGTTGGTTATTTTAGAAATTTTGATACGGTGACCAGCCACTCATGGTACAAACATGATGCGGGTTTCTCGTTAATAAGAACATAATCTAAAACCATCTGTCCCGAGACAAGCTATAATTAATGTCTTCGAGTGAATAATTCTATGTTCACAGTATCCAAAACTCACATATTACTGAATTTGTTTGTCAGATTTTTATGAACAAATCTGAAACATTTATCGTTTTTCCTCAAGAATTTGATCGATCTGAAGAAGAGCGTGGAAACTGTGTGCCACAAGCGTTTAAATTAATGCACAGGAACACTGATTCTCAGAATATGGTATCTTTAACTTGTTTCATAAAATTGATGATTGCCAGTATACAATTTATCAATCAAGAACCTCTCAACAATCTGAAACCCTTCTCTACTCACTGAAAGCATAAATTTATGACCCCAAAAAAATGTCTTGACAAAAACACATTTGAAAAATCGCAAGTTCAAACGAAGCAGTAAACCGAAAGGCGCTAAACTTTGTTCCACGTTGCTTTAGTCACGTCTCCTCTTCGTTCTGCCTCGGCAATCCCAAATTTTGTCGCTACGCTTTAGAAAGCTCTGGAACCGGGAGAAAACGAGAACTAACCCTCATTAAAAAGCCGAAAGTCAGCAACGGTCTGTACTTGTTTTTCAAACCGAGACGAAGAAGTCAACTCTCGAGGATGAATAATCATTCGTCTTCGAACTCTGCTTCGCAATACTTTTCAGAGTTCGCCCACCTGCATGGTATGTCGGGGGCTTCACACGGCGCCATTGTTTACGCCAGATTCCGAGTCGGAGCTTTCGTAACTGGGGCTGTACGCAATGCGGCACAAAGCAGCTCGTTAGCGACGGCTTTAAAGCGAGAGAGAGAGAGAGAGAGAGAGAGAGAGAGAGAGAGAGAGAGAGAGAGAGAGAGAGAGAGAGAGCTTACTCACGCCTCCTCGGTCTTAGTGATCTTGACACACACACACGCGTGCACACACATATACACACATAGGCATGGTGTCGGAGACCGATGTAACTCGAGTATCCGTACTCTTTCTGTCTTGTCTTTCTGTCTAAACAGGATCTTACGCATCGTCCTGTGTTCAAGTCTAGAGAAAGTCTGTGAATATGTACGAACGGGTCTTGGTAAAATTCTCTTCGATATCTTTTTATTGAAGATTTTTGGGTTCATTAAAAAAATTAATATTAAAATTTAATTATTTAAAATTTAAAATAAAAAATAATTAAAATATTTAATATTACTCGTAAAGAGAGACATTAAGCAAAATGCATAATAAAATTATGTCATTCTTGTGTGTTAAAACATATTACAAAAGTCCCAATCGTAAACACTGTTGAATGGAATTTACACGGTTCATAAAAAGGGATTAAAATCAAGAAGATTAAAAGAAGGGAGACAAATTAAAAAAGAGAGTTCATATTAATGGATTAATCGCTCCTACTCTACGCACATTTAACAAATTGCGCATTATTTGAAAAAAGAAAAAAATCATGTAGAATTGATTATGAATAGTTACTAAATCTTTGTTTTCTAACTTTTACAATAATAATAATAATTATTATTATTATTATATTTAATTATTATAGTCGACTTCATCTTGGGTCATGATATTTCAAACATTCGAAAAAATAAACATAACTGTTCTCGTGTCATCTGACCAAAGATAATCCTTAACCGACAAGTGTAACATCAGAGCACATGAAGCGTAGGTAAACAGATTCCGTATGCATAAATCTTATCATCTTACCTTCTCTTTGCAATAACAAAAGTTATTTCAATGATGTCACATTTAGTGATCCCAAAATGTAAGAAAATGAATCTGTCATGCTCCCTCAACAAGAAAAGGAGGGAAGTAGAAGTAAGAGTTCCATAACTCATTTAGTGCACTTGTGTAGGTGTGATGTTCTCAATTGTATCATAGCTTCTATCTCGAAGATGAATGAAATAGTAATGATGTGTTCTGAAGTATGGCACAAACGTTTTTGAAATCAATTCACAATTTATACGCCGACTTTCATATTGCAGATATCAACAGATCTCCGATTACTAATTCTTTATACTAACTATCCCAGACATGAGCAGACAAGAGGGGATCAATCACACTTCTGGACCTCCTTTTCCGTTAAGCCATTTATTTACATACGGCATATTTTACAACGAAGTAAATGAAACACACTACTACAAGTAGAATGAAAGTATAACGTTAAAGATAAGATATTAATACATAAAATCGAACCATTTACTGTGTTGCCAGATGGTTTGGAGAGCCTCTTTACCAACTCCTGTGAGAGTACGCCTATGGTAAATCTCTTTTAGAAACATTATCAAACAACGCTGAACAAACAATTTCTTTCGTCTCAACACCCACGAACACCGCCTACGGACCCAGAGTTTGTTTTTCGGATGCGCCGCCAAGCGTTTTTCCTCCGGCGACAACCCGCCACCCGCCCTCAGCAACCAGTCCGGAGAGCGAACCCTGCAGCGGCGCGTGCAGCCGCAACTGCAACCGCAGGCTCCACTGCCGTAACCGAAATTCGCGAGCCGCGGCGGTGGCCGCGGCGACTGACCCCGATATCCAGTTGCGTCACCCAACGCCGGAACCTGCCACCCGCTCGCCCGATCCTTCGTACGTTCGATCGTCGTCGCGCGCGCGGCGGGCGAGGGGGCGAGCGGGTGAGCGGGCGAGCGAGGCGGGCGAGGCGGGTGAGGCGGGTGAGCGGGTGAGGCGGGCGAGCGGGTGAGGCGAGTGAGCCAGGCAGCGCACCCCCCCCCCCCCCCGCGCGCACGCGCCACCCGGCCCGGCCCGGCGTCCGCGCCGCGTCCGCCCGCCTCCGCCAGGAATTTCTTAATTATCCCGCAGGTAGCCTCCGGGCCCTCCTCCTCCTCCCGGCCACCGCGCCGCCAGCGCCCGCGACCCGCCCCGCCCCGCCGGCTATTGTTGCGCCCGCCCCGCCGGTCCCGGCGCGATCCGTGGGCCCAGCCTCTGCGAGCGCCCTCGGGCGGGAGGATCGCTTAAAAGAGGGGTCCCGAGGGCCCTCTCGCACGACTCAGCTGTAAACACGGCTGGCTGGGGAGGGAAACCGATGTTCGATTTGAAACACCGAGTTCGTTAACTACGCCGTGCACGCTACGCGACGAGGAAAGTTCTCAAAGTCATGCACGTTTGCCGAAAGGAGATGTAGGACTCGATGCACACAGTTTATTGTTATTTGAGACAGACTTAACGTTTCCATTACATATCACAGACTTACAAGCCAATTCAGAAAATGTTTGGTAAATGAATGTAAATATTGTTAATTGTCATTAAGTTCTTGTAATTAATAGTTCACAATATATGCTTCAAGTGATTGCACTTGTATGTAGATAAGGATTGAAATCATGTCCAGCTGATACGCTTTAAATAATCCTCGTATGAGGACATTCATCCCATGTTAAGTCAAACAGTAAACAAGGAGATTTCAACGCGCTTTGGAGATTTTGGTTCTAGACACTCCTCGTGGGGGCCCCTTTCATCTTCGGATGGGCCCCGGCGGAAAACCCCAACGGTTCCTTTAGCGGCATCGGCGCGTTTCCACGGAAGCACGCGGTCCCACACAGCCGTCCGTGTCACCGGTTGCGTGGGGGGGAGGGGAGGGAGAAGGGCGACAGCGCGTCGCGGAGAGCGAGGGTGTCCTGCAGGTCGGTCGCTTCCCCCAGAGACGCCGTCAGCTCCGCACTCGCTTACCTTGTCGGTGGGCGTGGCCTCCGTGTAGATGCACAAAGTGGACTTCTTCTCCGCCGGGAACTTCATGTCACATCACTAACAGAGCGCGTCGCACATCAACAGAAGAAACACGCAACGCACACCACTCCCGTCGGCCCCTTCGCGGCGCCGCGCGCGCACGACTGACGCCGACGCGGACGCGCGGCGACGGCGGCGGCGGCGGCAGGCGACGCCCGCGCACCTGACGGCCGCGCGCAGAACCTCCGGCCGCTTTCTAAATTCAAACATTCCGATGGAGCGGACCCCGCGCGAGGCCTCAAGACGCTGCAGATCGAAGACGGAAGCGCGTCTTTCCCCGCGTAAATAGCACGTCCGCGGACTTCCCCCGTGCGCGGGTACGCGAACCCCAAACGAGGTGATGTGAGATTTCTAAATAGGCTCAAAATCTCGCCGTATTTATAGTCTTTGAAATATGAATTGAGATTGGACTCACATATTCGTACAATATGTTAAAAATTACTCATTTACACTACCATTAGATGAGTACTATACTATTAGTGGAATCGATTTGAGGAGCGTATCACAACGAAAACCGAGGAAACGTCATAACAAAATGTGTAGCAAAACATATACCTAACGTTTATTTTGATCACGTAGTTAGCATTAATGCTATATATTTGCAAATTGGAGGGCATAAAAGAAGTTTTGCATTTGATGTCACGTGAAGTTCGAGATTAATTTTGTATATATTTGTTTAAAGAGGAATCAAAACTAGTGTTTTCTATTTATCCTTTTCATTTCTGATCAAGCACCCGGCGCATGTTGGATGCAATGAAAACAGATTTTGGAAACTTAATTAGAAAGTTATCAATAAAAACAGTAACCAAGTTAGTGTGGATTTTCTCTCAATAATAAAATAGGACTATTAATTAACACTGTCAGTCAGATGTTAATAAATTTAGTCTGTTGACAATTTAGGAGCCAATTCTCAAAATTATCAAAAGAACTACAAACAGCCAAAAAATATTGCTGATTTTTGTGTTTCTCAGTTTGTAGTCGCCCTGTTTCACGAACAGCCGGGAAAAGCATATCTTTTCCTGCATATCGAAATCTTGCAGAGGTGCGTGCAATGAGCTCATGCATGCACACTTAAGGAAGGCAAGGGAGCCTCGCAAAACCTCTATCCCAGGAAAAGCACATTTTTTTATCTTCAGCGGTATTTGCTGCACCCTCATTTCGTTTCCATTTATATATAAACTACCCTCTCCCTTTACGCTGACTGCTGACCCATGCCAAAGGGTCCATCGCAGACATTAAAACTGCTAAACAGCAGGTTTACTGTGAGGCGGGATTAAAGTGTAATAGATAAAATATATAATCTTTACTTTGATGTATTGTAAATATAAGCCTGATGCAAACTCTCACTAAATAAAAAATAACTGTAGAATTCATGCTCTGTAAATACTTCCGCTCCCAGGGAAGGATTCCATATCAACTGGAACCATTCAAACTCAACCTGGACAGATGTTCACAACGATTTATGGTCGAAGACTACGACGAAGTCATTCCTAACCGACTTAATAAGAGAATGGGGTCATGGTTCTTGGATTTCGCTTGTGTGTTGTCGAAAATGAGGCCTACGGCACTATAAAGCGTCTTTATTTATTTATTTATTTATTTATTTATTTATTTATTTATTTATTTATTTACTTATAGATTTTACTTTCTGCATCGTTGGAAACAATTTGAAAACAAGTGTGAAGACGTTTTTGAGAATTAACTTTTATAAATTGCATTAACTACAAACAGAAATTTCGGAAAGTATTCATATTTTCGAAAAATGTACATCACCTTACTTTAAGACTTATTTTTGTACTACATATTTTATTAAAGAAAAGAATCTCTCTTCAATATTGAAGTTCTATGAAGGTACGAAAAAACTGAACGTTCACAAAAACTCCGAAAGGTTAAACAACAAAGAAACGTTTACTCTCTGCAGGATTTAAGACTCTAATGGAGAACATTGAACATGAAATTAGAGTTCCAGCTTCGTGAAAAGTACTCTCGAAATTAGGATTTCTCAGCAGGGCTTCCAGATGACGTACATCCGCAGAATGACAGGTTTTTGAATAAATATCTAGGTTCAAGGGGTAGAGTTGGTCACTGAGTGGTATGAAGAGAAATCAAAAGATGTTTTTTTAATTTTTTAGGACATCAGAAAACTTGAATTTTCTCTACAATTAGGATATATTTACAGATGTAATGCTTTCACCAATAGATTTCCACCACGATTTGTGAGCAATGAATTCACTTACAATCGTTGCGTTGGTTCCCTTCCTCAAATTAGTGGATGATCTATTTGCTCTACGTATCTTAAAGGATAGAGTACAGTGAACGATAAAACTAAAGCAACTCGTAGTGACGTTTAAGTCTAAAAGTCTGATAAATATACAACTGCACTATTACGATTGTTTCTTTTTAAAATGTTTAACTCAACGCTACTTAACTACTTGCATTACTACAATATGTATTACCCTCCTATCAATTTTGACACTATTTCATCCAGCCTTCTGCCTATTGAGTATGTATTTCCATTTCCATCTGTTTTATCAGTTTTCGTTTGTACTAGCAACCGACTTGATCGTCACAGTCCTTGCCCTCACAGTTACCTTTTACTTTCTTCAATGCATTCACCCTCGAAATGTACCTGCACCTAGTAAAAGGAAAAACGAGGAAATAATCGACCAGATCTGAAAGTCAATGGACATAATCAGTAACCTCACCACGTGCAAAATGTCTTCTCCTTCCCTTTTCACGAGGGAAAGTTATAAATCACTCATTCACCTAAAGGGAGCAGTAATGTCTGTAACAGGGCTCAAAGAGAGAGCTATATGCTAGGTGAAGAATGTCGAATCATCTGCCTGTGTGCTCCAATAAGCCAGGGAAAGTAAATTCTTTCAGCTTTTTACTTCACAACATCACAACACCAAGGAATTTGATGCTTTTGTTGGGATTGACTTCAGATCGAAAATGAAAAGGAGAAAGTGTTTTGCTCCCATGACAGTGTATAAAATGCTTTGGTCAAAGAATTTATCCTTGAAAATATTTTTTATGGGTAGTAGATGAAACAATTGAAATAAAGTAAAGAAGAAGCAATTAGTTTCGCTTAAAGGTCCCAGATTTAAAGCGAATTTGTGAAGCATTCAAATAAAAACTAGTGATATAGAATGTTTATCTAATTTCCCCTCTACGCATTTTATAACTAACGTGGTTCAAATAGTCAACTTTTCAAATAATTTCATTCTGCATCGGTATGGTAAATATAGAGCTCCATCGATATATTATCGCGTAGTAATTAACACAAATTTAATATTAAGGCAGCAATACAATTTCTCAATTTACGTCAAAATTTGTGGGAAACAACTTCAGACGAAGCTGTAATGCTGCGGTTATACATAAAACACTGATGAATATCCAACAAAATTACTCTCACAGGCTTTCTAAATTTTGATACCCATAAGAGAGTTTCAAAGTAATTATAATGCCGAAGTAGAATAATGGTATTTTGGAAAGGCATTTACCGCAACGACTATTTTTTTCTTTTACCCATTTACCCATTTTCGATTTATTTCATCGAATCACTTCAAAAGGAAAAAGTAAAACTCTATATTTTGTCTACGAATATTCCACTTCAGAAAATAGATTATCAAATACGAAAATAATATCCGAAATATTCTTCAAAAAGTACCAAATGATTATGTCGCACTTAGATTACGAAAGGGTGGATTCGATATATTATTAAAATATTACTTTGATTACAAACAAAATCAAGAACGCATCATTAAGAAAATGCTCTATAATGTGCTAACATTATCCATTTCACACTCTTAAAATTTGAGTTGTGAAAGAAATGTACTTGTATTGTTTATACACTCACAAATATAATAATAATAATAATAATAATAATAATAATAATAATAATAATAATAATAATAATAATAATAATAATAATAATAATAATAATAATAATAATAATAATAATAATAATAACGATAACGTAACATTAGCATTTATTTGCATCTTCTTTTCATACTTTATGACCATCATTATATTGATGTTCGAATCTCAAATTTACTGTTACAAGACTGAAAACATTTATTAGACGCGCAAACGTCTACCCAATTCTCTAGTATCTTATCGCCTTGTTGTACAGAAAACTAAATCTTGCCTTGTCTCCACAAATACTCCTACACAAGATTCTGTTATGTTACATGAGATTCACTAATTAAATACGTAACTATTTTTATAAAATACAAGAGTCATAAAAATTCCATTATAGTTTGTATCTGTTTGAGCAATGTAGTTTTTGGAGCAGCAAAGGAGACCTATACTGTTTTTGAAGTTTGGCACTGAGTTTTATGGCCGGATGTTCTCTCACGCCAAAGAATTCCAAGCCTCGCTCGTGCCAACGGCATGTTTACCAATTAAGCTTAGCCCGAGGAACAAGATCGAATAAACGTGATATAAAACTAAAGTTGCTAGTGAACAAAATGCGTAATCTAAATATTTTCTGGGGAAGGTGAAATTCACACTATCCTCTTCCTTTTGTTAATTGATGAAAAATATGAATAAAGGGTCATTTTGTGTTTTTTCATTTATAACTATTCTTATATATAACCTCAACATATGAAAACCAAGAAACCCCTCTGGAAAATTTACCCTCGAGAGTAGTTTCAATTGTGCAATGGAATTGTATCTACATTCTCCTTATTCCCTTACAGATGTCAAAAAGAACGTGAAGCCATGCCCATTAAAGAGGAAAATTAATATGATCCAGAAAGGAGAGGACCATTACACGTTTCTGAGAGACCAGAGGTAATGGGAGACATACTGTCTGAAGACACTGTCTTATAGCAACAATTAATATGTACGCAATACCAATAACTACGAGTACATTCTCATTGAGATCGACAAGTGGTCGAAAACTGATATTGAATCCTTGGAAAGGCTTATTAGAGTCGAAATGACCCCTTTCCAACTCGCCCATTCCAAAATCTCAATCCAAAGGGTCACCTCCTCAAGAAAGGCGGGAGGACGTTGCGTCAATCAGTGAATGGAAATTGTCAATCAGTGCGGTTGGTGTCCCAAAAGACTGGAAGCTGCACCTCCATCTCCAATGACGGAAATGTAATTGTTGTAGTATATAATAGCTACATAGGTAACTATCTATCGAGTTGAAATGTAATGTTACTAATTTTCTTTTGAATTTTAGTGTAGCTAGACTGCTTAGTCTAGCTACAATGCCGAAGCAGTTTTATATTGTTGCGCATTTTGAGGTAAGATTCTGAATTTTAATTACGTTATTTTTTTAATCTTAGTTGCCCAAAAGTATTTGTGCTAAATTTGGAAACAATCATTCTGGTAGTACTATTTTTTTATTGTGTGATTGTAAACAATTTCAGTTTTAAATACTAATAGATTATTAATTCAGTTGTCGTGCTTCCATAGATGATATTCGTGTTACTTTTGTCTATGTACCAGTGAATTGTCTGATTTATTATTATTATTATTATTATTATTATTATTATTATTATTATTATAAAGAAGAAGTTAAGTAAATGAATTCACTTTCCTGCCGAACGACCATCATTCCGCAAAAATTCACGAAAATAATTAACAAAAACGAACTTGCACTGCGCATATTAGAAAAATTACTTCTAAACAGAAGCGGAAAGTTGGAAAGTCGGCAGCAACGCTTCCAGTGGCTGGTTTACGTTCCAGTTCCGTTTCAATGTGATGTACGTGAGATCTTAACGCGCAACTTTCGCCTCACAAGCAGACCACTGCGCAATGTTTCGGTGAAGTTCGCGAGCGTAAAATAGCAGTTCTGGTAAACAACAAAGTGAATTATGTAGATACCTTAGGGAAAAGTCCAACCCTGCTATTAATTACTGTTCATGCTAATTTTTTGTTCGCAAACCATATCAGCGAAAACTCACAAAACAAGATATTTAAGTTATTTCAGAAGCATTTTGGTATTTTATTATAATGTATTTGTTAAGACTGTGATAATAAATGATCATTGGTTTTATAAGATTCACGAAAATTCACTAAATATTAATATTGATGAAAATATGGGCTTCTCACTCAGCAAATAATTTTAGAAGGGTATAGGAAAACACGATTAATACGTTTGTTTCCAAAATAAATTTGTGAAGCATTATTTTTTAGTAAGTAATTTTACTGATATTATCTCTGCTCCGCCATATCCGCCGACTCTGCTCCGTCTCACTTCGTCTCTCTTCGCCCCTCTTCGCCCCTCGTCGCCCCTCTTCGCCCCTCTTCGCCCCTCTTCGCCCCTCTTCGCCCCTCTTCGCCCCTCTTCGCCCCTCTTCGCCCCTCTTCGCCCCTCTTCGCCCCTCTTCGCCCCTCTTCGCCCCTCTTCGCCCCTCTTCGCTCCCCTTCCCGCTCCGCCCCACATGCAACGCATCACCGCAATCATTAGTGCCTAGTTGCATTGCGATTTTCATTGAACCAACAACTGTACAAAACTACATTGTTTCCCCAGCAGTATTCGGTAGTCTTGGGCTCTGACATGTCTTTCTTCTAAAATGACATCAAGACGAGGGGCGAAGAGGGGAAAAGAGGGGCGAAGAGGGTCAAAGAGAGGCGCAGAACTGCGAAAAGGGGCGAAGAGAGGCGAAATGAGACGGAGCAGGGCCGGCGGATATGGCGGAGCGGAGATGATATCAGTAAAATTACGACATGATATAAATAAAATCAATCAATAATAGATAAGGCCGTGATAACAATAAAATTAATCAGTAGTAGATAAGGCCATGATATCAATAAAATCAATCAATAATAGATAATGCAATGATATCAATAAAAGTACTTTCATTTTACACTGTTGATAGGTTTCTCTCCTTTTCCTCTCTAATAGATGATTATGTTACGAATATAAAAAAATTAAATACCCGGGAGAATGTGAGAATAACGAGAATAATTTGACTCGTTCTTGATGTAAAAGTATGACAATTTATTAAGAATATTCTTCATAATATATCCGTGACTTAGAGTCAATGAATGAAACTGTCTGAATATTCAAGCAGTTTCAACTTCTTGTATAGAGAAACGCCCGCACTTCCTTTTACATACGAAAGTGCGCGGAATTCCCTACGGTTTGAACTAATCAAATAAAACGATACCAACTCCGTCCCTTTCTTCTAAATCCCAAGTCGAAGAATGTATATTTTCTCTAAATGTTGAAATCAAACTCAAATCTGTTTCAACAGATCACATCTCAGAAGAACTCAACATACATATTCATAACACTGACATACTCCCAGGAGAAAATTAAATAATACATTTTATTTTTATCTATACTTATTCGAACTTTAGACGCGAGCACTTTGCAAACACATATTACACAGGTTTACAAAAAATACTTTTTGTCACCTTTTTTAGATTCAATAACCTATTTTATATATTTAAAGTGCAAGGATTACATAAATGACTTTCATTTTCCCGTATCACATCAGGTTTAAAACAATGCATTTAAAAATCTTCATAATATCTTTAACTTGAAAATCTGAAAACATTGTTCGCTCAACACTGAAAATTGCTTCAATAATCCCCATTTAATCTGTAAAGGAGGTAACAGAATTTTTTCAGGATCTACTAAGTTGTTTTTATAATATTCTTGGAACCTGGAATCAGGGTGTATCTTCTAGGCCATTCTCGTGTTGGCCAATGATTCTTTCTACTTGTATCTCGGCTGTCCCATTCACAAATGTGACATGGGTACTTGGTGTAACACTGTTGTTGCCCCAACAACATGCACAAAACCTTTAAATCACCACAGATCATACATTTACATTCCTTATAATTTAACTTTTCGAGTAGCAATTTAAGATTGTCATATGTCGCCTAAAGATGAACGGAATGTGCGACTGATACAGATGCTAACGAGTTACCAATCTGTAACAACACACCTTTTAAACTTAATTTGCTTGAATCAGTGAAAAGCCTCCATCCATCTGTTTTATACTTTCGTCCTATCTTATTTATGAGGTTTTGAATGTGAGTGCAATATATTAAAGTGTTTTCCTGATTTAAAAAAACGTACTAAACCTTTCTCTCTCTGTATGTAATACGATCTTGGAGCTAGCTATTTTCTTTCAGACGTGAAGCTAAAACTTCAGAAGCATCCTTTGAAATATTTAAATCTCTGACGCAATTGTTCAATTCTGTTTGTATCAAAGGTTTGGGTTTGTGTTCTGTGCTTGTCCAATCATATTCTTCAGCTGACCTGCCTGGCGTTGAACTTGAATCAGAATGCAGTACTTCGAGGTTCGAAGGAGGTTCTGATATAGGAACGTCAATGCCATGTGGTAGAGGCCTTCTAGCATACTCCAAATCAGGATAAACCATTCCGTGTCTCTTTTTTGTATTGAATACTTTTACTTTGCAAATACAAAAATAACAATCGTTTAGGTGGTTCCTTGGCTCTTTGACCACACCATAGGAACTCAGTGCCTTCCTCTTCCCCTTCAACCGGTTTCTTAACTCTGTACCACAAACACTGCTCACTTCACAAGCGGCCCATAGCTTATCCTGATTCCTCTGATTCATTCCAAAATAAGCGTTATAAACACTTCTACCAAATGAGGTTATATTCTGTCTCTGTTTTGCAATCATAAAACGACCACAAAAATAACACTGCATTTCACACACTTTCTTTGCGTGGTTTTAGTACAATAAATATTTAAACAAACGAACTAGTTCTTCGAAATCCTCTACTTGAGATGCATTCGAATATCTTAGTCAACACTGATTGATTTAACTTCATTTCATAATATCCATATGGGTCCATATAATAATATTTTGTATCTACAAATACGAGTAAATTCGAAAGAGGACAATGCAAAATGTAAAAATAGATATATTTGTAAAAACTAAATTATAATAATTTTAGATAACAATTACTGAAATTTTAATCGTATGTAAACATTGCCTACTAACATACGCGTGTTTTAATACACGTATATAACCATTGCCTTTAAAATTTAGTTGGTAATTAATTTTGTTAAACACAATCACAAAGGTATTGTGTCATTCAGAAATATTCTCATATCATCATATCATTACTCTGACAGCAGTTAAGCTGTAGTAAGAAGTCAAAATAATTAGTAATGATGTGAACAATCATGCAGTCGTTTTAAAATCGAAGACAAGAAATAAAAATATTTATATCTTACTTATAGACTAATCTTTCATCTACTTCCTTTCATTTCCAAGTGTCGGAAAACGAGAGTTTCAATTCCACTTTACGTCATCCAGCGGAGAACCACTTCTCTGCAGGGCGTCACGATCTGCGCCGTCGCAGTGAGAGCGAGCTCTTCCTCCGCCGCAGCCCGAAGCGCCGACGAATAGGCGGATTCAGGGGATCTCACGAGGCCTCACACCGCGTCGGGATTTATCCTGAGAAATGGAAAGTGGTCCGTCTCCAGGGCGAGAACAGGAACGGAGAGCCGCTGCGGATTCAACAAGCGCGAATCGGAGCTTAGCGCGGGTGGGTCGATAGCATCTGTTTTATTTACGCTTCGCTTGTTTTCTCGTTGAGGCGCCGCCGCCTGCGCCGCCCTCAAGAAGGCTCTCGCCAGGAATCTCCGCGCATGAAGATCTTAGTCTTGCGAATTTAATGTTATGTGTTGTTGAGTTTTGGAGAAATCATGTCGTTAACCCCGAGGAAAGGAAAGCACTGCCTTTCGAGAGTTATTTTCTGTGATTGCATCGCTTTGTCCGAGAGTACTATTCGCGCTATTGTTGCAAGTTGTTTTCTTCGGTTGCGCACCATTGAGGATACAAGAAGTATTCAAGAAACAAAATGCATAAGACTCCTAGAGAAAAAAGATCCTAGTTCGGATTACGGCACGAAAGTGGATGAGAAAAAACACAGTATTAAGTTTTACGAGATCTATTATTTTGACTCATCAATTTACTAATTTCTTAGAGGTTTCTTAGAAATTTGAGAAAAAATTGTCTTTTTCTATCATAAAAGGCTCAAACTTTTTGAGCAGAAATATTTATGTAAAGGACTTTCCAATTTCGCTCAGCAGTTATATTTTAATTTGAAGGTTTCAAAAATTCTGTACGTGATACCTGAAACAATAGACTTAGAGTTACAAAAATGTGTTGGAGCAATTTACGTTATTTTAATTTCATTCTAATTAAAATTAACATTTTGGATATGTGTTATTACTTTTATTTCACTACATACAGTAAACGATTACACGTTAACTTATTACTTACGAATCCAAAATTATCTTCGTTCATTATTTCGTATGTTTATCTAAGAAATATTTCCCAAGCTGGCCTGCAATATGGTGGCCATGGGCATTAAATAATATTTATAAGAATTTAAAAGAGCATGTGATGAAAAAGGAACCGACAATAAGCCATTAAATAATAGGCTTAATGTGTTGGAAATCCGTCAAAGAGCATCGTGAATAACTGGTCGCAAAATGAGTAACATTCAGGACATCCGAGTGAATCAGCGGATGTAACATATGGTCGGAAACGAGAGAGCAGAAAAAAAGCATGGAAAGCAAAACAAACCCAGAAAGTTTAGAATCACACATTTGATAAGCTTTTTACAATTTACGTTTGACAACGAAGAGAAGAAAACGGCAAATCCGCTTCCTTCACCGCAAAGTTAGTTGTATGATTCAGCATACGTTAGTTGAATCGTCGAAAAGAGCAGGATACATTTAAAGACTACTTGCTTTATACTCTCAACCACAATACCTCTCGTAAGGTATGTCATAAATTGGATTTCCGTTCTAAACCTCATCGCGAAAATTGACCTTCACGAGTGACCTTCACTACAGTATTGCAAAATAAACCGTTTTTTTTTAATTTATTGATTGAGTGATTGATTGATAGTGTTTCCCGGTGCGTTCACACATAATCGCATTAGTCCCGTAAATGTAGTGTGTGTGTTTTCTCGAGGGGTGGCGGTGATGTCCGACTGGATGGTGAGATCCGACACAGACCTATCATCAACTAACAGTTTCCCTCAACCAGGTATCTCCCACCAGCGGGGCACCGCCCCAGCCGGGATAAGTTCTAAGCGCCCGATCGGGTTCCCAGCATGTGTGGTAGTGTGTGTAAGTAAAGGGTGAGGAAAGGACAAGGAATAGGAAGGAAAGATCGCGCGCGGTCCGTAGCGCGTTTGTTAGAGTAGTACTCTGGCATTCGCGTGGTATTGACCTGAGAAACCACGGAAAACTACCGATCAGAGCAGCTGGCGGCTATAATTCTTCTCTAGACAGCGACTGAGTTCGACCTAGCTATTTAGCTATGGTCGAAAATCCTGCCACAGTCCAGACACGAACCAAGGATTTCCCGGTCAGAAGGACTGCAGTGACATCAGTTGATACCCTGAGCCATCCCTCCCGGTGCGAACCGACCGGAAAGTACACAGAGAAGGTGCAATGCCTTTAAAACATTGCATGTAAATCTATACATCAACAGCGAATACTTAGATCAGGTATGTCAAGGTCGCGACATGCGCTTAACGGAAATTTTGAAAATGTCCGGAGGGCTTCATGTAAAGTACCTTCAAATTTTGAAGAATGTTTTCCAAAATCTCAAAGTTCGACTCGAGTCAGATGGACAGGGATCAATTCAATTTGGAAAAAATCCTACGCATGGTTTAGGTTAGTAGTGTTCACAGACACCAGACGGACGGGCAGTCGGACAGCGAACGTTTTGAAAAATAACATTTTTTCAGTATTAGGGGACCCCAAAACGTATTTCCGTTGAAATTTCGGAATTGATTTTTCGCAGCATTACATAACTTTCGCTTTACTACGTATATTACTTCGTATATAAGTAGGTATACGAGAAAGTAACAAGAAAAAGATTCTTCGTTCAAAAATATATCTGCTTATTGGCAAATATTTATAAAAGGTGTAATTTAAAAATAAAATAAAAGTGAAATAAATAATTTAAAGTATATAAAAATTCATATTACGGTTATTTGATAGAAAACATCAAGCAATGATATGTTCGTTTTAAGCAACCATTCTTCGTGATATTTCGAGCGCGCTTTGTATTACTATGCTTCCATGTTGTATATTGCATACATGTATACGAGTCCATACACCCCTTTCTGCATTTTGTGGGGAAATGAAAGGGGGTCTGGGATTGCTCGTGCTCGCACTAGCGCGCCAGGCTTCTCTGGCGGTGAATTAGCACGTACACGTATGTGCACAGATTGACATGCCTAAGAGAAAAATCGATATCTACGATATCTAGGAAAAGCTTTTTTAAAAATATGTTTCCTATGATTTGTGCATAATTGGACGTTTCTTCTGTAAACTCATACGTTGCGATGAAATATCACGTGCTCCAATAACTTGGTCTCTATTTAAGATCTCTGTAGATTCTGATATAGTTCGGAAGATAAAAAAAAAAGAAATACGTTGTTTTTCAGTTATGAAACATAGATGGATAACGCTTGACAAAAAGTGCCATAAACGTAGAATTCACTATCAGCGAACAGGTGTATTTTGGACAAACATTTATTTCAAAACACATATAATAATAAAAATGTCGTGAACATATTCTGATCATTATAAAAATAAATTAGCTAAATGTTAGTGCAATTATCTCAGATATTAATGAACATTTTTGAAAGTTATTCAAAAAATTGATCAAAACTGTTTAAGAAAATATAATTAATTTCCACTGAAAGAAACTTTTAGAAAATTCTCATTACAAAAAATAGCAATTCATTTTTGTGTAATTGTTACGTATGAGATACTCTTGAAAATAAAAACGAATAAAACATAATTGGAGTATGTTTTAGAACTTCATGCAGAAGTACAATATTCAATTCATTTCATTACAAATTTGAAATTTGTGATATAAGATTTGAAACGCACGGTTCTGATATCTTCGAAAATATAAGTCATTTATTAATTAAATCTTCTTTAAAAATCTTTAAAGAGCATCTAGGCAAGAATGAAAAATATGATTAAAAAAGTTTATCCTGAACCTAAAAAGGCATCGTAGCAAACTGAGAGAAGATTAAATTATTTCCGAGTGACTCCCAGGTTCAGCTCAAGTTGTGCTCTGGTGACCATTGAACCGAAGCCAAATAGAGCGAGGGGCTACGCAAATTAAACAGGTGCCCCCCAAGCTTTACCAACCTCGTAGTTAGATTTTGACTGGAGCATTTAATTAATAGAGGCAAAACGATAAAGTGATGACGAACTCGTAATTAAAACTGAAAAAAATAGAGTAATTAAAATCTTAATAGCTTCGGAAATAAATGAAGCATAAAAACTGAAGTAGAGATCGAAGAAATTAAGTTTCAATTCCAGTTTTCTCATACGATAGTTTATTAAAAGTGTCACGGAATTAAAGGCAAATCAGATGAACTCACGTAGCTTAATTTAGTCATGAACAAACAAGGCAACTATCTACAGTCCAAAAAACAAAATGTATCACATCATAATTACGAAAACTTGTTAATAGCAAAAACTTCCGACATCAAATCTAACATTTAACAATATCTAACACACTCTAACAATAAACATTTATACGCTTACATTCGTAAAATGTATATTTGGTATATCTCATCTAAATTTGTATTTAGTTTGTTAATAAATACATTTTGAACCTTAAATGTCAATTAATAAGAGGTGATCAAGATATCCAATTAGTGATTGCAGAATAGTGAAAGAACTCAGAGGCACACAACATGTTCCCAAAATTCCAATATTCCTTTAGTAATTTTATTCAATTTATTCAAATAAAAATTCACCTACTGATTTAATTACATTCCAAAGTAGTGTCCCATTAAGTCCTAGTCTCTTCAGAGGAGTCTTCTCAAGCATCATTTACACCGTCCTCATGCACTGACGGCAGCGTTTGCTAGACGCAGTCCGCGTCTGATCTTGAATTGAACTGAATTGAATTAATGCCTTATTTCCTCTTCCGTCTGACCACGAAAATTTCGCTACGCTCCTTTCACCTAGCAGAGAAAGGAGGTATTTCTTGGGCGAGAAACAGGCGATTTGAATTTAGCTCAGAATCGTCCTTTAGGCTCGAGGATCTTTTACATGCAAGTAAATCTACTAACATGGGACAGCCGGCTTTACTTCCCCTCCGAAGGAAGGCGTACGAAGGATTTTTCGCCCTTAAAAATCCACGGCTTCGATCGGGTTTGACCCGCCAACTTGGGTGTAGCAGCCCGATACGCACACCCTTACACCATCTTGGGTTGCTTGGTGTCGATGTCGCAGAAATCGTTGGCCCCGCTCAAGCATGAGGGCGCGAGGGCGCGGGCGCGGGCGCGGGCGCGGGCGCGGGCGCGGGGGCGGGGGCGAGGGCGGGGCAGGGGGAGAGGTAGGTGGGAGCCATAGTGTTCCTCGCAGCTGCCTTCGCTGCTTTAACAGCGAGTGCCTCTCCCTCCCCGGGCCCCGCCCTCGCCCCACCCCGGCGCGTGCGGTACGTCAACGGTCGCGTGCCCAGCTGGCCCCACCGCCGCCGCCGCCACACCTGGCTGCCCCGCCCACCCCTCTCCGGCCCCGGGGCCACGAGCCTGGCGCCCGCAGGCGGCCCGATCTAGCCCAGCGCGGCCAGCCCACAGGAAGTGGCTTGGTCGTTTCTTCATATGCAAACGAAATAACAGACCCTTTTTGTGAGGGCTGAAATTTGTTTCTTCGATTCACCAATTACTCTGTCAATCAAGTGTGGCTCTCTCGTACAACCAATGTGACGTGATACGAAGGGCTGCACAATAAAGAGTGTCATTTTGAAGCACTTCAATGCCACAATGAACAATAAACTAATTAAGCTAGCTTAGGTTTTGCTATTTCAAACCATCTATTGTTCGTTTTGAATATTGAATTATGATGTATTATAGTTTTATGACTGGCTTGACAGCTCGTCTCGTGGCTTCCAATTCTGTTTCCTGTGCTAGGCTAATAGTAAAGCGAAAACGGAAAAATAACAGGCCTCTTCATGTGAATGACAGCAGAAGAAAAAATACTTTCTAAGAGGTTCAATACCTATTAAGGCACATCAATTTCTTGGATATTTCGGTATGTATTTGAAATCATAACGACTTACGATTCTTACAAGTAATTATTTTCTAGAAATGCTTAATATCCATGGCAGACAACATCGGATGATACTTATTCAATTATATCCGGAGCAATTCCAAATTACGTCTTACTTTTCAAAAGGTTTCTAACGTCAAGAGTTATTGGGATGCAATTTTAATGCTGGTTTAATCTCATTAAGGGCAAAGGCCTTGTGTATGCCGGGAGGGTGGTTGGCTTATTACAATTTCTTACAATTATTGTAGTTTGGAGTATAGTATTCACTAGCCACTTTCAGTTATTGTCTCTTTCTTTTCTAAGCTTCCTTAAGACTGTACACTTCCTATCACTTTTCATTTCTTCCTCTTTCTAACTCATTTAACACTTTTAACAATCCCTAACCATATAAAAATAATATTATTATCGTGTATTCATTATTATATTATAAAATAATATATAATATATTATAATATTATATTATATATTATATAATAATAATTCCTAACCATATAATCATTATCCAGCACCAACCTACACATCGGCTTATAGGGCAATCCCTCCAGGAATCTCCCTTGGCGAGGCACCGCCCCAGGGGGGCAGGCTCTGACCTCCCGTCTGGGCTCCCGACACGTGTTGTAAAGAACTGTGCAAGTGTGTGTGTGTGTGTGTGTGTGTGTGTGTGTGTGTGTGTGAACGCGTGAGAGAGTAAGGGGAGAGAAGGGAGAAGAGGAAAAGGTTGAGGAAGGAAAGATCACGTGCCGCTCATGACTCCTTTGTGCGGTTACTGCTTCAACATTCCCCTGGTATTGTTCGGAGAAAACATGAAAAAAACTTCCGATTATAGCAGCCGGCCTTTAGAATTCTCCTTCAGGTAGCGACTGGCTTGACTTTTTTTTACATCAATTAAGCAAACCCGACAACGTCGGGACTTAGACCCTAGAACCTATCAGCTAGAGTCACTGCAGAGACATTTGCAATGTTTGCTCTGAGCCAAACTCAGCTAGTGTTAGTTCGAAAACATCTTAACATCCTTACGTCATTGTGCGTTGTGCACAAAATTCCTTTGTTGTTGTTAACAAAAATCTCTAAAGTTATTATAATAATCCATTCTACATTTAATAATAATGACAATGAAGTATTTTAAGTATATTTATGCTTTTACTATTTTCTTCCTAAAAACAATAAAATGTAAAAAATAAACTTATACATAATAGCATTGAAGAAACAAATTTACGCATACTTAATGGATTGGGATAATATTGTAAAATAAATGTAAGTATTAAACTACTCTATAAAGTAAATGTATAAAAACTGTACATTCTAAATTTGGTGTTCTGGTGTAAATATTGGTATCTGACACTTTAGTAGAAATCATGATTAATGGCCTTTTTTAAGAAAAGGAAAGAGCTCTATATTGAAAAGGATTTCAAGAACAGGCAACAAATGGAAGTGATAATGTGCTCGTACAATATGTCTCTCGTTGCGGCCAAAACCACGCTTTGAGACCTCTTTTTCATTCGGATCGTAAAATATCGTACCATATTTAGTCCCCAACGCCCGAAATATTTTTCTTAAAAGACGACTCTGTTCTTCCCACACATTCGGTATCCTTTATTGTTTACCAGCTAGCTCATCTCGTGACATTTTTCCCTTTATTTCCTGCTGGGTGACGTAATTATGAAAGGCGACCCAGACCGCACGAGAGCGTCGAGTCATCTGGGCCTGGCCTTCGGAAACAAGGGAACGCGCTAGTCAGCACGTCGCCCCATCTTCCTTAATATATTGTTCTGTGTGGAGCAGAACTTTAGATTAACAGCTTCGGGTGCGCTTGTCTTGAACAACCATGATCCAGCTAGAACAGTTTTCCAATTGACAGTTCGCGAAAGCTTCTTGAAAAACAATTTTTGTTCTCAAGATAAGAACAAAAAATATTTATAATTCATTCGAAAATATATTTATTCAAATTTGGTAAAAATGATCAAACAATATTGAAAAAGAATTTGTAGCCAAGAGCAATTTGTTCGAGGAACAAGAACACACATACAACTTGTCTGAATTACATGTCGCTACGCAACTACGTACCAAACAAGAAAAGAGAGCACCTTTTAAAAACTTGTATCCAGTGAACTTAATACAAAATTACCAAAAATGGCATCAGCGTTTGGTAGCACGTATTCATGTATAAGTGTTTTCTTCTACTAAATTTACTAAAAATACTTAAGCCAACATTAGATTATTCCTTACTACGACTTTTGAGATTAGAAACTACAGATTTAGGGGTAGCGTGCAATATTCGGTTTTTGACCCCCACATCGACTCCTTGATCATCCTTGCCACACTTAAAAAGTTCATAAGCCCCTAGTGTGTTCAAAAATTGTTTTCCTCCTCTGTTAAAGGCTATCCGAACCTGGTGAATTTCATCTTAAAATATAAGGCTGAATGTGAATACATTCCCTTCCTGAAAAATTGCTTCAAGGAGACACATTACTTTCGAACCAATCTCGTCAATTTGGCGCTCAGACGCACAGATTGGTGCACCTGCTGAATGTGCTTCCCTTTCTGGTTTCAATGATATACTATCAATGAAACACCGAAGTTCCCGGGTCCTAAACTTCACCGTTTTTCAAAACTCTCCCTCCTTAGACAAGATATCTGTCTGGCTTCTAGTCTTTTAATCATCAAATTTCAAAGCAAATTTCAAAACATTTCGCGTTGTTACTCCATAGTTATTCTATTATGTTATATTATTTTGGTTGAGAAACTTGGTTGAGTACTTATTGTCTCGTTCGTGATTGAAATTACTATTTTACAATTTTATTTACCCTCAAGTAGAACTCGAACTTTCTTTCAAATAATAAAATAAGAAAGCCGTCAAAAGCATAGTAATATTTTTATTTGCATCAATGGTTGCAGAGTGGAACGTCCAGTTCCTGGAGAACAGTATCGTTATAAAACGAGACGTGTCGTCACGCATGGTGTGCATTGTGCACCGGAGCGCGTCCGCCTTCGCGAGTAAACGGCGGGAGGGAGTGGGAGAGGATGATGGGGAGGGGGAGGGGGAGGGAGAGGCGGAGGGAGAAGGAGAGAGAGAGAGAGGGAGCGGGAGTTCGTCGAAAACCGCGTGACGGCTCCGCGACGGCGCTGCGGGTCCCGCAGCCCGCAGCCGCTTCCCCTCGCACTTCCGCCCGCCTTATCGGCCTCCGGCTGTGACGGCCGGCGCGCACCGCACCGCCTCCCAAGGCTGCAACGCGGGGCAGCGACGACGGGACGCGACCAGCGACGGCGCGGCGAGGACACAACGCTGCCGCCCCGCGCGGGCGGGGCCTGCCTTTCCATTGGGGAGAATGCCCTCCCCCTTTTCGATACAATGTGCACGCTCCCCTAGCTGTCTCCTTGGGGGGGGGGGGGGGGTACCTCGTCCCAGAAACTTACCACCGCCTCCCAGAAAACTTTTGGAAACCACACCCCTCGAGGTGAGAACGTTCTCCAAACATGCGCAGATCTAGAAATTCGAATGCAAAGAACGTGAAGAAACCATATGTTCCAATCAGCTCAAATCATTAGGTCTCCAGGGCGTTCAGAAAGAAAATGGGTTTCATTACAAGTACAGTACAATCATATAACGTGAGACTTTAGGTGATTGTGTGTTTTTGTTATTTATGCATTTACAGAACTTTCAAGTTTTACATACACGAGAAACAATTAATGATACAGGCTGTTACGATTCGAAAATTAAGTATATTGTTTAGCTTTGATCGTTGAAATGGGAACGTGAAATTTGGGCTACTATATAAAGGCTTGATAGTAATATGCACCCGAAAGTTGTGTTGACAGAAAATATGTTAAATTTTAATTTAGTTCTGAAGAATCCCTATTTCGAAGTCCCCACCTCAATTTGCCAAAATAGCCGGAGCCACGTGCCAGAGGGGAGGTGGGAAGGACGGCTTGCGCTAGAAGAGAAGCAGTGGAAATCGGAGTTTTGGCGGTCACGGCTTGCGATGGGAACCGGAGAAGCGGAACAAATAGAGGCCGGCTGAAGCGGGGCGAACGCGGCGGCCATCAGGGGCAACCTGTGAAGACAACTTAACAATGTTTGCAGACGGGTGACGTGAAGTACCTTCGTGATGGATTGCTGAAAGTGATGAATGGTAAACCCAAAGCCACGAGAGTTTAGTACGATGCTTTTAATTAGTTTGTGTTGTAGTTCCAAATTTTTAGAGGTGGTTTTACGTTCTGGTTATTATTCTTGTTTTAAATTTCCTTCTGTAGTTTCGCAATTTAGATCGTTCTTTTGTTAGACTTATGTCTCTCCCTCCTCTTCCACTAAACGGCGAGGTACTTATCGGCACCTTAAATCTTCAACTAAGTGTGGCGTTGGGTCATGGAGAGAGTTACGTCGCGAACAGAAGAGGTAGGGGAATAAGTCGTGAAGTAGAGCGAGTAATAGATATCTTGAAAATATTAAAAACTACAGATGTTTCATAATGGGGTATATTTTTTAAATGTTGCTTAATCTCGAATTTTCATGTTGTTCTTTGAAAAGATATAAAAAATTCATAATGTTAGTGAACCATAAAAGTTAACAATTTTTAAACTACTGAGGAGCCATTAATGAATTGCAAGATAAATCATTTCGAAAAACCGATGCCACATTTTAGGTTGATCAGTTTAGTAACATACGGTTAGTAAATCCTTCTGGTTTTAAAAAAGAATGCATTAACATAGACGTTATGCGAATATATTAACTGTAAAGCAGTTAAAGAAATGGCCCCATGCGTTGCGCGTCTAACCGTTATAATCCTGGTACAAACTTCCCATCACTTCAGACGAGTTGTGGATTATGTGTCGTACGGTGAAGAAATTATTGAAATGATATTGTAGTTTAAATTATTCACGAAATATTCAATGAAATCTGCCAACATTCTTCTTGTCAGCACCTTGCTTCATAGTTCTAAACTAATGCTGTTGGTAACTGATAACGAAAATATTTTTTTCTAGCTGGTTTCTATCAAAGTTATGTAATAAAATTGCATGATTGTACCTTATGCGTCAAAGAGCCATGAATATTTTGTTGACAATGAAACTGCGGTGATAATAAAAAATAAACAATTTTGCAATAAACCCATTTACTATAAAGTTTCATTGGTGGTCGATATAACACATTAGCTGTACGTGCGAATGACCTTGGATCTACTATTTTACCTCGACATATCGTAATTATCAAAACCGCAATAAAAAAATTCGCCGCAATAAAAAGCATGAACCTATTTTTTTCTGCACTGACTAACTAAATCCCTCGAATATACACAGGATAACAAAAGGACATCAATCCTTTAGGCTGCAATCTATTGTGGAAGTCGCTAACAATTCATTCCATAAAATAATCAATTATTTTCTCCGCTCATATAGTATTGTCAAAAGTAATAATGAAATTGTGACAATCACACCATCTCCAAGTAACCCCATTCCCGAAAGCAGACCCCCGTCCCCCCATCGTCTCGATCCTCGGCCTCTGCACCCAAGACCGCAACCACTCGCCGCAACCACACACCGCAGCCATGACTGTCACCAGGTTGATGACCAAAGAGCCCCACTTCATCCCAGGGTAAGCCATCTTGGCTCGTTTGAGTACTACCCGCATGTTTCACTCCACTAACGTAGTCTGGCCCTTTGATGATATGAATTCTTTTTGGTCCGAATAACAAGGACAAAGAACCACAAAATCAGTTAATTTATTCTTACATCAATGCATTCTCTAAAAATTAAATTAAACTTACATAAGTATAAACTATAAATGTCATTGAGATATTATTACCGTTAAATACATCCGTATTTAATATTAAGATACATTCAAACATGATCTATAACTTATCCATTAATCCCATTAGTGCTAATATTTTACGATCATATCATTGTACGAAGGTCTTGAAAGATCAGTTTTAAAATTGAACAATTGAAACAATATGTTAAAAAATGTACCAATTTTTCTCTAATTACAAATGTTTATTGGAGATGACTTGTATACGTATGAGAAAATGAGATCACGCACTTCCATCGTCGGTCTAGGCGAAAATCTTGACATTGACTTCAAGATCTTGAGAACGCTAGTAGTCATGGGTTGTTAGAACACCTATGTTCTTATAATACCTATTACAAAACTTATAATAGATGTTACTTGTGAACTACGAATTATTAGAACACGTGCGATCTTATACTTCTTATAACACAACTAATTTCAGTTTTGTAAAGTTTCACTTTATAATATAAAAATTGCTTAAGATAATGGTAAAACAAATTACTGAGCAATAAATATTTCTCATTTTTAAAATTATAATTTTTATGGTTGGTATCATATCAACAATATGATGACGTATTTTCCGTGTTTAAGAAGCTTTTGAGCGTAATATCGCACACGCGTCCAGACCTTATAAGGTCTAATGGTGCGGTTCCAAAGATGGTTAAGATTGGTGCAAGTGGCGAGGAGACACAGAAAATTTTGTACTAAAAAATCGGGGCGATTGGATCAATGCATTTCCTTATTGCTTGTAAACACGTCATAAGTAAGGTCTGGTTGTGCCGTTCCGGGTATAACTAAGATATTTCAATTTTGGAGGTATTTTACGTGAAGCCCCTTTCATATTTTCGATAATTTCTGGAAAATGGCAACAAACTTTTTTAATTTTTGCTCAAATAGAAAAAGTACATTTATAAATATGCTATAGTTCCGATTTAAAATTCTATAATTTTTAAAATTGCAAAAGTTCAATTTTTTTCCAACCTGACCTACACCTTCAATGTTAAAGTCAGCTACTTATTTTTCAATGCAATCTATCCGTCAATTTGAGATCTTAAAATGATAGCATGCACTTTAAAAAGTAGATAATAAGTAAATAACCTTGAGAGAAGAGAAAGTTTCTAACGTTCCCACTAGATTGTAATGTGTTCATCTGTCATTAGCGCATGCTAATTAAATGATAAAAAAACAGAGCATCGTTGGCTGAGTGGCATGGGCGTGGTTGCTGTGCGCAGGTACACGGGGTACTGTCCGCAGTATCGGTTCCGCGTGGGCGACACCTATGGCTCGCTGTCGCACAAGGTGCTGGTGGACCCGTGCGTGGCGCACGCCGAGCGGCTCGTGCTGTCCGACCGCACCACCGACGACTACCAGGTGCGCCCCGCGACCGTTGCACACTCGTTACCATGCCATCAGCATTCTTAAGACAGCTCCGAGGAGCTCGCACTGCTTGCTTGACTGCGTTCGTGGTAGGATGAGAGCGATAGTGCTAAAGTGAATAGGGTAATGGTAGTGGTAAAGTGGCTAGAATGGAATATTGTGTGTGTATGTGTGTGTGTGTGTGTGTGTGTGAGAGAGAGAGAGAGAGAGAGAGAGTGTAAGTGTGAGTGTGTGAGTGTGTGTGAGTGTGAGTGTGTGAGTGAGTTTGTGAGTGTGTGAGTGAATGTGTGAGTGAGTGTGTGAGTGAGTGAATGACTGAGTGTGAGTGTGTGTGTGAGTGTGTGTGTGTGAGTGAGTGTGTGTGTGTGTGTGAGTGTGTGTGTGTGAGTGTGTGTGAGAGTGTGTGTGTGAGTGTGAGTGTGTGTGTGTGTGTGTGTGTGTGTGTGTGTGTGTGTGTGTGTGTGTGTGTGAAAAAGAATTGATATTGTCCTGCAGAAGACATCCTGCAAAAGCAGTCCCGAAGGTTGCCTATTTATACGATGCCTCAAAACCTAGTCCGCTTGTGCAGGTTATTTGTAATTATCGAACAATACAATTATGTAATAAGTATGTTCATAATTGTAATTGCGTACAAATATCTTCAGCAATATAATTATTTAACAAGAATGTTCAGAAAAATGTCAATAAATATATAGTAAAGACATGTTACTCGAGAACAATCAGGGAAAGTGATAAGATATGTTTGAATCGGATTATTTTACTTTAATAATCTTCTTTATGTTTTTTATAACATTCATACATGAAGTTAATTCACATTTATAACTGAAATCAAATATAAACAGGTTAAGCCTACTTCTGTTACCAAACTAGTACAACTCACTGGGATATTTTGATGAATTAAGAGATATTGTGCTTGCAGAGAGTCAACGCTGGGCGAAGTGCTTAATATCCATGAACATTCAGGGTTATACATTTGTTCTTTAACGGTGATTGGAAATATACATGCACGTCTGTTCGTACAATCGATCAGTTACAGATTATAAAATGTTACATAAGTAAAATACATATTTTATTAACTTAAACGTCCAGGCTGCGGGTAATAATTTATCATATCTTTTCAGACGTTTCGACCTCCCCAACGGGACATAGATCTAGTCGAAGCACGTTACCGATATGGAGACCCTGTCTACAAGCACCCCATGATCCCCGGTTACGAAGGTAAGTTTCATTTCGCTATTCCGGCACCTTTAAATGGAGCGGATATAAACTCGTCTGATATTTATAAATCTAAAATATTTGGAAATGTAAATTACTATCATTACGATAATAATAATATAATAATAATAATAATAATATAATAATAATAATAATAATAATAATAATAATAATAATAATAATAATAATATAGGATTCATATAATAATGATAGATGATAATGATCATCATATTCATATTTTATTATATCAAAAACCGTGTTTACTGTATTTGTCTAGGTATATTTTTGTTTATTGAGAGATAGCATATACCAGGTCAAAGGTATGAACGAATAACAACAGTTATTCAGAGTTTTGGAAAATTTTCACCGTTGAGGATAGCTGTGTAATATAGAATGCAGGTATTTCTCAGTCTTCTACAAATTGCCTTTTCAATGCTTGTCATAAAATAACTGCTGTATTTCACAACGCATTGAAGTATGCAATCACTAAAAAGGTAACTTGTAGATATTGTAAAACGTTTGCAGACTGTTGTTGACTTTTCCTAGCAATTATCTTCAGAGCTGAAAATTTATAAAAAGAAAGTGAAAATAAATTGTCACGAAATACAAAGTAATTTTATTTCATCTGTCTTCATTCTTCATGCCATCTGTAAAACTGTACGTATTTATTTGGCATTTTAGTCGATTGTTCGGCTAGTTACTTCCCACGCTTGGGGGATAAGAGAGACATGTTGCGAACGGACGAATTCTCTTCAACGTAACGAGTAAACTCCACCAGCTTTTCTTCGTCACAGAGCTACAGAAATCGAGACGATTTAAAGGAAAGTTACAATTCTATTTGTGCCCCAACCGGGATCGAATTTGGGATCGCACCACACGAAGCTAGTACGCTGCCCATGAGCCACCCTACGGCTATAAAAGAGTATTTAAGCAAATAAACAAACGTGTTTGTTTAAATAACCGATCAGATGGCCGAGATCTCTAAGACAGTAGAGCTGTAGCGGTCTCGGAGCAGAAGATCGCGGCTTCGAGTCCCGCCTCGGGTCTGGAAGTGTTTGTGTAGGTCGATATGTGTGTCGCCCATTAACCCCTCATAATCATCATTTCATCTTCCATCCAGAGGGATAAAAATCGGGTCCACCTAAATGCCGATCCCCAGGTAAAGTTACATTCACCTACTACCGAGATAATGAAACTGAACCCCATGGTGCATGCTCGCGTGGTCTAAGTAGGAACAAGAAAAAGACGACGTCTAAATTTCAACACTGGTGTAACCAACAAAGGTAACCCTCTCCCAAATGAAAGAAAGTCCTTAATGCAACCGCCGTGGGCGTGGCGCGCGGCAGGGTTCGTGCCGCGGGAGACGCAGCGCGTGGGGCAGCGCTACATGGTGACGGCGACCGAGGCGCTGGCCACGTTCGAGCTGGAGCAGCAGCGCGACCGCGGCGCCATCCGCCAGCTGCGCCGCGCCGCGCGCCTGCAGGACGCGCGCTACTGCCCGCGCAGCCTCGACGACCGCCAGGTGGCCGCCCCGCCCCTCCCCGCCCACTCCGCACACTCTCCTTCCGTCACGCCCCGCTCCGTCTCGCTCCGCCCCGCACCGCTCCGCCCCGCACCACTCCGCCCCGCCCACTCGCCTCACGCTCCACTCCGCTCCGCCCCGCCCCGCCCCGCCCCGCCCCGCCCCGTCCCGTCCCGACCCGATCCGCCCGACCCGCCCCGCTCTGCCCCTCCCTCCCCGCCCCGCCCGCTCCACTCCGCCCCGCTCCGCCCACTCCGCACACTCGCCTTCCGTCACGCCCCGCTCCGTCTCGCTCCGCCCCGCACCACTCCGCCCCGCCCCGCTCCGCCCACTCGCCTTCACGCTCCACTCCGCTCCGCCCCGCTCCGCCCCGCCCCGCCCCGTCCCGCGCCGCCCCGCTCTGCCCCTCCCCGCCCCGCCCCGCCGCGCTCCACGCGCTCCGCTCCGCCCCGCTCCACCCCGACCCGCTCCGCTCAACCCCGCCCCACTTCGAAACGCCGCGCTCGACACCCGCACACTCCCCTTCGTCACGCACGCTCCCTCTAGACACGCTCCTGACACGCTTCTTACCTTCACATTCTTCTTGGGATGATTAGCTTCTAGATACACTCTCGCGTCACATTGTTCTTACGAGAAGAGGTTTCGAGCTGTCTACTTACTTTGTTGAAGTTCGGGTGAGTCATGAGGGCAAAAATAAGACTTTTTTTTTTCTTTTCTGGGGAGAAAATGTAATAATGGGGTAAAATGTTTCCAAAAATAAAAGTTTGCAGAATATTTTACTGTTACCTACATAAAAATACCTTTTCGAATGCAAACAACTCATAATTCTCTTAATGAAATAGGGTATGATAATATTTGAAATGAAAATATGCTATTGCTCTATTTTTTTCTATATTATCCGTAATGGACTGGTTCAAAAATTTAAAGAATAAAATACAAAGAATGATAAAAAATCGATACAAAAATGTCTTGAGTGCCAAAATATAAATGGAAATGTTTTAAAACTATTCTTTAAAATGAAATTAACACTCTTTTCACATTTACAATGAAAAAACTATTTCACGTGGATAGCTAGCACAAAAGTCATATATGATACGCTATTTTATCGCACTTTGAACAAATTATTTTAGCAAAACTTGAATTAAACATTCCTCTGATGAATTACAGCAGACTAGATAGATTACTTATATTCTCTACAGGAGGGATAATCCATCCAGAAATAAATATAAAAGTAAGGAATAAAAAGTTGAATGCGGTCAAATTAAAATTTCTAAAGAACTTTAAGAAAATTAACGAATTTTCAGTTTGAAAACTAACATAATCTGTTTATTTTCATTGGAGTGCTACTCTTTTTCGTGTTTTTTTTAACATAATCTAAACTGAACAATTAAATGTTTCAAAAAAAGTCTTCACTGTGATTGAGATACCACAAATTGATTGAAAGTTACATTACATCATAAAATCTGTTTAAATTTTTTGAAAAGTATCCATTTTGAATTGGGTGTACGCATACTTGAATAAATAATGGTAGAGGGCTCTAGGTTTAAGGTCCATAATGTTTTCGTTTCCTTCTACACAATAATATTATATCACTTGGGAACTCAAACATATACAATATTTACCAAAATCAGGGGACGAAATCCTGTATCTTCCTCTTTTCAATTATTCTTCCACCATTCCATTTCATCATCAATAAGCACGCGGTTTTCAGATACTCCCAAATCCGTTGTGAGTATTCTAATGTTTGAAATTTCAAACATTTGATCTTCAACTTCCCTAATTGTAGAAGTTTCCAACGGAATCAAACGTGAATATGCTTTGTAAAGAAAAGTTCAGAACTCGTGTGCTCATGAGCATATGCGTGAAGTGCACTCGTGAAGTGCACTCGTGAGCATATGCGGATAAGAAATTTCATGCTATTCAGAGCTTTACACAGCACTGTGTAATCCTAAGCCTAATCTCAAACACTGAACGCCAGCCAAACTACCATGTCCGTGCATACCAATGCGTTTACTGAATGCTTTTCACTGACATGAGCATAGAGGCAAAGAATTTGTAGCCATTCTAATGAGGGTCCTTCAAATGCATTCTTTACGAAACATTTATGTGTAATATTCTGTGAAGGCCCCCAAGTTATAAAAATGCGAGAGTATTATTACATTGATAGCTCTTTCATTCAATCATTAACTCATTTTATTAAACGAATTCTAATTATATTCTAAACATGAACAGTCACGTGCATGAAAAACTTCAATTGTATTTTATCCATATATTCAATTATTTTTGAAGACATTCGATTGAAGTATATTTAATATTATTTATAAATCAAACCTTCATTTATTACTTCAAGAACTGCGGTATTGCTCTAGAACGGTAAACCTTTCTTTTCACAATAAATATTTTAAAAAATCAGAAAAGGAAATCGTTAGATAGTTTTATCCAATGCAAGAAACGAACACCCGGAAAGGCCTTGTTCAGAACCATTCAGATACATCTTCATGCCTTCTCCTATTTACATATATCTCCAATTACACTTCAGCAAAACCCGGTAGCACTGTCTTTCCTATCCTTATACATATGCGTAAAAGGATTCCTTATCTTATCCTCCGCATTACTGCTTGCTTTCCTGTACTTGAAATTAAAACATCTCGTGTCATAATTTTCATACGATTTTCCTCGGACAACGAGTACTTAGCTGGACATTTCTTGCATCAGTGTTTCATTCTCATAAATCAGCAACGTAATAACACGTTTCCGCGATTCGACAATCCTCTTTCCGCCCTCTTCACGCTTCGTGGCGGCGGCGGCGCGCGCGCGCATGCGCAGACGATGCTGGCGAACCGCCGCCTGCCGCTGGAGTACGTGCGGCCGGAGCACGCGGGCGTGATGCGCTGCTCGCCGGCCACCGAGCCGGCGCTCGAGCCGCCCTCGCACAGCACCTCGCCCTACTTCTTGGACTGCGGCGACCCGCAGAAGTACATCAAGTCAGGTGCGACTCGGCGTTCGAAGGGAGGGCCGCGGCAAGCGCGCAAAAAAAACAAAAACAAAAACAAAAAAAAAAAAAAAACCCAGCCTATGGATGAAATAATGGAAGTCATCTTTATCAACTCAGATTTATTAAAACCTAAAGAGCTTAATAAATCTACGTCGTAAACAGCAAAAACATCTCACCAATGTCCCCACAAGACACCTTATGGTCTTTTAAAACAATAGTAATCACTTTGATATATTTTTTTACACTCATATTTTCAATTTTCGCACAAGACTCTTTTTAAAAACAAGCTAGATTTACAGCATTTCTATGTTGGTATATCCACCAATTTCATAGATTTGCTGAACTAATCCTAAACGAGTTTTAGATCATAATTCATAGGAAGTAGGATATTCTCATTTCTTTCTAAAGCATACTAAAACCAGAAAAAAATATAGTAAATTTACATGAAAAAATAGTCGTAACGAGTTTTGATTAAGACTAATCGTTTTAGATAACAATATGTTTCCACATAAACACGATAGCCGTGTTTGGCAATTCGAAACTCGTGTTTCCAAAATATATTTGGTTGACATGCAAAAAGATAACATGATATTTGAAATATTAATGTTGGTTAGCATTTATTACACAATCAATGCACTGTTTTTGATTATCCACACTTGGCCAAGAACAATTTTCTACGAGCTTAAGAATGTGCTCATTGTCGACCGAGTATCAAATCAAATTCCATGTCCAGCCACACGCCCCCGGGTAAGTTCTTATAGCGTTTCCGACAACAGAAATGTCTGTATTCTAAAGAACTACTGTACAAACCTTTCTAGAACAAGCGGATAACGGAATAGTAGAACATTGATGTATTGTTTCCTTATTTAACACGCTGATTAGATTAAGCGGTGTTCACTTCAAATATTTTTTACTTGTAATTAGACAAAACTAATGGTGAGTCTATCTTACTGAAATTCAGAAAGCACGTTCAGCAGAAAATACCGTTGTATATCAAAGGCTAACCGAAATTCAAAGAGAAAATAAATTCTCCTACTATTTTAATGTACAATACATAGGTCTTGGTAGATATATTGTGCTGTCATTACAGCAGGGCGGTGAAAAGAGTTTTGTCAGAAATGGATGAAATAACATAAAATGCAATGAACTTATTTCCATAGACCCACAAACATTTAAAACATGAAAACAAAATACAAATATTACTAAATTACACCTTACATTCAAACGTAGTATTGTGCTGTAGAAATATTAGAATTTAGTAAACAGAAAGAAACTTCAAATTCGAAAAATATTGCAATGTTTGTTAACGACTACATTAGAAATCTTCAGGCCCAAGTCGGGAAATAAACTACTAAGCTTGGCGACACTGCAACCGCTTAAGGCCCATTCATAATGCAAACATAAACATAAGCATGGCATTAACATAAAAGTTAGAACTACGTCCACAATCGGACTCATTCACAATGCGTTCGCAAACGCATAACTCGTAAGACGTTAACTTAAAAGCTTTCAAGCTTCTGTGCTTATGCTTACGTAAGACATAAGAAATTAACCAATCACAGTACGGTATATTAAACCAGAGAATCGAAATAGGAGTGAAGTCGATAGACGAACAAACGCAATATGGGCCATGGGCTCAGTCGATACCTCAAAATTGATTCTCTCATCCAACCAATAGTAAAGTGTCTCTCAATTAACAGAAACTCTTATTTTGCTTACGTTTATGTTAGACATTGTGAATACTTCAGTCTATCACTTATGTCAGTATTTACGTCTATGCGTTATGCTTATGCTTGCATTGTGAATGGACCTTTACACACAGGCGGTTTGCGCAGGCGCTTGCATTCACGTGCCGTTCGGCTACGGGCGCTGCGGCGAGCCGCACAAGCCCTACACGCACTCCGCGCTGTGCGACTTCGCGCACAACTTCAACCGGCGGCGCGGCACGGAGTGGGCTCCGGTGGACGTGACGCGGCCCGACCCGCCCCTCACGCTGCCGCCGCTGCGCGTCTACCACGAGAACCTGGGGATGCTGCCGCACTACGGCGGCCACATCCCGGGGGCCATCTTCCGCTGCGGCAAGACGTACGGCGTCGACACGCACGACGCCAAGCGATGGCTGCGCGGCGTCTACCACAACTGAGAATCCCTCTAACTCTACGACGCCCCCGCAACCTACTGCCTCAGAGGCGATTGTAGTTCCATAAGGCATCCCTCACAAACGTGGCTTTGATAGGCTCGACGCCAGGCAATGGCTGCGCGGCAAATTCCACCACTGAAAATCTCTCTAACTCTACGACGCCCCCGTAACATACTGCCTCCGAGGCGATTGCAGTTCCTTAAGACGCCCCTCCCGAACGTGGCTTTGATATGCACGACGCCAAGCGACGGCTGCGCGGCAACTACCACAACTGAAAACTCCTCTACGACGTCCCCGCAACCTACAGCCTCAGAGGCGATTGCAGTTCCATAAGACCTTCCTCACAAACGTGGCTCTGATAGGCACGACGCTAAGCAATGGCTGCGCGGCAACTAACATACCACAACCGAAAACTCCTATACGACGTCTCCGCAACCTACTGCCTCCGAGGGCTCTGGCTAAACCGATGAGGCAATTGCAGTTCTATAAGAGATCCCTCACGATCGTGGCTCTGACACGCACGACGCCTAGCCATGGCTGCGCGGCAGCTACCACAACTAACAACCCCGCTACGACGCCCCCCGGAACCCACAGCCTCCGAGGAAAAACGCGACACCAGAGGGCTCTGGCCAAGATGACGAGGAGATTGCAGTTCAATGTTAGAAACCTCTCGGTGAAGGCCTAGCTTACCGACCTGAAGGATTTATGTTTTCAGCATCTCGCCTAAAATTTCCAGAAATGCAGAGCTGTGATGCATGTGGGTCATTGAAGCTGAAATTGCTCTCGGTTTGCTCAGCTAACGCCAGTTAACATTAGTCAATATCAGTCCTACATGCGTCAGGTCATGCGATGCTGTTACGATAGCTTTCCGTTTACAAGATATTAACAGCAACCCCTAGATCTGAAATCGTTGATGCAGATACCTCCTGGTTAATGATGAGATCAAATCTGTGATGAAGTCTGGTCAGACTGATAATTAATTGAATTAATTCTACTTCAGACAGAGGTAGCTCAAACATTGCCAGTAGATTCACTGCTCTTTGCCCTTATGGAACTTTTGCCATCATGTTCTCATAGGCAATCTATGGATGACCATCTTTTTACTTTGTAACAAATGCCTCATTGCTAGACATAGACATTCGGAAGGCAACCCAGTTCAAGTACATTACAGATATCATTTACTCAAGAAGCGCATCCAGTTATAGATTTGTTTTCTTCTAGATCTTCGACATCTGCGGTCCAAAAACTAATTTATTATAATTTTGTTCGGGTGCAAGGGCCCAAATTTATCCCAACTCACTCTGAACTTTACTTTTTTAATAATATTTTATTTTTGTAATAAAATTATTGTTATTAGTACTAAGTCTTTACTTTCATCGAAACACTTTCCTCTTGAATTTAAAAAAAAAAAATCCATATTTGCCACAATGATTTGTTTAAATAACATATTTTATGTCCTAAAAACGTGGTAATGATAAGATTTTATTTTGAATTAAGCAGAAATTCACAATTCAAATTGCATTGAGCAATAAGTATTTAAGTTAATACCAATTCAGAATTACACAAATGTGCATTTTAAATGTGTAATTATATCAATTGAAGCATTTTATATTTGACACAAATAGAGCAGCAATGTGTGTTGTTTATTGTGTCAATACGTTTTTAAAATCAGAAGTGTATAGTATGAATGATGGCCATGAAAACTATGACAGACCAAGGAATTATGGGATAAATTTTATGACTTAGTTTAAAAAAGAAACTAGGCCCAGAACCAGCACTACCTACATGAAAACTAGGTGAACATCTAGGACACCATCGACCTTCTGAAATAGTTTATAATTATTTTCTTTTTAGCAGAATTTGTTCGCAAGATAATATCCCTAATTTTCTTTGAGAACTCTTTACACTAGCAGTAAATGGTGAACCTAGTTCTTTGATGCTCTAACTTACAAAACCATTTTTGAACTTATAAAATCTTGAAAGAGATTTCTTAACCTAGCAATTACATTTATGAAACACTACGTTGAAGCATAGTAAGTTTACCTAAGTAAACTAGTAAAAAATTTGCAAGCAAAGTGGCAGTAAAGACTTCATAAAATAATTTATTTTGAATACTATCATTATAATCAACCTTTTCTACTTCAAGAAATCTTCGTTAAAATAACCTTTTTAAGGCACAGTTTATGACATATTAGCAGTTAGTGGCACTAAACAGTATGATCACAACAGAACGAATCATAGTAAGGGAATTCCTGGGAGATGTCTGTAAACTTGCACAGCCTTTCTTTTTGCACAGTTGTGACATCACATCGTATTATGAGATCACAAAAACATGGGGCCTCACAGGTGACATATTTATGTCATCGCAACTGCATGCAGCAACAACTGAAGTGGTTCTCATAGCCACCACTAGATCATAGCACTTTAAAATGCAAAAACACACTTTCGAAAATTGAGTGAACAACAGACTGACATTTGCAGGTTAATTGAATAGAAATAAGGATATCACTTGAAATAAATTACTTTTGATACTATGTAGAATATTAATCTTGAAAAATTATAAAAATTATTTATTATTATAAAAATTGATAGAGAAAGGGGTGATACAAATTGCTTGGGTTGCCTGGGCCCCAAACAATATTTCACAAACTCTCAGAATGCCTCTCCTCATCAGGACATCCTGTATATAATAAAACAAGACGTTTAGAACCCTCATAAAATATATACACATACATATCATGTATTTTCTTTTTAGGATACTTCCTATTCTAAAATTTTGTAAATATTGCTAGTTAATTGTAAATAGATATTTTAACTAATACACATTTCATAGTATTAAAGTTGTGAAGTTGATTAAGTTAAAAATAAGGAAATAATAATAATAATAATAATAATAATGAAAAAAACTACATATATACACAGAATATTATTATATTGAATGGAAATGGAGAATATGATTTTACAAGTATTTTACAAGCAAAATATCAGCTGCACATCTTCTAGATTTAGCACCATTATCACCACATCTCCATAAACAAGGCAAGAAAAATAAGTTCACTTCTCAGCTGGATGCCTTCCATTTTTGTAAGATTTCTTCAGCCTTCTGTAGATTTTCATCTTTCTACAAATGTAAAAAAAAAAGTGTAATTACATATTCTAATTAAAACTACTCCTAATAAGTATTTGTAAGAAAGAAAGGGGAAGAAAGAAAGAAAGAAAAAAAGGGGTGGAAAGAAGGGGGGGGGGGTGTATGACATTGGTCTCACCTTGATAAAGCAATACCTAACATAATTTTCAGCCAATGGTTTATGAGGTTCACTATAAAATGCAGATGGAGGAATGCCTTGAAGTTTGACATTCTTTGACATCCATTTTGTAAAACGGTAATCTTTCCATCGATCATTTTCCTCAGATAAATTTACTTTTTTCTCTGGAAAAAAAATTGAAAACATTTATGAATTTCATATACTAAGTCAACTTTGTAAAAAGTTGTCATAAAATAATAACACAAATATGTTAAGCCACTGTTTGCCCACCCTTTTAAAATTTTGTTTCAGTACCACTGAATGAACTATATACTTTTAGTTGCAATCAAATTTATTGGGAAGAGAAATTATTCATAATAAAAAATCCCTGAGAGATTTGTCAAAGCATTTTTTTTTTTTTTGAGAATTCCATTTGCACTGTATCTGAAGAGGAAGCTAATGTCAATAACAGAAATTAGACACTATACGTTAAGTTGAAAATAGTAAAATTGAAAAAGAATTTCAAGTGAAAACATACAAACTTATATAATTAATTTCTATTTATAAGAGTTCCTGCCTCTAAGGGACAAAACATGTTCCCATTCTTTGTATTACAGGGTTCAACAGTACCAATATTGCCATGTAACTTTAAAACTTCAATGCCCAGCCAAGGCCTAAATTTTAGAAGCAATTATTTCCAAAACAAAAACAATTTGCAGTCAGGATTTAAGAAACACCCAACCTTGATCCTCAGAAATGAAAGAAAAAAGTGCAAGTCAGCCCTTGGTTTAAAATTTAATAATTTGAACTGCTTTCAGCTTTTTTGTGAACCTAATGGAAGATGGTCTTCTGTCCAAAAGAAGGAATTAAAAGAAGAAGAAAAAAAACGAGTATCTTGAATTATTATGTCATTTTAGACAATCTATAAGTAATAAAACATTTGAGAGAAATATAATTAATGTAGAATTGCCAAAAAACCCTTATAACAAAACAAAACAAAACAGCAAAAAAACTCACCTAGAGCAGACCAGTCTGCAATCATGAAATAACCACCTTCAGGTATGGTAGGCACCATACCCACATCAGACAAAAACTTTGCCATATAGTCCCGTTTTGCTTCCAGTTCCTGGGGTAAGCTAACAAAGTAGCAGTCTGGTTGACCCAATCTCTTTAACTCCAACTCAAAGCCACGAGCCACAGCTTCCTGCAATAACACACACATTCTTATGACCTGACTCTGTAGAATTATAAAATAACAGAAAATGTTCAACACTAAAAACAATAGAAACACTCTCATTACCTCCGCAAAGTCTTATGCTTTATGATTTGATGCAAAACACTTACTTCAAACAACTGTAATAATAATAATAATGATAATAATAATAGTTTTATTATTTTATATTATTATTATTATAGATATTTATTTATATTTTTATTATTATTATTATTATTATTATTAACAGTATCATTCTGATCTATTCCACACTGAAATATTTTTTCCAAACATTAAAATGCATATATAAATACATTTTACTGTACTGTTTGATTGAATCATCCTGACAATTTCAATATATATTATACATATTGTATTACATTTTCAAAGCTAATCAGAGTCACTAAAAATGGTCCATCACATGCAAGATATCAGACTACAGCTATTCTTATATCACACAAGTTCATCGACTCCGGAAATTAAATCATGGCTTCACTGGAGGGAGGGGATGTCTCCCCCCAATATTTTCATGTATATCCAATAAGTTGTTGTTTATATATATATATATATATATATATATATATATATATATATATATATATATATATATTTATATTTATATTTATATATATTATTGAAGACAGTTTCAGTACATCTAACTGTGAAATGATAACATTGTGTGTACAAACATCTATTGCCATCCTTCATTATTCAAAAAGTGGAAAATGCATACGAAAGGAATACTTTGAAGATGCTTCTCTACTAGTAGGTAGATGTAGGAATTTCCTGCAAGCTTGCATTTCTATATTGAAAGAAAAGGACCAATAAGCACAATGTTTGCTACCACATGCTCTCACCACCACCTCTATTGTCTTTGTGTCTGTTGACTTTTCTAAGTTTGTCAGACTATATATTATCAAATTCGTGAAGAACTGTGACATAATTTGACATATTTTTACCTACCACATGCACCATATTAATATTAATAAATAAATCTAAGAAAATATGAATGGGGCTTTAGCTACTATTCCAGGGAGATTCGCAATTTCTCTTCATGTCCCATCACAAATTATTTTGTGCCAGAGATGCCATGAATTAAATAACATAAACCCAGTTACCTGCAAAGGAGTGCTACAGGTGTATACACAGTTTTGATGCACAGCCTGGAGGTTTTTCATCAGTTGTGCTGGTCCATAAGCCCAACCAATCTTCCACCCAGTCACACTGAATGTTTTACCTGCTGAACCAATGGTGATTGTTCTTTCCCACATGCCCGGAAGAGTGGCTGTGAAGTAAAATATCAAAAATCTTCCTTAAGATGTTCATGTGCTCAATTATTCCAATTTTAAACTCCTAACTATGTATGAATATTTGTTGTGATCATTTAACACAGAAACAAAAAAAATAATTGTGTGAACTAAATGAACATTATTTTATACTACTTAAGTTCAAACAAGTCGAACAGGTTTATATTACAAGAAAGACCAAATTCAAAGTTCTTGTAAGATTATACTGAAACATACTTGTATAATACATTACTCACCAATTCTAATATGTTTGTAAGGCTTGTAAACAAGCCATTCGTAGACTTCATCAGCAATGCATAAAACATTCCATTTTTTGCACAAGTTTGCAATCATTTCTAATTCCTGCTGATTGAAAACTTTACCAAGTGGATTGTGAGGTGTATTTAATATAATTGCTTTAGTTTTTTCATTAAATAATGATTCTAATTCTGCTGGATCCAATACCCAATCACTGGACATAATGGTACCAGTTGTCTTTTTCTACAAATAGAAAAAAAGAAGAAAACATTTTAATACTTCCATAATGCAAGAATTTATACGTACTTGATTTTTGGGTATCTAATCATATTACAGAAGATAATTTTAATATAAATGATCATACCGGTTTTAGAGGAATAAAACGAGCAACTCCTCCTGCAGCTTGAACCATTGCTTCGTAGCAATCAAAAAATGGTTCAATGATAATAACTTCTTCCCCAGGATTTGTGTGACCCAGGATAGTACTGAACAAAGCTTCATAAGCTCCTGTAGTCACCATTATTTCTGACTGAGGATTTATTTCCCTTCCTATCAACTGAGAATATAACTTACTAAGGGCATTAACTAAACGTGGATGACCCTAGAAGAAGGTTTTATAAAATTAAAATGTTATACATTTAAATGTAAGCATATAATTTACAAAAAATAGAAACAAAGTAAAAAATGTTAACTAACAAAACCTCGGGTGTACTGATTCAGAAGTACATTCTCCCCTGTGGTAACTTCTGCCAAACCATTTGTCACATAATCAGGAGGTGGATAATCTGGGAAACCTTGCCCTAAATTTAAAGGTTTATGTTCCAACGCCAACTGAATATATTCAACCCTGTAAATCATATTCCGGGTATATGATGACATACAAAAAGCATATCATCGGTTCAACTCACATTACACCACTAATTATTATTGCTTACCACACGCTGGGTTGTGCATTGTATCTGTCAGGAAGACGAAATTTATTTCCACTCATTGCCGAAGCTGCACACACGGCTCCTTTCTTATAAGGTTGTTGAGATAATCGTAACAGCTGTTTGCCAACAGGTAGCACGTTTCGCATCTGCGGAACGAGAGACAAAGAGCGCAGATATGAACAGATGTGAAAGCCGTTTACTGGACGCTGTCAAAACTGGAGGGGAGTACTCTCCGGAACACCAACAAGGAAAAAGCAACTGTGCACGCTCGAAACCAGACTAGTAAATAAAACGTTACGTAATGAAGTGCGCAGTTCAATCAAGGCTAATGATCACCCAACTTCAATATTTTGCAAATCCGCAATCTCAGAAGGTCATTGAAACGAAACATTGAAGGTTATCACACTCAAAACACCCTTTTTGTTATTTTTTTGATACATCGCATTACTATTAAAATGTTCACATGTCAGCCTTGTCGAGTTATCGCTTACTTTTCTGTGGTTAGTAACACATGTACACAAGATAACAGTGAATTAACACTCGTCCGATTTAAGTGGATATACGAGCATTCTCCGTCTGAGACTGAGGTTATGGTCAAAGGAATATTAGCACAAACAGCTTTGTACCCGAGTGTTCCGTTCACTTTCACACTAATGGCCACACTATCAATAAAACATATGGTTCCACCCAAGAGAAACATGTAAAGTACAAAGATTACAGTACCTCAATACTTCAGCCACTTACAAATACATTAATCAACACTGGTCAACCACTCAGCACTATTATATGAAACATGCGGGAGGGTACGGTTGACAACACTGCAATGTCATTGACGCGGAACATTCAAAACCTGATTACGCTTCGTACAACGGAGAAAATCCAAGGCCGAAGATAATGAATACAGACGAAGCCGCAGAGGCACAGGAGTATGTAAAAACCTTTCGGATCTTTGATTTTGGTTTTAAATGAAAGGTAATGAATTATGCTATAAGAAATATTCTTACACGCTTTTTTGATTTTCTGCTCCATTTTTAGTTAAAATGCATTTTTTGAGCATGAATATTAAAGAGTTGTTCTGGAAATATAAAAAGGTTCATATCAAGCCAATTTGGTAAACTGCCCCATGCGCCCATCAAGGATTTCGATGAAATTTTGTATGTCAAGTTCCACAATGTCATTTCTCAAACGAACTTTTGTAGAGTTGTAGCTTTACAGGTGAAATCGTTTTTAAGATACAGCGTATTGTTTGACGCCGTTTGACAGCTTTTCGATTGGGAAACAATATTTTCTTCTTTTATTGTTAAACAAATGAAACTGAGCTTACCTGTACAACTTTTTTTGCTCTATTCAATGGAAATAATATCAATTTTTCATTTATTTACACACAGTGGGGGAGTTTATAATTGATGTACAAAGTTCCATTATTGGGTACGTTGCTGAAAAGCATACTCTCAAAGTGAAAAGTTGTAAGTTGTATTCTACAGCTGTGTGCTATGAAGTTTAAACATTTTAAAAGCGAAATTACTTCCGACAAATTTATAATTGATGTAATAAAAATTAATTTCCTACGACAGCTTAACCACCTCATTAACAGATACTGTTTGGATCATATACGAATACGTTTGAACACAAAAGAATATTGTGAACATTTGTTCATTTAAAATATTAGTACTTTTTGCGCAACTTTGAGAAAATATATCAAAAACAATCTTTTCTCAAAAACGGTACAATTTATTCCCGAACTTTTTGTACGTACAGAAGTAAATGCACAGAAAACATGACATTCCTAAACGCCATTTTCATTAAACTTTCGCATTTTTCAAAAATTACACAACAGTAATTTTTATAAATATCTGTCACGTTGTTAATATTCACATTGTAGGCGATTCTTTATAATTTAATGCAATTGTGAGTACAAGTGTTGCAATTAGTGTTTAATGAAGTTTTTCGATAACTCAAAAAATGTCTGTGAAAATAAGCTCAATTTTTTGTGTTTTTTTTTCTTTTTTAAGTGAAAAATGTTCATGTAGAATTAATTTTTACTCTTCTATAATATTCTTAAACTCGTATTTCAATTTTAGGAGTATGAAAAACTGAGAAAATGCAGTGTTTTGAAAAAAGACAACTTCTTATAATATAAATATTACAGGAAAGAGGATTTAACCATTCTGTTAAATGATACATGATGTAAATATTATACTCTACAACATTTTCTGTAGAGTTAATTAATTCTGGGAAGGCTATTCACTTGTTACTGTGCGAAAATAACTACACTTTTGCTATGGAAACGAATGGCGTGAAAGTCATCCAGATAATAATATGTATTGCTCAAAAGTACATTAGATGTCGCTTATGCATAAACAATCCCGTTTTTGGTTACATTAGCAGTTTTATCAAATTATTTTTTTGTTGCATAAGCGTAACACGATTACTAACAATACGTTCAAGGGATTTGTCCCCGAGAGACAGGGGCTTGGAGCAAGTGAGTCCAAATGCGTGATCTCTAAGGCTGTAAGTTTGAAACCCACATACGGCATGAATATTTTAAATTGTGTTTGGCGTGGGTAATCAGAGATGGGAATTGGAAGAAGGTTGAAAGAAAACCGAAAAGCCAGCCGCGGCCCAAAAGAAAACCCAATAATATTAGTGAAGCCATTTTAGCTCCACTAATTGTTACTGAAATTTGTCAGACAGGAGTATGCATCACGCATTGCTTCTAATGTTGACAGCTGCTCGTAGCAGATGGTGGTAAGCTATAACGACTGTAGCGATCACGGCAGGACATGTCAGGAGGTTGGGGCGGGGAGAGGAACGCCCGGCCTGGAGAGGCAGGGCCAAGCTGGGCGTGTGGGTCGAAGCAGGCCCTGGGAACAACGGCGGAGCTGGCGGGCGGGGAGGGACGAAGAGTGGCGGGGCGTGTCGGGGATAAAATAAAGATAGAATTCATTTCCATTCTTGTCTAATAGATTATCGTTGTAAATAAACACCTGGGCAAATGCGAGTACTTAAGCTAGTGTACCACTGAAATACGTATTGTGGAATACTACGCATAATTGATTGAATACAACTGAAATTATATTCAAGCCAGAAAACGCGACCAACAAAAATTTTATTAAGATCCTATTAAATTAACATTAAATTGTAGTTTCATATTAGAGTAAATTATTTTTCGAATGAAGTTATTCAAACAGACGAAATATTACTCGGTAATAACTAGCTTAAGTAATAAAAGTCCAAAGATCTCTATTCATTTTTGCCGATTCACATAGAAACACGTTTTAGTAACGTGATGCGATATGAGCTCTCATCTGCAAGTACTAAGTACACACGTGATTACACGTAAGTGCGCACTGCACTTTTGCGCGTGTCCGTATAAATAAACCAATTCGCACAATGTCTATGCTAATTACCGTTATATCTAGATATAATGGGGTGGTCTTGAACTGTTAATGTTGGTCATAGTCGGATCATTGGACGCATTCATGATGAACAATTATATTGCTGGCGATTTATTAACCCGTTCCAATGATCTCATTGACATAATGTAAATCGTATAAAATCAACCACATGCAAGTACATCTGAGGAACGAAGTTCAATTTTAAACGGACTAATTATAGGAAGTAACTCACGACGTATTAAGGGCAGTTGAATACTACTCTTTCTTCAATTGATTTTCGAGATACTGACAACTGCAATTAAGTCTGGAGACCAAACATGGATCACGTGATAAGTCACTTCATCAAGCTGCGTACGCAGCTTAATACCGACAGTAAATTGTCTGAAGAATGCTTCATGAATTGATTACTGAACTTAAATTATACACCAGCGTTGTCCCATGACAGGTTCCCGGAATAACATCGTTCTTCGTTACAGGCAAGCGTACCGATGTTAACCCCAGAATGAAGGCAATAATTTCCCTTATCTTTCTGTGCTTTACTTGCTCGCTGCATTCGTGCGGAGTCATGCCTGCGAAAGCCTGGTGGATTCAAAGGCTCATGAAAGCCCTTTTGCAAGTAGCTATTGGAGTTACATATCTTCATTAATTTTAAACATACGTATTACATGTATTCATTTTTGCTCACTATGTCGTATGGCAAAGCGATTTATTAACATGTCACAATCTTAAACATGCATTTAATAAGCATAATAATAATAATAATAATAATAATAATAATAATAATAATAATAATAATAATAATAATAATAATAATAATAATAATAATAATAATTTACTGTTCTTCTTACATCTTACATCGAGGGATTTGATACATTTCATTACATTTCTTCCTTTTGCATTATCATTGCAAATTCACACGATTTTACAATGTTACAATGATTTTGGAATGGATTAGTAAGTTCGTTAACATTTTGTGGTTACCTACTCTAACGGGAAAAAATTACTACTAAATATTTAATTGCCAGGCTATGAATATCATTTCAACATTTCTCCTAGATAATTCTTCCCGATTGTGAAAATGAAATGAAAAGCAGCAATTTTAAAACTAATTTCTAATAGAAACTCTGCCCTATGAGTAATAATATTTATAAATTAGGAGACATTGTAGCGTTATCACAAGATTCAACAAATACTTTTGGGATAACAATAATATTAGTTGTAATTTTCTTCAGTGATTCCAGATTTGATTGTTTTCAAGCATTAGTAGAAAATAATTACTTTGGATTTCTTTTAACAAAAAAATATTGAACTTTTGCAAGTCTGAAACACATGTTTTTTGAAAGTCATATGCAGAATCTCGCACAAAAGCAAACCTACTTTCTTCTAATTTTCTCAAACTTCTAGAATCTGACGCACGTGATTTTCTCTACAGTTTCCAGTATTCAGAGAGTAAATGAAACGCTGCAGTTTCGATTTCGTAACTGACAAGAGAGCAATGCTTTCCATTACTCTCCCGATAATTGCAGTCTCAACCAGACGAAGCCCTAAGGACGTCCTCTGAAGAGGCGGTGCCGCTTACCTCCACGAGCCCCACAAATAACAAATGAGCATCCTCGATATCGACCACAGATATTCTTGAAGATGTTTCTTGCGATTTAGTAGGATATATGTAGTCACTGAACGATTTCATGAACAGAAGTTAAACCGCACGTATTATAGCAGTTTCGAGGGACTTTTAAATTGTGCTATGCTTACATAAATTAATATTTAATCAATACTCAGGAATCGTATCGACATTTTCTGAAGTGCGAAGCTTCTACCGGTTCTTAGTGAAATACGATTATCAATGCCACGTTCAGTATCACTACTCTTTTTCGTGTGGTTGCTGAAGGGCGTGGAAGGTGCTTTCACGGCATCCTCATCTCGCACTCTCTGCAAAATCTCCGATTTTCACATCGCCGCAGTCATCGAGTTGCAGGCAGCTATGGGATCTGGTGACATACTCCACGTGCTGCCACTGCCCGCGCCGATGGCTTCTAAGGGGGCAGAGTTTGAAGCAGAAACGTCCGTCTGTGCTGACAAGATTCAGGAGGCCGCGCTGAAAAAAATCCTGGACCATTTTCCCATTCAGGTATTTTCTTCCTTCCTTTCTTTCTTTCTTTCTTTCTTTCTCTCTTTCTCTCGTTCTCTCTTTCTCTCTTTCTTTCTTTCTTTCTTTCTTTCTTTAATTCATGCATACAATTAAGTCATAAACTTTTGCACATTCTTGCATCTACTTTTCTACATATCTACATATGCGTGCGCTTCCTCAAACACGAAGGGTGATCTTCATTTCTGGGCCCCTCTGGAGTCCCTTTTTCATTAACTTTTTTATTTATACAAGACATATTTTATTATAAATTACATAAAACTACCTCAATAGGATGAAATTTTAACTTCAATAATACACATAATGAATACAACTGATTTCATGTTGAACCGTTTACAGGGTTTCCAGTTGGTTTGAAGAGCGTTCTCACCTAATGTTTCGAATCAATCCCCCAAATTGTGGGCTTAAAACATAAAAAAGGGAATTGATCTTATTTATAGAAATAAAATGATTTATTATGTAAGGCTTTTGGAAATTTTCAAGGTGGTGGGAGCACGGCCGTCTTTGCCCCTCACCCTCACCTACCGACCTACCAGCGCGCACACCTATGACTGCTCCTATATTTTACTCGGGCTTCCGACCAAGTCCTGCTCAGCAAAATACGAATGGATGAGAATGCTCTTTGCAACGTCGCAATTGTCAGTCACAGGTACGTCATCGACTTCCCGTCGACCGCACTTCGTATGCGATATTAAATTTTTTCTCAACGACAAGAATACAATTTAACTGCAAGACTTCCATCTTCCAGGTTCACAAGACGTATTAACTTCTCCAAACACTAAGTCACTTCCCCCCACACTTATATCGCTAATAGCTTTAGCAAATCATGCACACTATTGCGTAAAACACACAATCAGTGGAACCGAGAAGCCCTCGATCTAGCCTCCGCAACCTCTTCAAGATTTCTGCCTCATTATCCACGGCCCACTAACATGATACCCAGATGCTAAATGGAGATAAATTGCGATAATAACCCGCTACGTTACACCATTCAATCGATGTGTTCTTTACAGATGTTGGGAGCCTCTGCCTCCGCCAACGAAACGGCCCTCAGGGAGACGGCGGTGGTGGAGCGCGATCCGCTGGTGCTGCTGGTGCGACGTGCCAGCGACGCGCTGCATTTCGTGCAGCGAGTGCAGAACCTGCTCTTCTGGAAGCCACAGGTGTAAAAGTCAAGAAATATATTATTTATTTATTGATACGTCATTTCTTGTTATTGCCTTCGATACGGAGCTCGATTTACAGTACATAGCTTACCTGGATCGAGATGATCGTGGTTTCGACGAAAATGAAAATAGTTGAATGATGCTACACGTTCTCTTATGGAGGGAATTATGGAAGGGAAATATGAACATACAAACCGAAACAAGTTAACATATTGTTAATCAGTAAACAAGAAAATCTGAATGGTTAAAATTAGGTAAAAAATAAAATTCGAATTGGTTCGAATGATCTCGGGTGACAAAAAAGCTCTCAGGCCAAAAGCCCTCGGGCTTTTTGTCGCCACTCGATCATTAGAACCCTTAAGACGCTCTCGATGCATAAATAACTATTCTCTTATTTCTTATACTAATCATTCAATTACGTCATTCAATTAAGTTGGTTTTATCCCCAAAGGCACGCATCGGACTACGTCAAACTCGTGCTAAAATATTAAAAAGACGACTCAATGACATTGCAGACTAGCGCTCCACACACTTCCGCCGTAATTGCCCTCATGTCGAAGGTCTCATATGAAATAATAGGATAACCCTTCGACCTCTCAGGACTGAGAAGCTTTCTACCCGATAAGGACAGCATACAGTCCGTCTGTGATTCGCAGACAGTCGTTTATATCATTAGAAATATTCTCATGCTTTCTTTTTCTCCGAACATCCTGATTATCAAATGAATGTTAATTATGTATTATTCACTCAATGATGGTTCAAAGGAACCAGAAAAACTTCTTAATTATGTTTCAAATAAACGTTCTCTGAGTATATTGTGTGTGTGGGCTGGGGGGGGGGGGGGCAGGATCTTCGTAAATCACACATCATTGCTTAGGGTGCATTCACATTACGAAACAGCATCAAGCTGACAATGGTATGCACGTGACATAATATAATAAGCACATAAATGACGTAATGAATCACGGTAATGACGACAATTATCCATTCTCAGCTTATTCCGTGCGCTTTCCGTTGCAAAACAAATTATACAAACTACAAAGTATAATATTTTCTTTTCAATCAAGATCCACTAGCACATCGCCACTGACACGTTCGCTTCTGTTCGTCTAACATTGAAATTCTACTGATGATCCAATGAATGTATAGTTTTAAAATATGGTCCGCCTTTCCTACAGACGAGCCCATCTCTCAACACAACTGCCTTCCCTTATCTCACTCACCAAAAACGGACAGACGGGTGATGAACAGACGGGTGATGAAACGTAACTCTTCCATGGCAGTTCTGCTAGATGAAACTCAAAACTGCACTATAATTATTTTTAATTTCTGAGTGTAACGACTCATGCCGGTTGTAGTATGTTCGCACCGCAAGAAAAAAATGGCTAATATATTTAGTTTTTCTGCCTAATACGCATATGTTTTATTTTTTAATAGTAACTGTAAATCAGATAGGAGAGAATAATTCGCGTGATCACTGCTGTCCCGATGGTTTACTCCGCGTTGCTACCTGGGATGGACAATGCTAAAGTATAGACGTGACAAACCGTTAGCTGCTAGCGAGGGCAGCGGAGCGTATATCTTTATGACTTTAGTCTTAATGATCTTAAAAGAAACAAATAAATATTAAAGACCTGAAGGGGGAATTAGAGCCGTCAGACCAAAGAGCACGCAAATGACACGATCGCTCCCACACATTCGGCATGCTCCGCTAGGATATGACATGATCACGGAGAACAGGGGTGGGCAAACGAAGTAGGGGTGAGCAAACATCACGAGAAAGTTGTAAATTGGGTGCAGCAAATGTTTTGGTATTTCTTGCACTTTTCAGTATCAATATTCGTTTAAACTAAAAACATACTGATATCAAAATTTATAGAAGCTTTTCTTTTTCATCTCCAAAAGAAAAAACTAACGCATTACGTCCTCCGAGACGGGATGTCATGTCTTTATCCATTGTGAGGGAGCTCATGGCCGCTTTCAAATAATGCTGCATAAAGTACAGGTCCGCAGCGACTCGCGAACGGTTGGGATGGTTGACAGAGACATCTAGACATCCCACTACAAGTTGTTTGTAAACTTCTACAACTTAATTTTGTGAATCACACACTTTCCTTTATTCAAACCGCCACTGATATCAGAATTAGTTATCACTAATTATGTGAATTGCGCCCATTCATCTACTCCTATATTAATTAAAATAGAAAAATACTGACCGTCTATATTCAGTCAAATGATACTGTGAAAATAAGGGCAATGCCAATAACATGTGGTGGGGAAAATATAACGAAATTATTTATATAACATTTGTCCTTTGACTTTTATGCTACGCATCTTGCACTGGTGATACGCAGGTACACGACATGTCTTTGTCAGTGCACAATAAGTTGCATATCAACCAGAGGGAAATGTCACATATGTAAATTCGTTGTATTCCCACCACATGTCCATTGGCAAAACGTTAACATCTTCGATCCCGACATTCACTAGATTTCTATGAGATTCCCTGCAAATATAATACTAAATATTGTATAAAAAGTTTTAAAATCGTAATCTTCATGCTCTTCTGGCGCGTAGGCCTGTGTGTTGATAGTGGAATTGAGCGAGTATTTGGGAAGAAACACTGGTCGGCGACTGCTACTGGAAGCACTGGCCAAGTCCGAGATCCCCAACGCTGCTGTGCTGCCCCTGGCGGCGGTCGAACGCGGTGGCGGCGGCGAAAGGTCCAGCACCCTCTGCCGGCGGCTTCAGCAGCGCCCCTGGGACCTGCGCGGCGCTCCCCTGCGCGCGTGCGCCTTCCGCAACCCGCCCAAGACGAGCGTCGACGAACGCACGCGCCGCCTCGTCGGCTTCGACGCGCGAATGGCTTACGCTCTCGCTCAAGACCTCAATGCAGAGTTGCAGGTAGATTTCTCTCAATCTGGTCATGGGTTTATTGTTGTTTTTTGTGTGTTTGTGCTCGGTACCGGCTCAGTTGATGTCATGGCAGTGCCTCTGATCGGGAGGTTTTAGGTTTCGAGAGTCGGAGTTGTAAGAATTTTCGACACTAGCTATACAACTAGGACGAGTTCAGCCGCTGTCTGGAGGAGAATTCTAGTGATCGGCTACTCTGATCGGAAGTTTTCCGTGGTTTCTCCGATCAACATGCCAGGGTCCCCTGTAGGACCAACTGTCAAGGTCATTAGTCCTGTAAGTATAGTGAATGTTTTATCGCGAGAGGTGGCAGTGATCTTCCCCTGCTGGATGGCGATATCCGGCGCCATGCTATTCAGGCTAGCGGGGTTTTCCCCAACCAGGTATCTCCCACCAGAAGAGCACTACAGCCGGTACAAGCTCTAAGCTCCCGACATGTGTGGTAGTGTAGCGCATGAAGGAGTGTAAGTAAGGGCTGAGGATAGGACAAGCAAGAGGAAGGAAAGACCGAGCTGTCCCTGGCCCGTTTGTTACGGTACTGCTCCGGCATTCGCCTGGGATTAATCGGAGAAATCATGGAGAAGTACCGATCAGAGGAACCGGCCGCTTGAAATATCTTCTAGAAAGCGGCTGAATTCGACATAGCTATCTAACTACTGTCGAAAATCCCGCCACCGTCGTGACTCGAACCCCGGTCAGAAGTAGTGCAGGAACTTCAATTGATATCCTGAGCTACGTTATCGGGTTCAGTTAGAACAGAAATAAAATGGGGGGGAGAAAAGAAACCACCACCAGTGACACACCTACTTCCTCAGGCTTCGGAGCCCGCAGACGATCGCAAGCTGGGCACTCGCTCCGGGAACGGCAGCTTCAGCGGGTGCGCCCTGGAGGCGGCGGCGCGGCGGGCGCAGCTGGTGGTCAACTCGCGCTACGTGCGCTTGGACTGGCGCGACGCGTTGCATTTCACCTACCCGCACGGCGGCAACGCGCTCTGCGTCACGGCGCCCAAGGTACAGCGCGAAATAATCTACCTCCCACCGGCAGATAAACGCCACTTTCGACACTCTGAACTATGCCAGGTCTAGAGACTTCTTTGAGCCTTTTCGAGTAGCGAAAGAAAGTCATTTCTCTAATTCATTGCGTTCATACGCCAATTATTCGATCGGTCTTAATGGCGTACGTTACCCTGTAACTATTGTGTGATGTTTTGATGTCATTCACTTCATTAATTATCAAGAAATCACGATCCGCCATTATCACTATCAGTTTGAAACCATTTACAAAAGAAATATTTTGAAATTTTTTGTAAGAGATCATCTGTGTCCACAAATGCTTATATTATAAAATATAATGTACAAAATGAAATTTTATTTAATAACGTGTACGAAATCTTTATCCGACGGCCGATGTTTTCGGATGCTATCGGTGAAGCACGTTCGGATTCACTAAGACCATTTAATTCAATTAAAACATTAATCAGCACGTGTTTGAGCGAATCCGACACATCAGACAAAAATGTCTGTGGCCGGACGACCGAAATTTCGATCAAAATCGTCTTCACTGTGACTGCCGCATCTTGAACCCGATCGGTCTCTTCCGATGGGGTCCGGAAACCTTGGCATTCTAGTTTGTCGGTTCCATTTGCTCGAAATTCGCTGGAGAACCAAGGCCATCTGTAATACCAAGACTACCTGCAACCCATGTAGATCTTGAGTCTGCTTGCAAATGTTTCAAACCATGAATGCGGAATTGTGGGAATACTCGGTCGATTTCGGATGCAACATTCGGGTACTTTTCGGATGAAATAAGTCGAACGATTTTGCTGGCACACGTCCAGTAGCGAGCGGCCGATATTTTTACTGCATTAGGCCCGCCGTCTGATCCCCGTAAGGCCCAATCACAATGCAAACATAAACATAAGTATGGCGTTAACGTAAAAGTTAGGACTGCGTTACGGACTCATTCACAATGCGTTCGCATAAGCATAACACGTAAGACGTTAACTTAAAAGATTGCAAGCTTCTGTGCTTATGCTTAAGAAAGACATTAGAAATGAACCAATCACAATACGTTAACTCAAAATCGACTGTCGAAATTGGCTCGAAGTCGATAGTCGAACTAACGGCATGTACCATGGGCAATGGACTCAGTCGATACCTGAAAATCGATTCTAACATCCAACCAATAGTAAACTAGAATCCCTCACAGCCATTAGAAACAATTTTTTCTTACGTTTATATGGGACATTGTCTAACACTTATGTTAATGTCTACGTGCATGCGTTATGCTTATGTTTGCGTTCGCATTGCGAATGGGCCTTTAGGCGGGTCGGGTGCCCGCGTACCGCAACCTGGCGCAGCCGTTCTCGCCCGCGCTGTGGGCGGCGGCGGGCGGCGCGCTGGCGGGGGCGGCGCTGGCCGCGCGCGCGCTGCGCCCCGCACCGCCGCCGCCGCCGCTGGAGGTGCTGCGCGCGCTGCTGTGGGGCGCGGCCGAGCGCCCCGCGCGGGGCTTCCCCGAGCGCGCCTTCTGGTGCGCACTCGCGCTCTTCAGCCTCGTGCTCACCAACGCCTACCAGGGCTCGCTCACCAGCTACCTCGCGGTGCCGCAGTACCTGCCTGATATAAACACGCTTGAAGTAGGTGGACGTTATCATTTTTATCTTCGTATGCACAGATGTTGGTTTGTTCGAGATCGATAAACTCCGACAGTATTTGGCCGATCTCAATGAAATATATATATATATATATATATATATATATATATATATATATATATATATATATATATATATATATATATATATATATATAGAGAGAGAGAGAGAGAGAGAGAGAGAGAGAGAGAGAACAGGACAGGACTCCATCGGTTGGTTCTGCTAGTCATATCTATCATTTCTATAACTTGTTATGAAAACATCCCTTTCCAAGGCTCAGTCAATCGCAGCAAATAAGTTGTATTTTAAAAGCTCGAAGTTCCCGTTGTCTTCAAGTGTAGTTTACATTTTTGTGCATCTAATATAAATATTAATGATAGGGATTTTTAATTTTTTTTAATGTCGACATCACGCACAACCTGGAGGTAAGGCGGGTAGTATCGGGATTAGGCGAGGCAGCACAGGGCGAGGAGTGTGGGAATTAGCCGGGTGGTTTTGGCACTTTGGCGTAAGGCAGAGCAAGTCAAAGCGGCGATACACTATAAGCAGAATTCATATATTTTTATATTAGTGTAGAGGAATACGATAAAGAAATACTCGGGTAGGAGAAATTGAATCCGGCTTTAAACCCCAAGTAGGCAAAGACCTTCTGCCAGGCTGCGTAGCTTACATGGGAAAAAAAGCTTTTCGAACAGCCATTTCAAGAAGATAATTTCTTAATTACAATTACTGTTAATACTAGCCGCTCGATTTTGAACACCATTTGTTATTTAAAATAATTTATGAAGTAGTTGTTTGTACTTTTACTGTTTGTTCACTAAACACGCACACTTTATTGCTTTGTGAATATTTCGCACCAAGATTTCCATTCTGCCCAGACTTTTGCCACTCTCGCTCATTGTCCGCCTACTACCTCTTTGAAGTCTGCCTATCTTCACTGTCTTCATACATTCCTGCAGTGTTCCCGCGTGACCCATAATGTTAAACGATGAGTCCAACGTTCTTGTTGGATGTCTATAACATCCTTCTTATTTCTATGTCAACTTGTAAGCATTTTCTTTGGCGTCTTCGATGTATGTTCTGATCCTCATTTCATGAAATTGAAATATTTCCTTCTTTACTGTTGTCATTAATATTGTTTTCTGGACATTAATATTTAGACATTTCTTACTACATAGATGTAAATCTTCCGAGATCTGAAACAGATTTTCCGAAGAAGACTACGTCATCTGCGAATCTTAGGTTGGATAGTTGGATTATAATTCACCTCCAGTGTCTGAATTCGACCTAGCTATTTAGCTATCAAAACTCCTGCCAGAGTCGAAACCGTTCTTGTAATAGAAAAGGCCCATTCGCAATGCAAAGAAACATAAACATGGGGTTAGCAAAAAAGTTCAATAAGTGGACATTGACATAATTCGTCAATAAGTGGACATTGACAATGTGTTCGCATAAGCATAACACGAAAGACGTTAACTTACAATGTTGCACGCTTCTGTGCTTATGCTTAAGTAAGACATAAGAAATGAACCAATCACAGTACGTTAACTCAAAATCGAGCATCGAAATAGAATCGAAGTCGATAAACGAACTAATGCCATCTACACTGTATGGCGTGGGACGAAAAAAGACCAAAGAGTACGACAGAAGTGTATTGTACAGAACTCTTTGCAAAATACTGTGGTTTGGTTCTACTGTTTGCTGAGTTGGCACTAGTTTAAATCGAAACCATAAGCCATAGACACAGTCGATATCTTCGAAATAGATTCTCACATCTAACCAATAGTTAACTACAATGTCTCACTAGAAAGTCTTATTTTGCTTCATTTTGGTAGACATTGTGAATACCATGGTGGAAATAACCATCATGGTAAATACTTCAGTCTATCACTTATGTTAATGTTTACGTCTATGAGTTATGCTCATGTTTGCATTGTGAATGGACCCTAATTGTTGGCTGTCGAGCCCCGCCCGGAAGCAACGTGCGCCCGGAGCTGAGGCGGGGGCGTGTGCGCAGGCGCTGTGGGCGTCGGGTCTGCGCGTGCGGCTGCTGCCGGGCACCGAGGCGCTGTTCGAGGGCCAGCCGCCGGGCGACGTGATGTCGCGCCTGCGCACGCGGGTGGACGTGGATCGGGGCTACGGCGACGTGGTGGCGCGCGTGGCCCAGCCCCCGCCCACGGCCGCCATCTCCTCCGAGATGACGTCGCGCTGGATGGCGGCGACGCGCAGCCTGTGGCGCGGCGGACGCCCGTTGCTGCACGTGGTGGACGAGTGTCCTCTGCGGCCGGGCTTCGTGGGCTACCAGGTGCCGCGCGCGCTGCCCTTTCTTCTTAGGTGGGTACCACCAATACCTACTAATAAATACTAGTAGGGAGTGGTACCACGCCGGAGGGCAGACGGCCGCAAGGCCTGAGGCTCTAGGTGGTGGCAGAGTCGTACACCCGGTCTCTCGGCGGCACTCATGTTGTTAGCTTCAATGTAGAGGCATTGAGTAGGCGATGCTAAGCTCCGTGTCCAGGTAACCCACCAGCTGGGCCCTGCTACATTGACCTTTGGGCGAAGAACGTTCTTCGGGTCCCACATGTAAAAGTCCAAGTGGGGACCATGAACTCCCCGTCAGATTGCCTAGGATCCGGCGTTACTCACGTCGAGGTGGAGGTAGAGTGAGGAGACGGGTGCGGGTCCCGAGCCCCATGGGTGGCCCCCATTTGGGCACTTGGCATGTTTGTGGCAGTTGCAATATATTCTTCGCATTGACGAGGGATTTGTCCCGGCGCATTGTTTCGACTCTTGCCAGTAACTCTGGGCTGGCAGGGCGGCCAGACCCAGACATTGGATGGGGAGGTTACCGTGAGGATCAACTGCGTTCTGGCGGGACCCACATACCGCCCCAATGGCGTGGTTGTGCGCCTGCGGGGGTGAGGATCAAGGCAAACGTTCAGGTGCCCACTCAATGGAGAAGTATCCTTGGTAGAACATTTAGTGCGCGAAAATAGAGCAGACTAGACAAACTACTGCTCAGGGTACCAATTGATGTCACTGCGGTGCCTCTGACCGAGAGGTACTAGGAATCCCGACTACCAAACATGTCGGGGGCTTAAATCTTAAACCGACTGCGGTGCCCGCTTTTCGTCACTAGCTACAAAGGGTCGAATTCAGCTACTACCCAAAGGAGAATTCTAGCGGCCAGCTGTTCTGATCGGTAGTATTCTGTAGTTCCTCTGATCAACATCATGCAATGCCGGAGCAGTACGCTATCAAACTAGCCACGGACCGCGTGCGATCTTTTCGTCCCTTCCTTGTCATATCCTCACCCCTTAAATCCACCCCCTTACACGTAATACACTACCAAACATTACGAGGGCTTAAAACTTGAATCGGCTGGAGCGGTGCCCCGCTGATGGGAGATGCTTGGTTGGAGAAAACCCCACCAGCCGACGTAGGTCGGCGGTGGATCTCATCATCCAGCGCGGGAAGATCACTCAATCGATTAAAACATACACTACACTTACGGGAACAATGATCTTATCTGTTGACGCGTCTGGTACCAACCATAAAGGGTTTGCGGCTAGTTGTGCGAATTTGGTAAACCACAGTTTAAATACAAAATTTTGGATTCAACCCAATTTGATCAACATTGAGAAGTAAATTCAGAAGATTCAAAAGTCAAAAGTGGTTTGAAGACACTTTTTGAAGCCTAAAAGATTATTTTCCAATACAACAAACTATAGTAGTGCTACAGCACATACTTTCTGGAATTATTTGTAACTTTTAATATTTTTAAAAATTCGGTGAGTTCAATGTAAATCAATCATATGCTGTTTTTATAACACTTCGCTCTACACCATAAAAAAATAAAGAAAACTAGTGGTAGTACAGAACTTGTGATTGGAATGATGTATTTCAGGCGGTTGGTCAAAAAGTATTACGGGTAGCCTAACCAATGTGGCAATGGGCTGACTTCATTTCCTTCAATGGGGAAAATCGGCCATGTCATCTGATTTGATTTATTTTCATCAGAGTCCATAAAAAAACATATGTGACGTTTCGGGCAGAAGTGCAATCTGCGCACTATTTCATGAGCTCCGGAACCTCTTCCCCTCCCTTTAACTATAAATAGATAAATGATGAATAAAAGTACCAACAAAGCATGATCAGTTATGATGTAAATATATTCATGGCATTTTCGCTCCTGAGTTATATAAAACGTATTTGAAGTGGTGAACGAACTAAATACATCATTTTTCAGTATTGCTAGCAAAATAGTAACCCTTACCACTACACCTACCACAACCAGAAAAAGGAGAGCTCAACAAAACGTGCACACATGGATCTACATTAATGTTCAGAAGCAGAACAAGCAGTCACCTCACTTGCTCAATGGATCAGGCAAAATGGTCGATAACCTGATTGAGATGAGAGTCAATGCCCCAGAAGCTGAATCACATTATTGTTTGTTGGCTGTAACTGTCTAATAAAATATATTTTTTATTGCTAAAATGATCCCATTCTTTGCTTCTATTATGTACTATAATTTTTCGAAGACTCGGAGTGACTCTTCTTAGTTCGTACGAAGAGAAAGTATTGTTATCATTCCCTGGAGGTGGTGAATTTTTGACAAGATGCTTCCGCTATCAAGAAACGAAGTATGTACTCTTTTTCATGTAATGGTTATTGAGTGTTTTCTTATGCGATAGAATATCGTTGTGGATGCATGGTTATAATTTCTCGAGTTTTCTGGTCATCCTAATTTCTAAGGATGAAGGGGATACGAAAGAAAATGGGCAAATTTGATAATTTATTATTATAGGTTTTTTGCTTTATATCAGAAAATAATTACGTTCATTTTTTGTTATTAATGCGATCTTGATTATACTGATCAACCCGTTCATATTTGATTATCGATCCAAAATCGACCCCTTTAACACCATTACCCTCTTTCAAACCAAAAAACTTTCATCAACCACTAGGTGCTCTATTCCGATTCCATTGAGAACCCAAGATTTACAGGAACTTGAGGTCCTACAAGTTTGAAACTGATAATTTAATTTTTGAGGATACTTTACACTAAGCCACAATTCCATTTTCAAAATTTTCTCAAAGATTGGTTTCAAAGTTTTGGATTAAACTTTGTCCTCGAATAGTATAATAGACGCTGAAGAATGGTGCAGGTCTAATTTTCATTGCAATCCCTGATTTATCAAAAATTGTATCAGTTCAAAACTTTTTGGGGGTCTTACAACTACGACATTGAAGATACAGAAAAGGTTTCATGTGATTTTGCGTAAAAATGTATGCAATTTTTAAATATTTTTTTGGTAAAAGCTGTTCTAAATATTTCTTTAAATTTTCTCCTCTTACATATCAAAGAATAGTAAAAAAAATGTGGGGCTGGTCCCATTTTTGGGGGAACCTTTTTGCATTTTTGAAAAATACAGAAATATATCATAGCAAAACTACAAATTAGAAGAAAGATTTGATTTACACAAAATGTTCTAAAAAATCAGATCTTTTAAAAGGTCATGTAAAATTCTTTGGAAGATATAAGTTTTTACACAATTTCCGTGACATAGCATAACAGAAAATGAAGAAAAAATATTTTCTCAAACAGCACTAAAAATGTTTACTTAAATTATTTTCCACAGATAGAACAAAAGAATGGTGCCGAAATCATTTTCATTTAATTTTTTTAAATAGCAAATTTAAAATAATGCAAGAAACTATGTGCTCTTGTAGCCCCACGTTTCAAAATCAGTAGTTTTCATGCATTATGGTAATGTGTTATAATGCTAGTAAATGAACTATTTCATTTAGCATTAAGAAATGAGAGGCACTAAGAGCCACTTTCATAGGGGCAAGTAGGGCCTCTTGATTCATGATCTTTATCATTTGTGATTGAATTCTAGCCTGAGAAAATATTTTTGGTTTATTTTTTCTTTTAAGTTTTTGTAAGAATAGATCATAATACTCTGAAAAGAATGGCAGAAACCCCGTTTTCATTTACACTTTTGCATCAAAATAAAACATTTCTTTTCACCTCTAGCATATCATTTAGTTTGGTGTTTTTCAAGTAATGGTTGAAGGTTGACAGAAGTTGCAATGTGTAATATTATATATAATAAAAACTGTTAGCAATACTATGAGAAAGTGTGTTGTTGTAGCATTAATTTTTACTGCCAATCTCTTGTCAGATTGTAAATGACACTTTTGCTGAAATCATAATAGTTCCTATTATTATTATTCTTTTTAGAAGGAGGAAATCCTTTATGGAGACCAGTGAAGCCAGTACCGTCGGACTCCCGTTCTTGGTTTACCGTCTAAAACCATATACCAAAACCAAATCTCCTAAGTCGTGATTTCTCCCACGCGGAAACCGTTGCTAGACATTACTTCGCGTGGAAGATTGACTGGAAGCTAGTGCTTTAACTCCTCCGCTCCTTTTCCTTCATGATATTAACTAAGTAGTTCTCTATTATAGTCCATTTCTCCTTCCAACTCAACATCATGTCCACCATGTTTTCTGGAGTTGTCACTTGTTGAAGCTTAACGTTACAAATCTCCCTTTCTGCATCCCATGCCTTGCACTGAAACAGTGTATGCTCAGCATCATCAATATCTTCTCGACATAAATTACATGTCGGACTTTCTTTAATCTTGTAATCGTAAAGGTATTTACCAAGGCCACCGTGTCCCGTAAAAGCCTGGGATACGTAATAATTCACCTCCCCTCCAGTGGTCTATACGACGATGTCTGTTCCAACGGTTTCTTGCGCTTCCGGAGGAGTATGAGATTTTGTTTCTTCCAGTTCTTATAAAATTTTCCATCTATTATAGACTGCCAGAAAACATTCTGGATATACTTGTACCACTAATTTTAATATTTCGGTGGGGATCCCATCCAAGCCTGGTGCCTTCCCGGTTTTCATATTCTTCACTGCTTTCCGCAATTCGTCTGTCGTAAAGGAATCAACATCGTTGAACATAAAATCATTCTGTCTTTGCCTCATCCAGCGATCTCTTGTGGGAAAGAGCTTTCTAATAGCTCTCTTTATCCACTGTGGATCATTCAGGTAAGATATTTTGGAGTCCATCCGAAACTTCTTAGTCACTATCTTATTCGCCGTACCCCAAGGTTCCCTGATTTGCTTGCTTTTCCCCTGGTGTAACCTCCACCGTAGTTATCTCTTTCTGTTTATCTTTCTTATATCTTCTATTAAGTTCTTCCGGTGGACTACGTGCCGCCCTCTTTTTACTTTGCATGTCTTTCTTATCTTCCCTTACATTAGTTTCCTTCTCTCTACTCAGTAGAGTTCAGGATCCCTGAAAATTCTCTTTTCATCTACTACCTCTTGTACCCTATACTTCCAAGGTATATTTCTATAGCTCTAGGCAGGGCTACTTTCACACTCATCGGATTGTTTTTCAGCATATGCTTCTCTATCGCCCTACGGCTTTGATTCAATTCATCTAGGAGCTTTCCTTGGAATTCTACCAGTTGTAGCATAGTTCCCTATTTTCTTATTATGAGGTCAGCTGTTGTTTCCTTACTTCCTGCTACAAGATTATCCGATTTCTTTCCCTCTATAGGTCCCTGCCGGCCCCATGGTCCACTTTGCGGCGAATTGGATTTTGCTCCCGCTGGTCAGTAGGTATCCCTGGAGTGGTTGCAGTTCTTGGAGGCCATCTCTGCAGTTTCGACTTCCCAGAAAAGGGGTTAATACCTGCACGCTCTAGGCTTTCGCTTGACACAGTGTAGCATTTCAAAGACGCCAAGCGGTCCACGTCTCTGAGATTGCAGTCGCTGGTTGACGACCGCCGGGGGCCTACTGGGGCTCCAATCCCCTGCACTGTAACGGTTGATGCTGAGGGACCTTCCATCGTGGGTTTCTTTACAGGGTCATCTTCCCCTAGCATTTTAACGCTGCCGCCAGCGTCTGGACTTTGTCCACGGGTGGTATTTTATTTCTCACCTACCCCCCGGCGTGGTCGGTAAGAGGATTCCCCGATCCGCCACCCGGGGACGCGTCCCATAGGAGACCAGACTACTCCCACGGATTATTATTATATTCACTAAAATATATTTTTTTTATATTATTAATCCACGCCTGGCTGCAGGACAGTAGATAATTCATTTTTAGGCAACCACAACAAAAATATATTAGGCTGATACCTTTATCTATATCAATTACATTTCACAATTTCTGCACAACGAACCCTTTCACACCATTAACTTTCTAAATTTACCACTGAATGTTCATAAGCATCCACCTCTTCCCTAGTTACCCTCGTGTAGGCTGCCTGCTCAGGCAGATACACCTCATTCCACCTGCTCAGGTATTACTAAAAGTTCATCTGTGGGATTGGGCAAAGTGTCTAAGCACTCGCTCTATCTGTTGATGCCTAGCTGCACTATACACCTACCTCTGTTCAATTTATGGCATTTATTTTGATGTATTGTCTTTTGAATATTCTAATACTCTTGAAAGTTTATTTTCGCAGGGTCATTTTTCTCAGTCTTGTTTGCCAGATGCCTTTTCTAATTAAGACAACCTTTGAAGGCCACAGTAAATTTCAAGAATCAATTCTTATGTATACTTTTAATAAATGAGATTGTCATCATTGGAGCAAAATTTCTACAAATGGGTACAAGAATGCATTGAAAAATCCACTGGAGTCTGACATACTTTTTGATACAACTCAATTATTATTGAAAATACATCAGATGAAAGGTTCAAATTACTTGAAGAAAATCATTCTGAATTTATATAGACTACTAGAACTTAGTCCTTGCTGAAAAAAAATTAAAAATTAGTTATCTACCTTTCATATTTGAAAAATATTTTTATTTTTGGCAATACACATGCAACCAGAACAATTACAAAAAACACAAAAGCATCTTCAAGACCGCAGATGGGGTAATTTCAGTGGACCTCATTAAAAAAATAACATTTTTAGCTCATCAAATGCAGAAATAAAAATGTTTTAGTGTCGATGAAAGTTAAGTTTAAATATTATGTCAGAAACATAATATTAAACTAAAATCCATTTAACTTTCATTTAAAATACAGCAAATTATTTTGAACTTGTAACATGTTCATGAATTGGCAAGTTTTTCATAGCAACCAATGCAAAAATTTAGCAGGCTTCCAATGATCTAGAAGATATTAAAGTTGAATATCAGAAGAGAAAATCCTCATTACATTTCATTCTTAAGTCTGTATTGTTATAAAACCTTAATTTTAGAGAATAATTGTTTTTCAAAATTAATAAAGATAATGAAATTAATAATGTATCAGTGAGACTTTCCGAAGGATATACTTGCCTTTGTAGCTGGTCTGGTGCATATTGTGTATTCCTATTAATTTTTACTGTCAATGTTAATGCTAGCTTCTTGCATCAACGAAAATAATATACTCTAACACTTTCATCAAGAGTGGCATATTAATAAAAATATTTTTGCACCTCTCAATTTCAATTATTTTATTGATGCAAAGATAATCAGAAATAAAATATCAATATTTGCAATTTTTCCTTTTCTTACAGATTAGAAAAGACAATATTACTATTGTTGTCTGGTGGATTCCCAGGTCACTGGGTTCAATCGCTATATCATGAAGGTTTAATTCGAGGCGACCTGCAAGTAAGAGAAGATTCAACACTTGAAGAACTAACACCTTTCTCCCCAGAACACTTGCAATCAGCGTTCTTTATATTAGTGGGTGGTCTCTTCATTTCAATCATGTCATTTCTTTCTGAAATATTTGTCAACATCATAAAGCAAAAGGTATAACTTTCTGACATAGGAACACCTTTTAACTGCAATTAACACAAGTTATCATAAACACAAGTTCATCCATCAAAAAGAAATTAAACTGCATTAACAAATGGAACAAAATCCATTTATTTTGTAATTTTTGGCAACAATATTACAACAAATACATGTGAATGCTCAGAATCTTCATAAAATTATGAAAACAATCTTATACTCTTGCCTTCACACCAAAATAAAACTTATTTACATTGCAAAAGCCCGGAACTAGAAAAGGATACAAGACTCTCGGTCTGATAAATACAAAAACCTATGACTTCCACTAAATATGTACAGAGCCTCATACAAGACACATCTGACAAGTTATTAAAAATTGTATGATCTACATTGCTGGAACACTGATAGTTCCCGACAAAGCCACAAAAATCACTTTCTTGTGCCACCTCCCTTAATACAAGAATTTCACAAAACCAGCATTGGCAAGGAGCAACAAAACACAAAGAAGTGATATCACACCATCTAGGAGCCTCTATTTAATCAGCTGCCATCATCACATAACTGTACACTGAGAAGGATCAGAAGGATTCGGAAATTCTTCAAATGTCTTGATTGAATCCATAAGGTCTTTAGGTGGTTGACCACAATCCTGGACCTGAATGTTAAAAGCAAGGAGAATACAAAAATTAAAGATGAAATGTAAATTGGACAAAAAATAGAAATAAAAGTTAATGAATAGACATATATTAAATATCTCTTATTTTTCAGAAACAAAAAAATTCACATTTAGCCGACATATATATGTTAAAAAGAATCTCTCGACAACATTTTCTGAACATCCTGCTACCCACAAATTACAAGCAAAAAGCTTACGAATTAAATCAACTCTATTTGAATCACAAATACAATGCTAAGTTCCAAGACTGATTTGCCCATGTCTACCTTATCTCTGATTTCGATGGTTTTGAACTTTCCAAATCCTTTTTATAACAGACATCTTCTATAAAATATGCACTATTACACTTTCATATTTTCTTTCACAAATGAGAAGTACTTTTGCAATGCAATACTGGCCTATAGTAACCTACGAAAGGGCGATTTATAAAATACCATCAAAACTAAGCCTTGTACATAAGCAACTATTGGAGAGATAATTACCCCTTAAGAATGCATCATTGAGAATAAAGATGGAAAATGAAAAAGCTATGAAGAATTGAGGTAAACCGGCAACCGAAACACTTTATACTGCAACACGTTGCCATTGTACAAAACTTAAAAACTGCATTCTAACCCTTTAAAGTCCATTTATCAAAACTCTAAAGGACAACTCAATTACATTTCTTAGATTGTAATCTACAAAATGACACCCTTTTGAACCTTTTTTCTCATTTTCCGAGGATTAGTCCTTCTGAATACTTGCATTCCACACCTTAGGACAAATCTGCCAAATCTCAAATACTTGTCAAATTAAATTGACTGCTTGCCATTTTGAGAAATTTAATTACATGGTTCTAGCACATGAACATTTTTATTAATTAATAAATGCTTAGCAATAATACAATGTTTATCCACAAACAGAATCAAAGACAGCCTTGTGCCCGATTTGATATAAAGCAGGGCCTCACTGTTCGAAGTTGGGTTCAAGTGTGAAGCTAATTTCACTTTTAAAGCTATGGAAGCTATGAAACAAGTACTTGGATCCAACTAGTATCTAAACTAAACTCAGTTCTTTCCCCCCAGGGGCCAGCATTATGCAGTACCCCTCGTCCTGCTTGGCATTACATCCACTCTCTACCATCAGTACCTTGGGAAAGAACATACTCCACTCCCTCTCCATTTTCCCTCTCTCTAATTCACCAAGTCAGGGCTTGACAGGATAGGGTAGGGTAGGAAGTGATTGATGGAGCAATCCAGTGGAATACATATTGGCAGGGTAAACAGGAGTACCTCCAAAAACCTGCCATGAACCTGCTTTGTCCACCACAAATTCCACTTGGAATTGATCCCAGGCACAAGTGACGGAAGGCATGCATGCTGGACAGTATGCCACAGGTTGCCCTGGGTCCAACTAATGGGTAAAAATGGATCTTCTGGGCTCATATATCCAAGATGGTTATAAATATGTATTATTTCTTTATTTTGGGTATCAAAACTTGCAACGCTGATGCAATGTCTAATTTATATGCATTATTTTGTGATAAACACAACGCAATCTGAAACTTCATTGAATAGAACCTGCAGTTCTTATAAAGGACATTCAAATAACTATTAAAATTAAACAGCATACTTGGAGCACATTTCATTAATTAAAGACTGCAACTGTGTAACTTGTTATATTATTTGAGGCATGTTGTTTTTTGGCAATATTTCTATAATTAAGAATTGTTTCAGAAAAGTTTCATCAAAATCAAATTTAAAAATACCATTTGTACTGCTGGACCAGCACATAAAATTAATTTTCGATTCGACAATCAGACAGAACTCATGGAATTTTTGAAAATGGTAATAATGTTCAGAAAAAGATTAACAGAAATTGACTTTCACTCAATGGCAATATTCTAAATCCCTGCATAAAATCTACCATAATAAACTATATTTACAAGCTGTTTTCCTTACCTGATGCATTAAGTTTATCAAAGAATCAAATCTCTGCTTCTTAACTTCACTGCTATCCGATTCAGACTCTGATTCCAAAACAGAGCATACTTGTGTAATTAGAATTTGTTGTTTCCTGTAACGTGAAACTTCCGACTCCTCTAATTTGCTTTCATTTTCATTTAACCAAGTGTCATACTGAAAAAGATAATGAATACTTTATCATAATAATTAAAAAATGCCTCTTTTAAAAGTTTTGCAGCTTAGTATATAAGTATTAATTCTTTGAAACATTCAGACATATTATTTTTTGTTGGATTATGGAAATTTAAATTGAAACATTTTCGGTGCTTGGTAACTTCATTTGTGATTTAGTCACAATTATTTAAAAGTATATAAGAATACTAGCTGTACGAATTCAGCGTTCTCAACTTTCACAATGTGATTAGAGTTTGGTTTCTTCCTCCTGCAATATAGTTGTTTTCCATTTTCATGTTATAGCATTTGCCTCTACACTGTATCAGTTCTTAACTATTGGAAAATTATAAAAATTCCAGAACCCTTTGAAAACAAAAAAATATTTACTTTCATGTGCATCTCCTACTTTTAAATATCAAAAAATATTGAAGTTCAATATGTTCTATTTATTCTTTATGTGCCTGAAGTTACATTTAGTAGCAGCAGTTAACAGCAAAGAAACTGAAACAATTAGAATTTCTACCTATAGTTAATATTACCTTGTCTAAGAGATCCTTGAGAGCTGGATACAAAATTTCTTTGGAAAGTAATGACTGCATCATGTTTTGTATGAATGGTAACATTTCATCAGTTCCTTCGCCTGGCATTCCCATTGGTCCTAACATCTTTAATAAATTTTCATCTGGGAAAACATTCTAAAAAAAAAAAACAAAACGATTAAAATAAGAAAAAAGTAAATCCACACGGCTTATTTTGCTGTTTGCTTCATGCACATTGTACTTAAGAACATAATTACAAAATGTAGATTATCAAGTTCACACTTTTGGAGAAATTGAAAGATTTTAAAAAAGAAATGTAATCTTGAAAGACAAAATTCCCTAACCTAGCACAAGATCAATTACAAACACAAGAGAGATCTTGCCAACATAAGAATTTTAGATAACTATAAAATCTCCATGTATTGTTTCAGAAACAACATGACGAACAACAGAATGAAACTATGAATTCTGTGAAGGAAAGTAACCGTTTTAGAGGCATATCCTCTGATCTCCTCTCCCTCTTGCCAGTTTCTGGTGTAGCCAAGCCACTGTCAGCTAGACCTAGTGTTTGGTTTAGCAAACAAAAATGTCAAACAAAATGAAATATGCTGGTTTTATTAAGTAGGTCTCGTGTCTTTATAACTTGCACTTACTGTATACTAAGTAATGTATGATGGTTTCCTTATTGTTTGTCTCGTAGTTTACAACGTGATGATGGGGAAAAAATTACTTTCAAAATGTAACAAGGGTTTCAAAAAACATTCTTAAAAACTTAACAATATGAATTCGATGACATTTGGATTTCTGCCGAATTTTATTTAGACATTTTCCCACTTAGATCATCTTTTCATAGTATAATAAGAAATTCAAAGACCTTTGTTTTGTGTATGTGAAATGTGTGTTAGCACCGTGATGAAAAGACACGGGTGATCTATTGTGCAGCCTATCCAGTTACAGCCAATGAGCTTCATGCACTAGCTTGCACCACAATATTAGCAGGAATTTTAAATGCAGCCATATACCTTGTCATTGAAACAGATATGGGAAGTATCTTTTTTATATTGCATTTTTTATTCCAACTACACCTTCAAAGTGTTCGTTTTGGTTAGTAACTGTTGAAAATTGTCACTTTATGCCGCTTCAATGGGTTTCTCAATACTTCCTGCTTGCCACAAAGCAAGGCAATCAATGTCTGGCCTAGCTTTTCTAACGAAGTACTCATGGTTACATGGTTTGCAATATATCTGGTGCTGTGCAAAACAATCAAAAATTGGTGCACCATAAAAGCCCACCCCTGTCTTTTCATTATGGTTCACACAATGTTGTAGGGACCTTTGCCTTTTCTATCAACAACCCATAGAAAAAAGTAATAATAATGCTCTTCTCAAATGTTTGGTATGTTATAGAAAATATTATGTATTGTTTTCATTGAATATTACTTTTGTAAGACTATGACAGTATATCCCTTCTCTTTTCTTACTCATGATTTGTGAGTTATTTATGATGAATCACAATGGAAAATATGAACAGCAAATTTTAATATCTTCTATATTGACCTGCAAATTTTCAGCTCCTTCTGAGAGATTTTTCAGTGTCTCACTTATAGTGGCAGCAAAGTCGCTATCCATTCCCTGGTCAGACCAAGCTTTTGCAGTAGCTTCTGCCATTTTACGTAAATTTGCATTGAATTCATCAGCAGCAGATTGATCCAAACCTGAAGCAGCTAGAAACAGAATACCATAAAATGTATTTACTGCCAAAAAGATCCAACAAGCTCTTAATATTAGGTTTAAAAATACAAATTTGAGGTTTCTACAAAAATTATTGGAGCAATGGAACATACTTAAAAAGTATGTCTTTAAGAGAAATATATAAAAACTAAATGTAAGTTGCACCAACTACTTGGTATCAAATTTTCTATAATTTTTCAATGTTTATGTACAAATGGAAATATCTTTTTATTGTGAGTGATAACAATCACAACTGTAACAACATGTAGATTTGGTTCAAAAATACCAAAAAGATAATAATAAAATTTCAAACTTAATTAATCTAAATACTATGGCAACATATTTTAAACAGTTCAATGAAATACAATATATTGAAGCCAAACTTAAAAGTGACACATTAAATTTTTGTCCAGGCTATCACTAAAAACCAAATTTACTAAATATAAATCAGGAATATCCTTTAAATTTAATAACATTTATATATTCATGTTACAAATGAATATATGTAATTATATTATGTTATAATAATTATGATTGTTATCATTCACGATATGGTCAATACCAAACTTAAGAAAAGCTTGTATTAAAATTCCTCCTTTACCCACATATAAACACTTTTTCTTGTAATTAAGATTAGTTGCACCATATTACTTAATTGTTAAAAGAATTTCAATTTATGTTTGTTATTATAGTTTAATATTACAGTGATTTATTTATGAAAGAAACTAAATATAATCAAGAATGCTTATTTAGTGCAGCTTCCTATTTTGTTATTTTATCTTCTATTAGTGAAGATGTCCCACATTTTTTAACGAGACAAAAATTAGTAGAAAGTAATAGATTTATAGTATTATTTGATAATAGAAACTATTAATAGATTTTAATTATTTTTGTATTTATCACAATTTATTTGACCTTGGATTACTTTGGCATGTCATTAATAAGTTAAAATAATAGGAAATAATAGAAAGAAAAAACCACAACAGATACTCATTTTGATTTTAAAAAATACTCCTAGGAATACTCCTGCTCATTCAAGTTTTCATAATTCAAGGAACACCAAAGTTTCATCAATTGCCAATTAAGAAATTGATTTCATTTAGTTTTAAAGCAAAGGATGTAAACTTATACAAGATATAAAGGAGTTCAAATGACATCATTAAATGGATTATACCATTCAATGAAAACAGAAACGAATGGGGAGAAAGAAAGAAAAGAGACTTACTTTTCAACTGCCGGAAAGTGGAATTTTATAATGTTTTTTAGAAGCATGGTCAGGTTAAAAGAAAATTCCAAATTTCCCAGCACAATCTAACAAGACGTTTGAAAATTAAGAACAGGACACACTTGTCTTTGCGAAAGAAAACAATTGAATTTTGGGCAATCAGATTATTTTGCAGCTTTGGTGGTATAATGGATAGCATATCAGACTCTTATAACCCACCCACATTTGCACGTTCAAACCAGATCAAAGTCATGGATTTGTAAAGGCAAAAAATCCTTCGTCATCCTTCCTTGAGAGGGGAAGTAAAGCCGCTGTCGCACATTGTTGATTTACATATGAATCTCAAGCGTAACAGAAGCCTCTGAGCTCTATTCAAATAGCTTGTTTCTTCACCCAAGCAATATCTCTTTTCTCTGCCAGACAGTGAAAGGAGTTTAGCGGAATTTGAATGGTCAGGCAGAAGAGGGGATCTCATTGCCTGAGCCTAATCACATAAAATTAGCCATACTTGAATTTAAAAAATAAAAGAATCATTTGAAGAAATCGTATTTTTTTCGAATTTGAAGAAATCGTATTTACACAATCGTATTTTTTTACTTGTTACTGAAATTAGATTGGTTACATTTTCAATGGCTCATTTTGCAAGAAAAATATCTCACAATTTTGATGTGTATATCAAATCCTCTTCTACAATATCCCACATCCCAACTCTGAAGAACTGCATTATGGATTTTAAAACTAATGGTGCATTTAAATGAGTGACTGTTCACAAACATTGTGAAATGCATTAGAGAACATTTGAGTGCTTTGTTCAGGTTTTCAATAAGTAACATATTTTTCTAGATTTACTACATTTCTCAAGTTTACTGAATATATTGCTACTCAGTGAGAAAATTAATCTTCTGGGGATAAGGACAGTCCAAGTTGTTTTCCTTCCTCTCAGCCCTAGATCAATAAATGGAACTTTTAAAACATGAAGACCTAATTATAAATGGAAAAACAGATCAAAATGTATTATATCCATATTTCATTTTAATTTAAATTGAAGTGAATTCTTAACTCTATTAAATCTTCTTAAGACAAATAAAAGATAATGTTTTATCAAAGATTATGGGGAAAACATATACCACAAAATTGTAATTCCAGGGGTAGACCTAAAATATATTGTATTTGGTCTCTGAATTAATACATTTTGATTTGTTGCTCTTTGCTTACTCGCCTAGCACCCTCTAAATGCACATGCATTATTTTAAAGGGTAATCAATTCAAATTATTATTCAACATTGGTTAAAAAACACATCTTACTCTGAGATAACACTTCCTGCATATCTTCTTGGAAATTGGCAGCTAAAGCTTTTAACATGTCTTTTTCAAAGTTATTGAACTCTTCTGTTGAGAAGTCAAGGTTAGGAGGCTTGTTCTCAGCATCTAATTCTTTAGATTTTTGATTTTCTGAGGATTTTTCTGGTGGTGGTTTTCCAAAGTCATTTAGAGCATCTGTTTAAAAGAAGAATCAAAGTGATTACCATTTCCTAAAATGATAAATGGTAAGCCACAAAAAATAGATCACAATCAAATATTACTTCAACTACTCTTCTCTAGAATACATTTTCATGTTTTTGAATATTGAAACAAATTGACAAATATTTACATTTCTATCACAATCTCTAAATTGCAATTACCTGCCAAAAGTTCATTCAATTCTTCATCTTCCGCTGGTTGTTGAGCTGCCTTTGCAGATGGTGAACTTTCTTTTTCTGCCATTTCTGCAAATGGATAAATTTTCTTTTAAGAAATCAAAATATTTGGAAGCTAGCCAGAACTCAAATGAATACACTGACCTACATCACATACAATGTAGGTTTCGTTCTGGTAGACATTGGGGAATTGATAACGGTTCGTTTCAGAACTGCTCACGAAGGCATGATGAACATGTATGTTGAGGCAATTAAAGACATTTTCAATTAAAAGGGATTTCCATTTCAGGGTTTGGCAAATTTTTGCCCAAATGTGTTCATTCTGGCCTTCCGGAATAGTTAATGCCACAAACACGACAAAATTTCAAACAAAAATACATCCTCACGTAATCACGTATCATTTTCGTATAGTGTTAGCCTGCAAATTTAACATTTTAAATGTGCAATTCATCCCAATGAACTTACTTTTCACGTAACCATGAACCTCAACCTGCTCCACACACTAGATGTATACAAAGTGGTGGAACACTGCAGGCGACAGCAGGTGTGGTGGATGATGTAAAGTATTAACAGACATTGAACAATTTTTGCTAATATGTTGGTGAGACCCAAAGAGTATATTATCAGAGACGGCACTCAATGTTAAAAGGAAAACCCTTATTTGCACAACTTCCGGTGCCGCCACATTGGACTGTATGTTTTTCTATTGGGTAAACAGACAGCCAATAGCGAAGAAGTAACCGGTAAATTTGAAATAAACCAGCGACGCGGGAACTTTAAAATTTCACTCCCATATTTCCACGCCTTAATTCATTAAAAAATTCACAATAATAATTATAAGGATTTTATGGAACAAAAAAGTCAAATTAGAGTACTAAAATCTAGTATTTATTGAGCATATTGATATTATACAATTTCGTAATTTCATTAGTAATAACAATTTTGAATTACAGAAAGTAATAAACAGTACACCTGCATAATTGCCACTTTAGTATTTGCTTGTAGATATGCCAAATTAATACTCTGGAATATAACATTATTACAAGCATTATGAATAAACAATAAGAACAGAATTGAAAAGAAACAAATGAAAATACTACTGCACATTTGCCCAGGTAAAAGAAATAGTTACGAAGGGGTAAAAGTGCCATTTTATTTTGCGAATTACTTAAGCCATTAAGAACATGAATTACATAATTATGTACTGTTACATTAAGATCAATATTATCTGATTAGGTCACATGAACGTATTTTGTTTTCTTTGTTGCTTTCAAAGTTTATCAGAACATTTGAGCGTTGTCCCACTTTTAGCAGTAGTGCAAAAAATTGAGCTTTTAGCATGCTCTGCATGCCTTGAAAGAACCGCTTTTACTAGTTGCAACCTAAAAATGTTTTTCATTAGTCAATAAATATTTGACAAAATTATTTTATTTACCCATGCTAATCTCACACATGCACAGTTCAGAGCGTGGCTTTTTTATAATGGGATCCACTGTGAAAGTACATTCACCTTTAAAACAATGATTAACAAATAGTGGAATTCCATCAATGCTTATGCACTACAATTTAATTCTGAAACTGGATTGTCGAAGTGCAAATAGTTGATTGCACCAGGAGCCAAGCCTGGGACCTTCTGATAACTGGGCAGATGTCCTAATAACAGCTATAGAATCAAGCATTGCATTCACGACTCACAACAATTCACAATCCAATAAGGATCAGCATTCAAATCCAGAATGTAATTGGCATGACGATGAACAAAACACAATGATACACACATACTAGAATATAAATTGAATCAAGATTGTGTTTGTCATGAGAAACTATTATTGTCAGAACAGTATAACAATACATAAGCAACTTATATAATACTAATAATAAAAATTAACACTAATAAGAAAGAAACAAATTGCAGACTAGATAATAGACATTAAAGAAATTCTAAAATTGCATGAAAATAGCCTCTGAAACTCAAAACCTTTGTATTCATAATATTCAAATAAAGTGTCTTAACATAGCAAGAGGCATTCCAAAATTCAGAAAATGATCATGCTTTACAGAATTAATTTTATCTTTAAATTTTATTTAATTAGAACTTTCCAAATCAGATGTGGGAAATACAGTTTATATAATGGATCTGTACCCAATGACAGAATACACACTGATTTTAAAACTCTCGTTGTTCATACCTTTATAAACTGTCAGCGTAAAAGAGATATGTTCAGAAACTTTGTGCACAATGAAGCAAGTCATTCACTGCACATTGCAATAATTCATTAATATTATCTCTATGAGTTCTGACTCCTCAAAGTGAACATTAATTTAAAGCCACTTAGGGTCAAACTCGTAGGGCCTAATATGCATGCTTCAGAAGCCATCTCTGGAAGAGGATCTGAAAAGCAAAAAATGCTGTTAAGAAAGATACTATGTCCTCAAATGAATGTTCTGAAAACAAATCTGTATCAAAAAGAAAGATGTTTCTTTTAATTCACAATCTATAATTACGAAATTAGAGCACAGGAATACCTTGCACTTACCACACACCGAAGGCGCAGATTCATCTCCCAGAATGGCTTGTTGCACCTGTCCAGAAGTACAAGGATCTGTAATCACCAAAAAGAGTTTTTTATTTACTATAATTTGCCCTCAATTGGCACTAATAACTGTATATTGAAAGGAACATACCATGAGAAACGTCCATAAAAACTTGAGGTGACACCTCACATGGGTGAAAAAGATCTGAAAATGGAAACAAACTTGAAATCTATCCCATCTTCAATAAATGCAACAAAGTAATAATTGAGATTCTTAAAGATTATAGCAAATATTTACCTTTCACAAGGCTAGAATAAGCATCTGCTGCACTTGTTGCAGCAGCATGTTCAACAGCACTAGAACCTGTATTAATAAACAACAAATTATTGCCAATACATTATGCTTTCAATAGCATGCTTCTTTTTGCATCTTACAACATACAAGAGACTTACCATTTTCAGTTTGAAAAGCTGCCTGTGTACAAGGATCTGAAAATTAAAAAGTGCTGGTATCATAGCCTCCCATCAAACTATATATTCCACTAAAACTAAAAAAAATTATTCTATTAAAACTATATTCTAGTAATATTCTATTAAAAAAGTCTTATCAATTACACCCATAGCTGCAGTGGGTGTCACCTCGCTTGGTCCAAACAAGGTATTTGCAACTGAACATGAACATTAAAAAAATTCCACTATTTGTTACGCACCCATCATCTTCTCGAAGCCAAAATGCACGCTTCAGATTTCAAACAGCAGTAAATCACTTCATTTCTTTAAATCACTGACTGCTATATGGCGTTAACAGCCCTACGAACAGCACGTGTATATACAACGATAGATCGGCGAGGAAGGAATCCAACGGTAACCAACTGGCTCGTTTGCGAAACAATTTCAAAATGAAAAAGTAGTTCACCGATTCTCCGCTTGAGCGAGCTGGTGTAGTACAGTTGCATATGGCGTCGCTGAACTCTGATTGGCTACCGTATGGAATTTGAATAAGGACCGGATGTGCCCTATCTAGTGTCATACCACTGGGTGAGACCAATGTATAGATGAGACCTAGATTGTGTTACCACTTCGGAGACTTTCACAACTGTTTTAAGAGAATAAAAAATATCTACCTCTTAAAATTCTTTGTTATATTTTACAACTATTACCTTTCTATATATTTCAATGAAATTTTCATTTCAAATAATACGATTAAGTAAAACTAATTAGAGTAGAATTTCATAGTTGGGTATCCTGGAGTTTGACTTAACAGTACTGACAACACCAATGCAAAGAAAGTAGCGAAATTGACATTTGTTGTCTGTAATCTGAATCAGCTGTCAGGGAATATGGAATTTGCGTAGTGGTTCTTTGTGATTCATCACCCTGTAGATTTTCGACACCTTTGTAGGTCTAGGAACAAATGTGTAACAGAAATTGAGACGATTTGTGAGTGTTTTAAGCCTACAAAAATGGATTTATCAAAAATGAAGAACGACAGGAAACTGTACCTGTGTCGATGGTACTTTTACGGTAAGTAGTTCGTAAGATATTGCCCTTTTAGATAAACTGTTTTACTTACTTTATCTTCTTTTTTTTCAGCTGGTTTTGCATGCTTACCATTTTTATGGTGCGTGAATTTTGTATGGTTTTTCTCAGAAGCGTTTAGAAAACCATCATATGAAGAACAGAAACAGATAAGAAAATGTAATTGTCCAACATTCAAAAAAAGTATTGTTTGTGTGAGGCACATATTCTGATTTTTAATTGATTTGCAGATGTAATAGTTTCTGGAATTGGAGGACTACTTTGGATTATAGCCATTACCACTTGGGTCGTTATATTCCAAACACATCGTGCAGCATGGGGAGAGGCAGCTGACAAGATTTCCTTTATTATACCTGCTGGTATTCCTTAACATATTTACCGTCATATGAGGAATTTGTATTTCAATTCTATATTAATGCATGTACACAAACTTTATTCTGTAAATATTTAGATATGCTCCTAAATACAAGTTTTTTTTAACAATGTTTGTAATTTATTTTAGTCCCAGTTATTTGAAGTCCTGCCACAAGAAGCAATCTTGTCACCTAATTGACTAAACATTTTTATTTATGATGCTCACATTTTAGTTTAAAATTAGTTATTTGGTTGGCAATGATATATCAATAATTGGATTGACTAATTTTGTAATTCAGTAGGACTTTAAATTCCAGTAAAATTCCTTATTAAAAAAATCATACTTTTCTAAGATTAATCCTTTTTATTTATTGTATTACAAATAAGTAGAAAATAATTTTAATTCAAATTTTATACTACATTAAATTTAATTTATTGCCTATGAGATTTATGCAGAATTATGACAGTAAACTTCTCAATATTTATTAACATTTTTACAATATGAAAATTTTCGTGAATATAATAGAATAAACTAAAAACATTAACATAAAATTAGTTTCTCAAATTTGAAGACTGTTCGCTACACCTGTTTAAGTGGATCAATGTTCCTCTAATGTCCTTTTGGTTATAACACACCACTTCTACCCTCCAACATACTCAAATGAAATAATCACCCATTCTCTTACCTTACATCCCAAATACCCAATTTACATGCAGAATTTCATGAAATGTATGAGGTGGAGTCAAAATGTTCCATTCTTCATTTTTTGTGTCCATATACTAAAACTTCACTGGACTAGTGAGTACAAGTGATTCAAATGTCTCTTAAGGAAGTTGTTCAAAAGCTCATGAGGTTTTTGTGACAATGCTCTAAAAATTATGTATATTTTCAGAAGTGTTCCAATGACATTTTCTTTAAAAGTCCCCAAATATTTTATTGACAATTAGAATCAGGTTTTACAGTTATATTTTATTCTTAAAATCATATTTTAATTCTATTACTTACGAAACCGAATAATTGAGAAAAAAATATGGTTTTTAAAAACATTTCCTCTATATAAATATTATATGAAAGTAAACTAAACAAGTGTTAACTGATAAATGCTAAAATATAATATTTAACATTTTTTGTTGAGTTAATATTGCATGTGATTTTGAAAGAATTTTGATGCTAAAGTAACAATGTTAGCATTGCGGAAATGAATGGTATCAAAGTTGTTCAGATACATAGATTCAATGTTTCAAAGCAAATTAAATGCTGTGTATGTATAAAAAATTACTTTTATCAAATTATTACAAAATTATTTATTTACAAATTCATAATTTTTATGAAAAGTGATTGACTTAACAGTGGGAACATATTTTCAGGTAATACTGATATTAATATGATTAGTATTTTTTTTTTTTAATTTATTCTTGCTTGGCCATTGGCCTGCAGCCATATAAGATAAATATATTGATATCTGATATGTATAAGAATGGACTCTACCACCGATTATTCAACGTTTTCTATATTACCGACCATGTAAGTCTTTGTTGGGAGAGAGTCAGGTGATAGTTTTGTTAATTGTATGTGAGATTTGGAGGGACGTCAGGTCTACAGAGGGTAAATATTTTTGCCTGGCTTTTATTTGGATTTATTTCAATGTGTCATTTTTTGAACCAGTTGGAAAACAACGTGAGGCGATGTTGCAGATCTTTCATGGCAGATTTAAGATTGCAATTGGAGGGAATAAAGTACTGTATTATCAGCAAACAGCAATTTTAGTATTTTGGGTGGTTGGTATATCCGATGTGTACACTTTAAACAAAGTTGGGGAGAGGACAACACACGTAGAAATCATATTCATCTAGTGTCGGTATCAACCACTCACAAAAATAAATCTACATGTAATACATGTACATTACTTTATAGCACTGCCAGATGGCATTAAACAATTAAAATCAATACACAAATTTAAAAACAAAGTAAAATCTTTTGTGCTGCATAACTGTTTCTATACAATTAGTGTATACTGACCATAAAAGAAAAATAATATTTATTTTAATAAAGATTCTGGGTCAATTACCCCCATCTTGATCCAGTTTTCATACAGTTTCCCTGATTCATTGAGTGAATGTTCAGACAGCCCCTTGTTTTGATTCTGGACATAAATGTAGCTTCATCATACACACATTTTGTTGGGTTCTCATTTTGCTAGTTATGGTAGGAATTGAGTTGGGGTGTGGGTTACTATTTTGTTAGCAATACTAAAAAATCAATTTCCAATTCTTTTGCTGATGCAAATAAGTTTTCTGTAACTCACAAGTGAAAAATGTCTTAGTTTTCAAATGTTGCTAACCCGACGTTTTTGGTACTTTCATTCATTATTCAGCTATGTGTAGTAAAAGAGTGGGAAAGAGATTGTGAACCTCAAGAAAACTTGCTCAATTACATTCTGCTCTTAAGTAACATACTTTCCATGCTGAAAGGCACAAAGGGAAAGAAGAAGTAACTCAGTTTTTACTGTTTCATGACAAAAATAAATCAAATCAAATCGTAACACATTTACAATTAGTACAGTCAAGTGATTTAGCCTTGTGAGTTGGGCTTGGGGCTGGTGACCCAAAGTATGTGGATTCTAATGGGGTTCAAAATACACATAAGGCATGAATGTTTTCAGTTGTGTTTAAGACGTTAGGGAATTTCTAATCACACTCTTATTACATCTATACCATACTCTCTTAGCCTGAGAAGCAATCGTATGTGATTAAGTGAGGATTTGGATCCCACGCCTTCAACAATAGCACTAGCACAAAGGTGGAGACAAAGAATATCATGAGCAATTAGGAAAAGGTTCAGGACAGAAATGCAAGTCCAAATTCAAGGTGCATAAAGATCCTCTTCACCGTACCCCAAGGAACAAGAGGTAGCATGAGAGGTTCTGGTAGTCTTTTAGATGCTAAAGAGAATAGGAAACTGACTAGTATGAGAAAGTGTGTGTCATTCTGTAGCACCATTAGTTATGTATAGTTTGCTTGCAAGTTCGGTTCAGAGAGGTCAGAAAATGAGTTTTGCTAAAAAGAGAAAGTGTCAAGTCAAAGGTGTTTAACACTAGCCAGGAGGAAGCAAGTGTTCCTAGAAAACAAGAAGGGGATTTCTGAAAAAAACCTTCATGGTATTGTAAGTGTAGAAGGGCAAAAATTAATAAGATTATAAAAAAGATAGTTTTAGGAATTTTCAAAATTTGGGCATCTAAAATAACATGTTAACTTACTCAAAAAAACAATTCTAGTAGATTTTTTCTGAAAAAGTGAGATAAACGAACAGATTTGTCTTTTTTATAATTCAAATGTCTGTTGTAAAAGTTATTTTTTGTAGTGTAAAGTAATTAAAATGATTTTATGGAAAACATGAAAATTAAACAATTAACACTGTTTGACCTGATGTGAGTTTCCTGTGAGGTCATATTGATTAAGCAGCCACCTCTGCTAATGGACAATTTTAGTTTGAGCCATTAGTGACAGCTTAAGATCAATTTCAGTGTAAAATAATTTCTACACCTTCGATTGTCAATAGTTCAAGAGGGAAGACATATTTGCTGGAATATATGTTAAACAAATTTTTTGAAGCTTTAGTAATGCATTATATACTTGTTTTTAAAGATGGAAACAGGGTTAATGCATTTCAGTTCTATACACTATTAAAATACTCATGATGTAAATTATAGTTATATACTTTTCTTGATAATTAATGAAGTAAATAGGAAGGGCCATTTTCTTCATGAACTGAAGGAGTGTATTTTGATAGTTATACTGACAAAATTTGACGAACAATTAATCATGGGAGAACAAGTACATATTGTGAATATGTGGATCAAGGACTAAGGCATTCCTTCTCGTTTGATGCTGCTTTCCTGAAGAGAGACAGATGAAAAGCTCAATGCAGTTCAAATACAACAATCAATCTCTCCTCCACCATGCAAAATGCTGTAGCAAAGCAACTAAACCTCTAAAATTCCACATCTTTTCTAACGATAGCTAGTAATCCCCTTATAGATGACAATCTAAATTACTATTTTCTGTGTGATGTCCATCTTCTGCGGAATCATTTCTACACGATTGGATTTAGATTTCCTTCAGCATTCTGTTTTTCATGTTTTTAATTTTTAATGGAGAAATTTCATAAAGGAAATCAAGATTTTTATTTTTAAAATAAGAAGACAAGATGTGTAGGTAGGTGTTGTATTTAATGTTATAAATGCTTTATAATAAATATTGTTTTCCAAGTTCTTTTGAATCACACAATTCACATTTTATTCTCTTTTATTAACAAATGTGTTCTGCACCTTAAAACTATAAATTAGGAGATTCAATACAATAGAGTAAATAACTATACAAAAATGCATTCTTTTGCCACAAATTAGTAATCAAATGCATTCCTTACAAAGTACTAAGAAAAATGTTCTGCACATTTTGTTCAGGAATTCTTAAACTGAGTAGGCAAAAAATGTTGCCCAGAATTCTTTCAACCCAAAAGCACTGTGTTTAATGTACTCCAAAAGCATACTTATCAAGTACACTAATAACTACATTTAACTTTTCCTTCGGTGATATTTTCTTTCATCTTTTCACTTTCAAAGCTTGTAGTCATATTTTTGTTTTATCTTCACTGATGTTACTCAAAATAAATCTAGACTTGCTTACAAATGCTTCACTACAAAGCTATGTATACATTTACAAAGAATAAAGTGTCCTGAAGGTAACTTACAAATTATGGCAAACGTTCTGTGTAATTTGGTAAAAGCAGTGATTAAAATGATTTAAAAATAGGAAGCACAAAACATTGGAAGTATAAGTTCATCACAGAAAAAAATCACTGAATAATACATTATTTTATAAATATACAGGTCATGTAGATACTTGGTAGTTTCTGCTTAATGGAGCATCTCGGTATCTCCTCAGTTCTCCAGAAACAAGACGGAATAGGCACTGAAAATGTTCAAGTAAATGTTATAGCCACAATTACAGTTAGTACATTATCAATGAGCAGTTTAATGTCACTTAACCTTTAAGTTGTAGCTGACACTCCCTCCCCTCAGTTATTTTCACTGCCTTTTTAACCCCTAGGGTACCTGGGTTTGCCTACAACTGTGGCTTATACGCTCATTGCTACCAAGAACTGTCTATGCCTCTGATGACATGTAAGCCTGTGGTAGTGTTTGAAATGCAAGGAACCACACAACATTTGGGCAGGAGAGGACTGGAATGCCCAAGGCAAGATTGAAACTCGTAGACCCTGCAGCTTGTGGTTGCTACTGTAATTATGGGACCCAGCTACACTTAGTTATGGAATTTTTGCTAACATAATTAAACTTTACTGTTCTAAGATATTTTCTAATGCTTCAAATACACAGGTATTAAAAGAAAATAAACCCTTCTAAGATGATGATTTTGGTGATACATAAATGAATGAGTTTGATCACAGCAATTCATCAAACATATAGAAAGGTTAGGGGACAGTGTCCAGGCCTTTTTCAACCCCAATTTTTCTAAAGAAAATAAAGAATTTTAATAAAATACGTTATAAAATACGTAGAGGAAAGTGTGTTTCCTTTATAACAATCTTTAAAATGATGCTTTGGCTACATTAACTTACTGTATCAACATGTGTTTCAGACCAAAAAAAAAAAAAAGAAGAGGTAAAAATTTGAGGTCTAATACTTTTCAGGGTAAAATCTTAATATAAATTTTGAAATTCTGATGGAATTATTAATAAAAAATACAATGGGTACAAAGACTAGTGATCAATAGTCAAACATATTACAACTTTACAAAAAGAGTCTGCTCTTCTTCATTTCACTCATGAAGACATTTGTTTTTATTGAACATGCATTGACAAAGATGAACCAAACTCCGTTAGAGATGTTGTTATCTTATCAGACATTTAATCTGAGACAAATTCACATAGCCAACAGTTCTAGACATATAATGGAATGACTGGTGAACCCCAGATCCTTCAAACCTTGACTTTCTCATTTTTTGCATTCCTTTCTTGTTTCATAAACACAGGCAGTTATTAATAAATTTTCTTCTGCAATGGGTGTCAACATTAATAAGTTATAATGTAGAAGAAATAAAAGAAATTAGTACATAAAAGTATAATTACCAATAAGGCTGCTACATCAGCAATCATTAACATATAAAAAACATATTCCCATCCAATATTGGTCACTATTCCGGCGAGAAGAGGCCCAACTGCAGCACCTTCAAAATATACATTGGTTAATGAAGTGAAAAGAATTCCATAGGTTATGAAGATGTCAGTAATATGATTTTTTTACCTATAGATCCTGTACCATCAATGATTGCAGTAACTGTAGCCAACGCTTTGGAATTGTCTTTTAAAGTTTTACTAGTGCCCAACTCTGCTGACACTGCTGTTGTAATGAGTGAATATGGTCCATTTACAAGGATTCCCACAATAATCAGAAGAAAAATATTCAATCCTTTACTGACATGGGCATACTCATCGTATATCAGCAACTACAAAATTAAAATTAAAAAAATTGAAAGAAAAGTGCATTATTTTCCGAGAAACTAATTTCCTGAAAGTTTAATACAAATTATAGATTCCAATAATTATTCTCAACATTTAAAGATTATATTTAGATCTAAAATTTACTACCTCAACTCAACAGCGTATTACCTCAACTAATTAAAGAAATGAATTAAGACTTACACAATACAATTATTCTAGAAAAAGTGATTCTCATATATGTTACAATTATTATTGAATTTTATAAAAGTTACCATTGGTACTGCGAGGGTAAGCATTCCAGCACAAGTAGTGGCACTCATACCCAAGAAATCACGAATAAGACCAGCTGCAATTCCTCCAATGATACCACCAACATCAAACAATGTAGATAATTCTGCACTGACGGTAGCAGAATATGATGCTGTGAAAGCATTTTTGTAATTCAGTAATGGGAAGCATAAGCAACAAAGAAACTGTATATATAAAAATAATTATGAACATCAAAAGAGGCAATATTTAGGAATATTTCTGACTAGTTAGAAATTTTAAAAAATGTATATTGCTTTAGAGTCATTTTGGACTTTTTAAAGCAGAAAAGTAAGATGTGCCAAAATCAACCAATGAAGATTGACACCTTTTTTTTTCAAAAAGACTACTGGTTGATGCAAAATTTCAACAATTTCTTTCAAGAGCTACAGTGAGAATTGGAATTACCACAAAGACCAGATTCCCTTCATAATTTCTAGTCTCTCAAACGTTAAATCTATATTTTCTCACACTGACTCACAATGTTTTTTTTCTCTATAGATTTCAAATTTAATGCTATGCAAACCAGGAGGAGTGTATCATATCTCCATAAAAATTTCAACTTGTGTAATTTTTTAAATAACGGCACACGACAACTGCCATTTCATGTAGCTGGAATCGTGGGATGGTGAGATCCAGTGCCAACCTACTCGATGGCTTGGAAGTTTTTCCCCCAAGCAGGTATCTCCCATCAGCAAGGCACAGCTCCAACTGGGACAATCTCTAAGTTCCCAACCTGTCTCCCAGCATGTGTGGTGGTGTAGTGCGTGTAAGTGTAAGAAAGGGTTGAGGATAGGCCAAGTAGAGAAAAAAAAGATCAAGCACAGTCCAGGGCCCGTTTTTGGGGTTCCGTTTTTTATTTGATTTCTATTACTTATTAATTTCCATCACTTGTAACCTTTTACGACTCAACTGAGAACATATTCTTGAAAATAAATTAAATATTTTATAAGAATTTGGAGGTTAGGTTTATAAGAAATATATCAATTTGATTTTTTCCTTTTTTCTGACTCAATTGATCATTTCCTTTGAATTAATGTAATATTTTTGCGCAATGCATGGGACAAGAATCAGTCTGATGTTAGTTGGACATACATTTTCTATTCTTCAATCAATGTAAGTTCAAATACATCTTGGGGTATTTTACACTTTGCTAGATTCACCATGTCATTTTCTCTACCTGGTATGCTAAGGGTTAACAAACTAGATGTTTTCTTCTTTTATAACAAATATAATATTAATACTTTCATGGCAAATATGATATTTAACACTTTCACTCTTCCTTTGTTCCAGCATTCCACAGGAGAGCCGCTCACTCTTCTGAATTCCCACTTGTTTTTATGGATACAATGGCCTCTACTTGGGTTTGGACTACATGAGAACCTTGCCCATGGTGTTGTGTATCAGATTTCTAAACTATTTTGAAACAATGTTAAATGAAAAATATAAGTAAGAAAGCACAACACAGATCACTGTCCAGATCCACACAGCATTGTTTTGTTGTATTTGTGCATGACTGATTTCCATTTTGATATACTGAAGCAAACATTTTCTAAATGTCAAATATTTCCTAAATGAGCCCATAGTTGATTCTGGTTTATAATACAGTAAATAATTAGCATTTTATTATTATTATTATTATTATTATTATTATTATTATTATTATTATTATTGAAAAATTAAAAATGCATTGGTACAAATTAATTTCATTTTAATTTTAAGAAACATGTAATAAAATTTGTATGTAATCTTTGCAGGAGTTCCTCAAGGAGGCAAACCTACTTTTTTTTGAATATGTATAAAACACTGCAGAGCAAAGTAAGTCATGATATATGAATAAATTTGAATAAGTTGTTACATGAAGGTCAGCAATTCCTGGGACACCACTGAATGAAGGGAGTGTTCAGAATGCAAAGTATTGATGATGCCAAGTGTCTGTGGATGGTTTAGTTCATTCTAGACTGTCAGTCTCTATCTCTGAAGGATTGGCTGTTTCTCTCTTTCTTTTCAGACATATGTTAAGAACTTACTTGATTGTTTAATATACTGAGGAAGCCAGTAGAGAAATGTGTAGCTCACCAATTTTGCAAAAAAAAGGCTCATAGAAAATTCAGCCACTCCCTGAAATAAAATTGTCATGGAGATATTATTGTGAATTTAATTACTTGATTTCAATGTTCATACAATCAATGAACTTACAGGTATTTTTAAAGCTCTCCAAAAGCTTATAGCTTTTTCAGTGTTTACACTTGTTATGGGAGTTCTTTCATCAGCAAGAATTTCCTGAAAATCAACAGCAAAATGTTGCATTATTGAATCGTCTAATATTTGAATGTAAAAATAGAAAATTTATTCAATGCAATATATGTTTAAGACTTCACATTATATTGTAAACTCTGCACATATCATTACAACAACAAAATACAATATGTACACTAAACCCATGTATATGTACCAGTGCATATGTGCCCTCATGAATAAATACTCAATAATAACATAAGAATTATTACTGGTGAAATGAATGTGAAAATAAGATATACTCACTAAATTATACTTATTGAAATTCTAATGTTTTAAATGCTTCCTACCGTTCGTCCAAATTCCTGATGGTAACTCACTGGATCATCTAATTCATCACCACTATCTGAACTTGCATCTATAGGAACAGAAGTGTCCAGGCGACGATAACCATTTCTCTCCCAAGCCTAGCAGCAATAATTTAAATGTCTGAGAATAATTAAATCTTTGCAATCTACAATCCTAATCAACAAGAACAACTAATGTTCATGTCAGTTAAATTAACAGAACAATCAGGAATAGGAACACAGGGATAGGATGCACATATCAATTTACTACACATACGTAATTTCCATATTCAATAAAGCAATTATCACTTCAGGAACAATTTAATGAATATGAAAAATATTGTAGATATTATAACTTAGATTATGATTTTATTTCTTACTCTTAACTTATTTTGCTAGAATTCTAATCAATATCGGTTTTATTTATTTATTATTACACTGTCAACATTATAACAACCCTGACCCAAGGGATAACAACACTGGGATTCCTAGCTTATTTTGCCCCTGGAAGGTTGCATGTAACATGGATACATGTGTGTATTACACATAACATATGCTGGCAATATGGTTGACACATGACAGCCCTACAAGTCCATTTTTAGCAGAGTACACAGAGTCAAAATGAAGCTAGTGGTTTTACAGAATGACAGACTTTCTTGCACTCTTTAGTCTAGGCATCATGGCAGAATGGCATGGTGCATTGTCTTGTCCGGAACCCTGATGAGTGGATGAGCTGGCCCCAAATGACCAGATACTGGTTACCTGCCAGGTCTTTTTTATGCCAATAGTAGGTCTGAGAATAATCCCATGAAAACATCATTCAGGTCATTATATATCCTCTGATGTCTCCGCCCAGGTGCCATGATGTCATACCCTCAGATGACAACTGATGTACTTGTGCTATGCCATTAATGTGGCTTGATATACTTTTTTCACCTTACAATATTTGGCATTGTAGTGTATTTGCTTTAAGCTCTAACCTTAACTTCGATATGAACCTTATTGAACATTTGTGGTTCATCTTAGGGAAGTAGATTCACGTTACATTACTATTGGCACAAAGTGTACCCTAACTAAAAGGACTAAAGAAGAGGTTGTTACAGTTGTGATATCAGGTACAACAGAATACCTTACGCATACTTGTTGAATCAATGCCTCACCACGCTCCAATTCCATGAGCCAAATGTGATCTTGTACCATACACGTTAGTGGTCAAATGTAATGGTTCACCAGTGTACATTTCTTTTATTTCATGCATTTGATGTGAATAATTGTATGTGCTTCTGTTGTCAGAACATTTTATCTTTAACGAGTTAAAATATTATTGTGCAAATCAATACTCGTGAATATCGTGTCATAAATAGTGTTTATCTCTATTCATTAGAGAAAACACATTTACACACATTGTAATTAATAAAAGAATTTATATAACATAGGATTAACCAGATCTCAATTTGGAAGAGCAAGTCCCACATATATAAACAAGTCAATCTTAGTGTTTCTCTCCAGTGAATTTTGGAGTTCCCTTTTTTATTTTGAAGTTGAATAATTCTCTTATTCCCTAGCTTATTGAATTCCCTAGTAATTATTTCAATATGATTTGAAAATCCTTAAGCACTTTCACAAATATCTGTATTCTTTAAAAAAAACACACATTATTGATTACCATAAATCCCCAAAACAAAAATAATAAAAATTAGAGTTATTTGGGAGAGAGAGAAAAGCTATGTATATTTAGCATCCAGAAGCAAAACAAAGGACTATCTCAATATTTGCTCAATGGATCAAGGGGCCGTGAACAAAAAATCCAATCGACAGGGGACCATTGACCCAGAAACTGTCTGCAATTGTTGTAGCAGGTTATTAAAAATATGTAGTAGAAAAGATTTTACTTGATGTTTGAACTTGTGTATCAATTTAAACTGTTGAATGCCTAATGGAAATGTGTTCTAACCTAACCTACAGGTAGTGCTTGTGTGTGCGTACATGTATGTGTTTATTTTGTTGTTGTTGCTGATAAGCAACAAGGTTCCAGTAGTATTCCACTCTTATTAAAAAGTGGCTTGCAAGAACAAATTGAATGGTATTTGTTTATTTATGTTGTGCTATTTGCTTGTTATTCCTGATTTTTCTTTGTGGCATCTAAACATCCGAGTAGTGTATGATGTGTTCTGTGTCCAATAAATTTACACAAGCATTCCATTTGAGGATTACCTAAATGAAATGAGAGACCAGTAAGTTTTGCTAGTTTAACATCTGCCAACCAGATATTGTTCACTTTAAATTGTGCATGAAATTGCTAATTCTAATGTAAAACTGCATTGAAACACATAATTTATGGCAAAGAGCATTCCCCTTGAATTCAGAGAAACTGTCTGTACTTAATATACTGAAAAAGTTTATATTAAACAATATACTTATGAGTACTTCAAACCCTTTGATTTTGATACTTTTATTGCAGAGCTAAAATCAAAAGCAAAATACTGTTTCGGTGATGGAAACTGTTTTCTAGGTTTCAATCTCTTGTTTCTTTCCCACTAAAATTGCATATAAAATACAAAACAACATAAATTGTTGGTTACCTGCTCTTCATCAGAAGATGCTGGAGTGATTCCAACGATTGATGGATGAGGTATCAGAAACAAAAATACAAGGAAGCCTCCTAAAGCAATTACAACACCAGGAACAATAAAGGATAGGCCCCAATCTGTTTCCACAAATTCTCCAGCAATTAGAGATCCCAAAATATTGCCAACTGATGTGTGAGAATTCCAGATTCCAAATATCAGACCTAAAAGACCAAGGAAAACTTTAGATATTGCATCCAGGTGTAAGTATATTCAAGGTCATTTTTGAAATACATTGCTTAATAGAGGATATTTTGCAGACCTTAGTGTTGTCACTATTCATTGAAATTCCTGACTTGACGCAAATTACATTGCTGTTGTTTAATAAAAAAAGTACCAAATCATAATACCAATTTTAGAAGCCAAGTTAAGGTTGGGGCACAGAAAATTCCTTGGCGTGTAGGATCAAGAGTTTGAATTCTGCCACAGGCATGGATTGCTTGAGAGTAGTGAGGCACTTCCTAAGTCCACTCTGAAACACTATCCTCTACCTTCTTTTGCCCCCTGGGAGGAGGAGCTAGGAGGAAGAAACAAGAGAGGAGAAAGAAATACAGAGAGAGAAGGAAAAGAAGGAGGCAGAGAACAAGAATTGCAGATGGAGAAGCAGCAGCAGGTAAAGGGGATTAAGCAGGAGGGTAATGAGAAACAGAGAGAGAGGAAGAGGATGAGAAGGAAACAGAGGAAGAAAAGAAGGGGAGGGGGAGGAGGAGGAAGACGAGAAGAAGAAGATCGTTTTAAAATAAGTTCCTCTTTTGTGTTGATTTCACAAGGAAAGCCTTCTCTGAAGTGCTTCTCAGACTACCCTTGCCACTCTGTATGATAGAAATAAAATCAATAATTTCAACAATTCTTGTTAAAAATTGTTGGCTACTAGCAGTATTTGCATCTTTCTAATTCACATCCAAACTAAGAATTGATAAATTGTTTATGCTGTTACATACTATTATAAATTAATAACAAAATATAAATGAAATTTATTGAACTGCGTATTATATTGTAGAACAGTGACAAATTGAAAATTACCTCTATTACCCTCACCAAACCAATTTCCAACTACAGTGACCACACCTGGCCAGCCAGTTGTTTGCACAAAACCTCCCAAAATCTGAAATTAAATTGAAGTAAATTGAGATTAAATACATAAACAAAAGTCCATAAAGAGCATACGTACTTCAATTACTAACCTGAACAATAATAAAGTACCACAATGTATGAATATTATAATTTCTAGCAATTCCAAAGAGATATGAAAATATTCCAGAAAGTATCATACCAAAAGCAAGAAAGTATCTAAGGCTTACACGTTCAGCCACCATGCCACTGAAAAAAAAAACCAAATAAGCAAATGTATAATTGCTTAACCACAGAGCTTAAGCAACTAGAGACACTTCAGTTTCAGAAAAGATAGACAAATTGGTTTATTTAGCCTTCTTGACTATTTGAAACACATTTACATACACTGTTTACATCTGTAGGTATATTCTATTTATTTACCAAATAAATTTTCTACTTTTATGTATTTTATAAGTTTTTTTATAAATTCTTTAATTTGTTCACAACTTTTCATTTCTAACAGTAATTTATTATATAACTAAAATCCTTTGTCATATAATCTGCTTTTTGCCTGTACAGTTTTACTGAAATTAATTACTAAATGTTCAGCCTGTCTTATTTCCCTTGTTGTTTTACCTTTCACTCTTTGGATTTTGTTTACCAAATCTCCTGTTATATGATTTTTAATTAATTTAAAAATAAAAATTAGTGGCTTTTAATAAATTCTCTCTTTTATTGACATAAATTTCAGTGTATCTAGCATATCTAGCACTGGAGTGTATCTATTGCATTGAATTATTACTCTCATAGCTCTGTTTTGTTTAATCTGAAGTTTTTTAATTTCAGTTTTTTGGGTTCCAACTAGTATTGTTGCACAGTAATCAAAATGTAGTGCAATTATGGATTTATATATCAAACACCTTGTATATCCATTTATATTTTGCCCAATTCTGTTTAAAATATTAATCTTTTTTCCAGTTTTCTTGACTACGTACTCTATATAGTCTTTAAAATGTAATTTACTATCGATAATTTTTCCCAAATATTTCATTTTGTATACCCATTGTATTTCCTTTAAGTCATTTGTGAATAATTTGGTTTCCCTTACTTCTATGGTTCTTCCACTACGTAAAATCAAAAATTTCGTCTTTTCAACATTCATTATGAATTTATTTATCTTTAATCATTCTTGTATTGCAATAAATACACTTTACAGTTTAAATTCAATTTCCGCTTCTGTTTCTCCAATTACATACAATAATGTGTCATCAGGAAATAATTGAATTATACAATCATTCCCAAATGTTTCTCATATACTTGATTAAGTCATTAATGTAAATTATAAATAATATTGGACCTAAAACTGACCCTCGTGGAACACCTAAATTGATACTAATTTCTTCTAAGATATTATTATATTTTACTTTTAACTTTCTCTTGTTAAGATATGAAATAATTTTTCTTTTTAATGTCACCTTTGATTCTGTATTTGTACATTTTTCCAATAAGCTTTGTTCTGTTAATAGTTTTCACGGCTCTCTTGAGATTCAAAAAGATAAGTCTTTAACTAAGGATGGTTGACCATATGTGAACCCCAGTGATTTAACATGCCCCTGGCCAAAGGGATAAAAGGCAATGACTGACTAGATTAACAGAGGATTTCTCCACATTCAATGACAGTACGTGTTAAGAGAATGTTGTTTCGAAAAAAGGAAAACAATTTTTAGCTAACATCGTGAAACCTGCTCAAACAGCCCCTTGATTAAGTGGACCTATCCATCATGGGAATTTTATGTTGAAATGATTCTTTAAAAGTAGATATTTGTTTAATTGTATTTTGTAGTTTTCAGTAATTAAAAATATTTTAGGAAAAATATACTTTATTCATAGCAATTAGCACAAATAGGTCTTATGTACACTTCCTATAATTTCTTAGCATTACTTACGTAGCCACTTCTAATTACAGGCAATTTTTGCTGAACTATTAGTAGTCTCTGAAGACAGGTTTAAATGTACTTTACAGGATACAGGCGAGTTTGGTGATAGAATTTAAAACTTTCACTTTGCTCAGTAATTAAAGAAAACAACTATTGAAGTTATTTGTTACAAATAAAGCAAATACATTTGCATTAAATCATTTGAAGAGGCAGGAACATGGGCAAAGTGCCATACAAGTTAGCTAGAGATTTAAAACAAAACCTTAACAAATGACATCTTTGTGGTTCAAATTTTCTTTTTTGCCTAATACCTAATTTTTTTAAATAAATGCATATTTTGGCCTAAATTTGTGTTTTGCACTTCATGAACAAAAAAAAAAGAAAGAAAGAAAGAAAGAAAGAAAGAAGAAGAAAAAAAAAGCTTATTTTAAAAGTAAACAATCCTATAAATGGCGAAGAATGAAATATCTTCTTACACTTGTAAATCAAAAAGAACAAATTTTTTTCCCTACAAACATGCCACTAATATTGCGCTGGCAGGGTGGGAAATAAAATGAGAAAAAATTACTTTGTCAGCAATTTTGATCAATTATTGTTTTACTTCTACACCGCCTTGTTAAACTGTAAGCGTACATTCATTATTTTTAAAAAATGATTTTATTTTACCTATTGCAGCAGCTTTAAGTGCCTCTTTGTCTGCCTATTTTAGAGATTCCCATCCTGTTTCCATTGATCTCCATTTGCTCTTGACAAATGATTTAGCAAAAAATCATCACTTTACTTATTAAGTTGCAAATTTTTCAGTATAATGATAGCAAATTTACAAAACAAAAATATAGAAGGTAATTTCTAATTTTAATCCAAGAATATCCAGTTACACAAATGACAAAATTATCATCGAGTTAAAATGTAACCAAAATGCATTCCTACTGTTATTAGTGATAACAAAATTTAATTAATTTTCAATGTTAATACTTAACAATTAAAGTCAAAGTCGCAAAAATAAACATGCCATTTTATTTTAACCTTTGAAACTAATTCAACAATCAGGTTTACAATATTACTTTTGTAGTGTTTGTAACATTACTACAAAGTACTTGATGTCAATGAATTAGATAATTAATTTCAATATATTATGATTATTATAATTTGAAAAAACCTACCTGATAAACATTCCTGCTGCATAAGCAAAGAGAAATGCTGAATCCAAAGTTCCCAGTAGAGTTGTATAATCTTTACCATCTATCAATATAATTTAAGAGCTTTAGAACTTAGTACAAGTTACTTAATATTATAAATTGTGTGTCACAATATTTCAATAGATTACTTACCAAATGGTGCCCAACTACATGAATTTTCTTCTATTTTAATGCCACTACGTGGAACTTCACTACAATTCTGATGCAAAACATTTTTAACAACACTAATAGGTTTTCGGGATAAATGATAACATGTATAAGCTATATAAGTCAAAGCTAGTATGCTGACACGATACCTATAATGAACATAAACAATTTTCTAATTATTACATAATACAATAATTTTAATATAGAAACACACAAATCACAGCAGTAAAATAAAACAAAAACAAAAACTACATTTACCATGTAACTCTTCTACTTTCAGTTGAAGGACAACGTTTTGAAAGTTTCTGGATGACACTAATTCCACATGGAATATCGGCATTTTGCGAAGGTTGATATGTTTCTTTCATCATGATGTACACAAAAATAAAAGCGTTTGTCTTAAATAATTACACTACAGCATACCAAATGACACATGAACGGTCTTACGACCGTTCTAGGTGCTGGAGTATCGAACGAGGGCTGCAATAAAGCGCCTTCATCCTTTTTATCTTATCTGTGGGTTTAACAATATAATTCATGATCTGAATTTAATAACATCCTTTGTTCGCCAATGTTTAGAGTTGCACTCGAGTTCACGGCTATCTAAAAAAAATATTTATCACTGTCACAAGAAAATTTGAGACCACACAATTCTCTGTTTTGAAGACGTATTTTTTTACACATACCTAGTCGGATACGATCAGGTACGATGTTCCTTATGTAGTTATATGAGCTGTAATTTAGTAGCTATTCTTTCTGTGACGGAACCACGGAACAGCGCGGAACAGATGCAGCTCCTTACTACAGAATGCCAACTTTTCTGCTTGTCAGCTGTGTAACCTATGGGCGACGAACCTGAACTTGCTTACGATATTACTTGTCTCAGTTTCACAAAGGGCATCTGCCAGATTTTACAGCAAGGCATTGATTGCACCAATGTCGTGATAAACTCACTATTCAGTCAAACGAAGTGAACAAAGGCAGCGAGAGTCCACGATGTCCTTGAAATCTGAGTCATACGCACGCATAAGCCCTCATAAGTCTGTTCTTCCCACTTGTCACCAATGTACGTACAACCGTGCTGGTCGGAAGCGTGCTTCCTGTGTCATAATTTTTAAAAAAAATATTTTTTTATTAGCTTTTTCTGTAAAAGTTATGATTCCTTTCATCTACCAAAGCATATTATATCAAAGTACTTAAATGTCAATGAAGTAAAGTCTGTAATATATCTTTACAAGGATGCGCTTCTAGGAAAAAAATTGAATATAATCTGAAACGGGACGAAAACAACTGATCTACTCCAAATTGGTCAAATGTATCTTTTCTATCTGGAACGAAGAATGAATTATTGAATCATAGTGAGCTCTATGAGTAACTGAATAGTTGATGAACTGCGGTCAGCTCCATCGCTTCATTCACGAGAAAATTATTAGAAAGAAAAGAACATGCTTCACATTTGAAAATTGATTTGCAACACGGATAGATTGCTTGGTGATTTGGGGCTCGTGAACTGTTAAGGTCTTTATTCCCGTGAGTGTAGTACACGTTTTTCAAGGCAGGATGTAGAGGTGATTTTTCCCCACTGTCTAACGAGATCCGGTGGGGGTTTTCTCTAACCAGGTATCTCCCACCATCGAGGCACCGTCCCAGCCGGGACAAGCTCTAAGCGGGTGATAGTGTAGATACCTAGTATTTGCCAGTGTAAATGTAAGGGGGGATAGGACAAGGAAGAGGAACGAAAGATCGCGTTTTTTCCGTTTGTTCGGGTGCTGCACCGGCATCCGCCTGGCGTTGGTCGAAAAAGCACGGAAAACTACCGATCAGCGCATCCGGCGGCTAGAATTCTCCCCCAGACAACGGTTGAATTCGACCTGTTTAGCAAGTGTCGAAAATCCTGCTACCATCGGGTCTCGAACCCAGGATCTCCTGGCCAGAGGTACTGCAGTGACATGAGCCACCTTTGCCGGTGCAACATGGATAAATAGATTAATTTGTAACTGTATTTTTTTTATTGAACTTCACGTTTTTAAATTATCTAGGAGAATACATTTACAATGAGCAACACTTCCAATATTTATTTAACAAATTATAATTACTTAAAATGTTTGTTGTCATAAGACTTTGTTCTTGTCGAATGAGATATGAAAATATTCATGTTGTATACACGGAAGTTCATTTCAATAGTACAGTTTTAAAGTAATGTTATTGTTTCATGTTCCCGACCACATTCCCCGTTATTCCAGCGTTGACCTCACAAACCAAATATTGAAGATGTGATGACAATACGTTCAACGCCCTACCAGCGGAAGCGCAGAAGAGTTGAACCTTTCGAAATTCATAGGTCACTTCTTCAAACATTAAATACCATTTCGTGTGCTGAATATACAATAGATAATTGTGAAAAGGAAATAATGAAATACATGGGCGTGCGAAGCCGAAAGCATGAGGAGGGACTACTTATTTCTTGACTTCCTTTTCCATTGAACTTATAAAAAAAATTTAAAATATAACATATCTTACTTGTAAATGAACAAAACATACAAGGTGAATAATTTTATAACTTAAATGATACAATTATTAAATACAATTTATAAGACAGACAGACGTAAAAACGTGTTTTCAGGCATAACTAAAGTGCAGTGCTAAAAGTTCAATTTTTAATGCTGGTGCTACAGTTATAGTGCTAGTGCTAAAAGTGGGACGATACTAAAGTGTTCTGAAAAATCTTTGAATGCAACAAAGAAAACAAAATATTTTTGTATGACCGCTTGAGCTTCAACTGACCTTAATGTATCAATGTGTTATACACCTGAATTAAAATAAAGTGAAAGTCAGTAAGACTTTCTAAAAATAGTGATGACACACGTGGTAAAAAGTGATTTTATTTTGCTCGTAAGATTGCGCTATTTAGTCTATTGGCCTTGTGTCGCAACCATTCCTACACGCAAAATTAAATTAGTTTTAACCACTCGTACCATAAATAACTATTACTTTAAATAATTTACACTACGGCAGGGCCGGCGGTTTGTATTACGTCCAAATGAGTAGTTGACCCAGGAAGGGAGAAATCCCCCTCTCCCTCCATCTTCCACCAAAAATGTATTTGAAGGAGAAAATACAAGACAAAAAAATTCAAATCGTTATGTTTATCATTAAATTGCCATCAAATTGATATCACATTTATTTTATGTAACTTCAGCAGTTCATTTTTGCAATGCAAAAACATTGCGTTTCACTTTTATGGAATATTTCTCTCAACCCAAATTTCGAGTGAGTATTGTACCCACTCGGAATTTTTCGTGTGGGTATAGCTACCGGTCATACCCACATTATCCACCGGGCCTGCACTATGGTCAGATGCTCGAGCCTCTTACCCAAAAGTCGTATACTATTTCTCAAATGGTCGGATTAAAGAAGGGGGAAAAAGGGGTTGAACTTATGTTAATGCCGTGGCATTAATTACAATTTCGAGGTGATGATAACTTCTTTTGTCGTCCTCCCCCTACTTTGTCGTGCCATAGACGCACATGGACCAAGAACCCTTGTACATAGGTGGTTCCTTAAGTTTCCGGCCTGACCAATATAGCGCTCATCAATGAGAAAACCAGAGCAGTTTAGTCTTATCTTTTAATTGTTGTAAAGATATAAGTTTGCAGCTGCAATCTCGCTCAGGTTTGTGGAGAGGTACGCGAGTTGGATGCAATGCATGAAATCTCAGAATGTATAGCTTTTTCACGACAACGCACCTGTGCTTACTACTCAGATTGCAAAAAAATGTTGTAAAGGACTGAAATGTTGTAAATGTTGGGTTTTAGGAGTCGGATCATTCATACTACAGTCAAGATTGGGTACACAGCAACGTCTATAACTTATCAAAACTGAAGAAAAACCTTCGGGGAAGAAAAGTTTCAGACGAGTGTAAAGTGAAAGAAGCAGTTTTTGACCATTTTGCGAACAGAAATTCGGAGTATTTTTTCAAAGGTGTAGAAATGTTAATATACTAATGTGAAAGGTGGGTTGAAGTAAAGGACAATTAAGTTGAAAAGTCACATTATATTTTTTCTTTCTATCAAAAATAGAAGTTAGTGAGGCCGGAAACTTATGTAATCTACCCCGTACAACTGTATTAAGATTCAGAAATAATATGTCATATTCATAATATAATATCAGTTTTATTAACAATTTCTCGAAACTGATCACTTCTGAATAACCTTCTGGTAGGGCAAAGCGGTTTTAAATTACTTCAACCGCACCACAAACCCCTTCTTCGTTTTCAAAATAACTGCAAAAACCAGACACCTTACTCATGAGACCAATGTACACATAATGCTAATTGCTGTCTGGTTATAATTCTTAATTTACCTATATTTAGGATGTCACTCGTGTAAATTAATATTAGCAGCGCACTTTTACCCCGAAACATATGCTAATGGGTAAAATTACAAGTTCAACTTACAAGTTCTATTTACCAGTTTTGATGCCACGTACAATGGTGCGTCATGTTAACTTATCGTAAGCTATCGGCTTGCGAGTGTTTACGTTGCCATCAGCATTGCCGACGTGGGTTTGTGTGACGATAAGATTCGCCTATGGTAGTCTATGAACAGGACTTCACGATATGGCATTGCCCGTCGATAAGTGTTATTGTTATCGTTCTGTTGAGTAGGTGGTGGTAGTGTGTGTCAATAGCGCGTCGAAATGTCAGAAAAGTTATAAGATGTCTTTTACATTAATAGTAAACTAGTGGTCTTACAACACATTTTATTGTATTATTGGTAACGGCTACGAGGTATTATCAGTAACATTCTATTCTACTAACAAGGGAACTATTACTTGAAAAACTCAAAAAGTTTAACACAAAATTAGGCGAAAACTATATTTAAAGATAGTTAACAAAACTTGAGCATGAATCGATGTAAAGATCAGAACCATAAAAGTATTCATTAAGAAAAATCTCTAGCTTCAATATTGAAGGAGTAAGACCGGTTCGAAAAAAATCGTAGAGGCAGGACAGAAGTCCGTAATGCACAACAGATCCTACCACTAAAGCCACCAAAGGAATTTCTGGTTAAACTAGTGGAGCTACATAATGACAGAATTAATCGTACTAATTAGTTTCCTACTCTCTTGACACTGACTCCTTTTGTTTGGGAATGGGCATGCCCCTCGATCCGCCACTGCGATTACATTATTAACATATCCAACAGCTTGAGTTACGCATCTGAATTTGCTTTAATAAAAAAAATTACAAAATTTTTCTTCGTTTTTAGGACATTTTAAAAACATTTTTAGAATATTTCATTGATAATTTTTGACGATGTCATCAAAATCCGCCCTCTAGTTATTATATTTCTCAATCCTAGGGATATTATAAAAATGCCCGGCTGTGAGCAGGTTTGCCAGATTGGGAGGAATTCCGCTTTTGGGGCTGGAAAACGGCTCTCTGTCTCTCGCGCGGACGGGACAAAAATTGATTTCGCGGAATACCGCTCAACGGGCGGAAATGCATAAAAACATGTATGCGGTTTTGAGCGGGTTTTCAGATTAGGACGAAATTTTCAAAAAACAGCCACAAGGACGTTGACAATGAGTTTGATTTTTTTTTAGAAAAAATATACATTTTACAGGATTTTTCATTAATAATTTGTTTATTCGTTTAAATTTGCTATGAGAAGTGTTAGTTTTTAGACCTCTAGCAAAGGGCATATTGTAAAAATCATACTTATTTTATTTAGATTTATTTAGTCAAAAAACAGTAAAAACTGTATGTGACGTATGGGGGAGATGATCATCTGCGCATGTTGTCTTGAGTTCCAGAATCTCTTCGATTGCGAAATTTTGAGCTAGTTTTGACAGAACACAGTTGAGTTTTCGAGAAGCTTCGTATGACAATATTTAAAGCACATGTACTCATAAATATAATAATGTGAACAAATTGCCGGTAATGTGAGAATTAACGGCGTGAGAGACAAGTCAAAAAATATCATTTTTGCAATTTTTTTTTCAAACCTTTCGCAAGAATAGTGCTAAATGCACTCTTTAATATAAGATAAAGTTCATTTCAGGGTATTTTTTTCAAAAATTACACAAATGTATATTTTTTCAAACATTACACAAATGTAATTTTTTGAAAGACCTCTCACGCTGGTAACCTGCACATTTCCAGCAATTTGTAAACACGATTGTATTTGTGAGTTAAAGTGCTTCAAATGACCAAATGAAGTTTTTTGAAAATTCAAAAATTTTCTGTAAAAAAAAGTGCTTTAAATATCGAGTTTACTGTAGCGCGTATGCGTCATTTTCTTAAACCCGCATTATTCTCCAATATCTCACCAATTTTTTCAAAGAAAATTGCCATTTGAGACGAGGTTATACTGTTATTTAATATTCTTACAATAACAATAGAAAAATCAGAGATTTCAACGAACATGAGACCTGCACCATTCTCTTAAACGTCCTTCACACTACCCAACAACAAAATTTAATCAAAAGTAATGGAGCTATTATTATTATTATTATTATTATTATTATTATTATTATTATTATTATTATTATTATTATTATTATTATTATTTTATTTGGAAAATGCTCCAGATCCTTCATGTAAAGTGCCTCCCAAAATTGAAATATAGGTTTCAAATTCAAGAGGCGGCGACGTCAGCCAGATCGATTGGGGAATATCATTTTTAGAGAAAATCGGCTGTACGATGTAGCGGCTAGCCTTCTTCACGGCTGGACTGACAGGCAGACGGCAGCCGGATGGACAGACATTTTGCCGTCATTCGATTTTTCGGTATCAACGACTCACAAAACATGGATTCGGGCTACACTACGTGTTAGAGGATTTTTTTTTTCTAAATTTAGCAACTGGATTTATGCACTTTTTCGTTATCAGGACCCTGTAATAAGAGTGTTTCTGCTGAAAATTCGCCGTTTTTTAACGCAGCATTGCATAACTTTCTCTCTACTTCGTAGCGAGAAAGTAATTGTAAAAATGGCCTATATATAACGTACAATTATGCAAAAGCTACTCATATTTTTGAAAAAATTGAACATTACATTGGTTCAAAGTCTGTCTCTGAAGAACATTTTATTAGGGAAAAATTTACATCTTCAACATAGTAGTTGTTGATGACACAGAAAAACATTTTGAACATCGGCAATTTTCGAAAAATTAGGGATTTCATCGAAAGTGAAATCTGCTGTATTCTTTTAAGCAATCTCTTTAATGCTCTCCGCGGAAGAAGTTCAATAGACAAATTTGGAGTATTTTTGAAAAAAAATTAAAAATCTTAATGTACAAATTTACAGTCTTCTAATACTAGAATTGAAATATGACTTTATGAATATTATAGAAGTATAACACCTGTTAGTAAGTGCAAATATTCATCAAAAAATCTGGAGCCGAATTTGAGAAAATGTCTTTTAGCGTTTCTGAAATTGTACAAATTTGAGCTCATTTTTACCGGAAAGTTTTCGAGAAACTTCATCAGAAATCATTTAAAGCCCTTGTATTCACAACTACAATAACATATTAAAACACCTGCAAGGTACATATGTATTAATGTGGGAGATAATTAAAACAATAATTTTTATAATTAAAAAAAATAAAAAGAATGTATCAAAATGTCGTAATGTTATTCAGAGCATTTTGCACTATTCGCATGAAAAGTTTAAAGAATAAATTTGGAATATTTTGGTGAGAAAATGTTTTAAAAATTGCCCAAAAACTGTTTTAAAAGTAATGTACGTGACACTCTAATGAAAAGAACTAATTGAGAAACAATCTCTTTCTTTAATATTGTAGTTGTAGGAAGAAGCCGAAAAAACATTGTACTTTTCAACATGCCAAACTTTCAGAATGGGGTGGGAGCTAAAAAAGAATGACATTGTGAGGGAGAACTAGAAATTTGAACTTGTAAATATGAAGATGGAAGAAACAGAAAGTAGGGTAATGATTTTAAAGGAGAAGAAAATAGTGATAACCTTGACAAAAAGATTTAACTTTTTCACCAAAAACACACTTTTCTAGACATCAGTGATTTTATTTTGATTGACTAAAAATAAAAATTAGTTAAAAATAAAAATTCTCCGGAGGCCATTCCAAAATAAGGTAAATATGATTCTTTTTAAACTTTCTTCTTTTATGAGGTAGATGGCAGACGGTAAAAAAAAATATTATGGTAATAATGTGTAATAATTGAAATTTATTTTTAAATACTTTATATATCATGCATTCTATTTCTCTTTTAAAAAATGTAAATAGTTAAAGATCAAGACTTTCAAAAAATTTCAATGTTCTGGAAATTTCTGGAGCCAGTCAAAAAATTGTTAAGCTTAAATCTTACAATTGTAAAATTATCATTCTCATTCACTAACAATGGGTATATCTTTGAGTAGAAATCAAAAGACTTTCTACTTAAATATTCTATCCACAAGATAGCTCACACATTTTATTAATTTGTGTTCTAATTTTCCATTTCTAATTACCCAGCATTTCATGCATATACACTAATGTTATCTTCTTGTTTTCATAGCATTTATTTCTGCATATTGAAACTGCTAAACAAAATTGTATTCATTAGAATATAAAGTTGCCAACTAAATAATAATTTTATAACATAATAATAAGGTAAGTAACAAAATAATTTTCAGACATGTAAATTTAAAAAAATCAGGAAGTTTGTAATGAAATTTTATTTCTTGAACAATAAAAATCACAGTCTTACCTTAGAATGACAGTATTAAGCATCAGATATTTACATATATATATATATATATTTATAGTACATTTCACGACCATGAAAATCTTATGAAAAACATAAGACATTCTGTTTCTTAAAGAAATCAGTTTAATACATGTAAATGAAACTTAGCAACTACGAAAACTGTTCTATATTTTCATGGTTCAGTCACACATGTAGACTACTAACGAGATCCACTAATAGGAAATTAACTTTTTCACAAAGTAACATTTTGTAAGAAATATACAGATACAGAAGAAATAATTATAAAACATACATAGCAATTATAATCATTACAACCTTAGTTTAGTTGCTCTGATAGTTTCTTAATACATCCTCAGAAGAATTTTGTTATTGTATGAAAAATAGACATATCTCCCATGTTTACAACAAACACTAGTAGTGTTCCTGGGGATAAGTGATTGACTGCTTAATCATTTCTACACAGTTTCTCATTTTACACACAATGAGCAAGTATAAGAGTACTGTCTTAAGAAAGGTACAAAGCAGGCATGTTTAATACTATCCCAATTTTTGAATTCACTCAGTCTTGCCCTACTTTAAGTAACTCATACATAGCCAATAGAAATTGCAATTCAAGTCCAGTTGCTCAGAAACACATCATCCATCTGACAGTTTGCCAAGAAATTGTTTAAACAAATGCAAGTTTAAAGGTATTGACTCATCAATTAAAAATATTGCAAATCAATTGAAATACATTTTCTTCATACTTGATGTCAAATCTTTAACAAATTGATAACACCTGAGAGAATGGAGCTTGGTTTGACTTTGGAGAGTCCAATTCTTCACAAACTCACAGAATGCAACCGGAATGTCAAACTGCAGAGGCGTAAACTCTATATAAAAAGTACTTATTGTTCTCATCAATAGGAAGGCAGATATAAATCTCATTGCCTACACCAACAAACTCCAAGTACATAATATAATAAAATCTTGAATAGGTACTATTGCATTTATGTTCAACACATTTAATGAAAACAAATTTTTGTTTTGGATAATGACCAGCCAGCATAATAAGCAATGCAAGTGCTTATCAGCACAAATTATTATTAATTCATCTTATTACTAACCATTAAAAGCAAACCTAATGTTCAAGAATGTACTTGAATTAGCTACTAAAAATCCAAGGTTTCTCATTCTTTTTCTTCAATTACAAAGCAACCTGTAAAATAAATGCAACTACACTAATATCAGTTTTGATACATTCCAATTATATGCTTCATTTATTACCAATTCAAATTGACACAGACTGATCATTGAAACTCTTAAATTATCTTAGATTTGGATATCAGAAATCAATATAAAAATTAGCCCAATATATTATGAAGAAAAAGAGGCAGTATTTCTAATCCTATGAATGTCTACCAAAGAATAATACATAGTATGTAATCAAGAGCAACATCACAGAAAGAGAAATTTATGAGAATAATAAAAATATATTCCAGCACTTGATATTTAATGATTTTTTTGGGCCCCTGTGTTCACTAGGCAACTAAGTAGCAAAATTTTTGTAAGTCCTAGTAGAGCCACATTCTTGAAAGGTTCAATATAAAAGATAGAATTTGTAAGGAGCTGAGCTCTTTTTAAAGGCGCCAAGAAGAAAGCACATTTCCTTCACCTACTGCATCACATACAAACAAAGTGCTGCAATAGGTGTACATAAATTTTAGAACTTTTGTATCAGAAAACAGTACTATGTTTTGTTTACAATCTACTTAAAGCTAATGTTTTTCTATTAGTAGAGGGATGAGGGTTGTTAAATTTCTCATTACTGGTGATATTTTCTTTCAAAACTGTAATATTACATGAGGAATGAGAAATACGACATCAATAAAGATGCCCATAGGAATGGTTGTTCTGAAAGGCAGAGCTGTGTCAATCACAGGCATTTAGTTGTGGTGCAGGCACACAGAGTTGCTTTACAGCACAGGTAAGAGGTGGATGCAGACCCACAGCCTCCTTATCATTCCAAATCAAGATTATGTGGACAGGGAAATATAAAAGTGAAGAAGGAGTTGATGCACAAGATAAGCCAGTTTCTAGGACAAGGATGGGCAAACAATTATCCATAGACCAAATGTTGTCCACTTATTTTAAACATTTAACCATTTTAGGAAGTTTGTAATATAAAGGTTTTATGTATTTAAACTCTTCCAGTTCTGCTTTGCTTGAAAATAATACAAGAATTGGATCTGAAATAGTGATTAAGAATAATCTTCTTTTAAAAAATTGTATAATTCAAGCAAAGAGGATAAAAACAACAACAACAAAAAACTTTTTATTGAAATTGTGAAATCTTATACAAATTAGGCAAAGCATAATAACAATTTCTAATTCATGATTTGGAAACTTTTTTTCACATTAAAAAACTAATTTAACTTTACTTTCCTTACACATTTGGTCTTTCATTTACTCAGTTTGCCCAATCCTGATTTAGTTGACATCAATGAGGCATTCTTGTACAGCAAAAGGAGCACGTCTCCTGCCCATATACATATCACAAACTGAATATCATTAACTACATTTTCACACACACTATTTTGATAGAATGGAAAGTGGTGGAAAACATGGAAATTAATTTCAGATTTTGAATTCTATAATTGAAGAAAATGATGTTTATATACGCAAATTACTTGATCTGTTTTATCATGTCACCTAACAGTGCAATGACAAGTATGAAACCAAACTTTGTTACCCCCCACACTCCAGACAATTTATTTAAATGAATGGAGAAAAAATTGGTTTATGAATTAAGTTTTCTGCTACAATACACAATCACCTTATGGTATATTATTAAATAAATGTAATAATGATTTCTATGAATGAAAATAAGTGATATTACTACAGAAACATACTCCTAATAGAAAATATAAACATAAGGAAAACTTTTCCAGATAGTTAGATAAAGAAAAAAAATGTCTAAGGAATTAATTAAAGATTATTTTCCACTTTCTGAGATAAGAGTTTAACTTTAAGTGCAGCTAAGCAGTATTACTGGAAAAAGAAACACCAACAAAATAACCTATCAAATCTAGTTTAAAAGCATATATATTCACTCATGAATTTTGCGCATCATTCTGTTCCATAACAATAAACTTTGGAAAACTTTGCATTTGAAGAAATTAATTTGACATTATACTTTTGTTTTACAATTTTTCAAACATTATGATACAGTACTATCATTGCAATTTACCTCAGTGATTAAAAAAAAAATAACAGACCACTTGAGTGTACAATAAAATAAAAATAAACTCAACAAAAATAGAACAATACTCTGAATATTGTCAGTCCCTGAAATATACTTCTTAAAAAATCATTAAGGCAACAATTATGCAGCCAATTTACAAAGTAAACTATTAAATGCTTCAATACCAATCTTCTTGGAGTAATCTACACAATGATCATTAAAATAAGATTCTTCAACATGCAGACTTGCATTGCAGTCACAAATTCTTTCATACAAATACATTCAAACATTTTCAATTGGAACTTACATTCTAATCTACACAATCACTTTTTATCATACATATACACATGAAATACATTGATGTAACATACTGATATAAACTATTGATTCCATGTGAGATGTATGCTGATTCAATGTTTCTGTACAATAATGTGCAACAAGTCTTTTAAAATTCAACTTTCCTTTTCAACAAGTTCAGGCGTAAAAAATTACCTTTCTGTCTACTAGAAAAGATTCAACAAGAACAAACTAATATTTAGAAGAAATAAAGAAAGCTCAACAACTAGAAAAGGTTTTTTAGAAATAGTTTCTTTCCAATATCACATAATAATGTGTGTCAAAAAACATCAGAGCCGTGTCAAATGCAGGTACAGAATAAAGAATAATATTTTTCAAAGTCTAGTTGGTATAATGCATATAAAACAAATTTCCTAAATATATTTCAATAAAGATAAATAGTGAGTATATAATTAAAACATGTATACAGCAATAATAGTGGGAAATATTATTCAATTATCACTCAATTTTTTTAAAAATAAAATGATATTAGGAATTTTCTTAACAGTAAGTCCTTATTTTCCTTTAATTTATTATAAGTGATCTCAAGAATAATTAGAAATACCTTAAGTGGTACTTTCAGGAACAAATGTTATCTACTCCAAAAACATAACATGAAAGAAAGAAAGAAAGAAAAAAAAAAAGAAGAAGATGAAGAAAGAAAAAAAAAAATATAAGAATCTAAAGAAAATAAAAAAAAAATAAAAAAAATTGTTTCAACAACGACACACTAAATAAAGAATTAATTGGTAATATAACATTTCCAGATGGATGTTTTACATTATTATGGTTTAAAAAGTAGATGATAATGTGTTCCATCTAATTTTTCTACAATATTCAGCTAAATATAAGAAAAAATATTTTAGGAACCTGCCTATTGAAAAGGCAAGACAGAGTTTTCTAACAGAATACCAACCAACGTATTGGATTACACTGCATGTGATCACAGCTGGATTACACAAACATCATCAGTTCTCAACTTTAAATCACACTTCAATCACAATTTCATACATTATGTCATGCCAAAGGAAGTTGAATACTACTGTCTTCCACACAGAGGATGGAATGGCACAAAATCCTATCACAACTATTTGCTCACATTTAAGTGATTCACTGATATCACATAATGTGTTTCACTACACTGACATGCAGGAGATCAGTTTCTGGCAGAGCTGGTTGTACATCAAATGGTCCCCTGAGATCCGTCTCATTTTAAGACCTTTTAGTTCACATTCAGAATCCTCACACACCCTCAGCTCTATTTGAATGCCCCCTGGGTATTCCAGGGCTAGACCACGTGTTTCAGTATCTCCACTATCCTGATAAGACATATATCCCTTAGGTGGTACATGTCTATCCAAAATTCGTTTAATGATCCTCAGGATGTCTGATGCAGGACGTTGAGAATAAACATCTGAAAGTGTCAACTTAAAAGATCCACTTGATGTTTTTTGTAAAAGTTCTGATTCAAACACATTTCCTGTAGAAGATGATGTACCGTCTGTTACACCACTAGAAATGTCTTTAAACATAGTATTTTTGCCATTTTCGTAACTAACATCCATACACTGGATATTGTGGTTTCGATGCATGTAATTACTATCCACTGATTCATTAGAATCTTCTCCACTGAAATAGTCTACATGCTGCATGTGGCCGAGGTAATGTGCTGGTGGGTAAGTCTGTCTGAGACCAGTATTTTTAGGCTGTGCATATGAATCTCTTCGCTCCTCTATAGTAGTTATAGTAGGAGAATGCGATTCAGAACTGGAATGGAAAGGAGATCCACCTTGAAAGTTTGACTGGAGCACTCCCTGTTGCCCATCACTAGGAAAACATACTTGATCATCACAACAATCCTCAAGTGTACCTCTTTCACTGTTATCTGGTGAATGATGCCTTGAAATATTTTCTTGAATAACATTGTGCTGTTGTGACTGGTGTTCTTGTTGATGTGATTGCAATTGTTGTTGTTTACCAATCCCTCGGGTGATGGATGGCTTTGATAGATCACAAGGACCTGAGATAATAAATGGAAGCAACATAGGTCCAGGGGGAGAAAATGGATGAGAAGGTAAAACAGGAACTGGAGAGGCTGAAGTGGGCGTTTGAGCCCAGTGAATTCTACTGGGGTTGGGACCAACTTCTTGATAAAATGAAGACTGATATGGTGTGGACTCTAATTGTCCAGTCACATGCGACTGCAAGGAGGGAGAGTTTTGAGGTGGAGATCCTTCAACCATCATTTCTGTAAGGCCATGTTCATGAGAATCAGATTGTGTGGAGTCACTAGAGTCACTAGACGATGATGCCACAAGTGTCACTTCACCACCCATTTCATCTGTTACAGATATTTGAGGATGTTGAGCATTGAATGCTGCATTCACACCTGAAAAGATACCAAATTTATTCAAGCAAAGATCACTTATAATTTCATAACTTAAGTTTTAAAGTGTTTTGAGAAAGCAAAATGCAAAATTTCACTTCACCCACAAATCACAGAAAACACACATTAAGCAGAAGTATCAGTTTTTTCATGACTTCCATACATGCAAATGAAAAAAAATGTACTATCAGTAGAAATGTTAATAAATTTGAAGTAAATCTTGGAAGTGTTTAAAGAATTTTGTCTTTACGTGTAATCTGGCTTACCCATTTGGAGCTGGCAGGGACTTGCAGTTACATGTTGTGATAAACAATGATTTTCCTCTTGAATCATGCTCAGAGCAGGAGATGCAGAAGGTGAGTGTTGTAAAGGAGATGTAACTGGAGACCGATGATGAAGTGTGGCTGGTATGCTGGGAGACATCCGCAAATCAAGAGGCATTGCACTAGGTGCTGCAGTGCCTTGCACAATAGATCCCACATTAGTTGAAAGTCCACAAGTTGAAAGCCCCTGTGTAATGGAAGCAACACTTGTGGAGATTGGGAAAGGGAGAGATTGCTGTTGTTGGTGAATGTTCAATCTTTGTAGATGATTATCTAATGTAGAGCAACTATCGGGAGATTGTGTATGATGAATAGGTGAACCTGAAACCAAAAAAAATGAAGATAAGATACAATTAAAAGACCTACTCCTCATTACAATCCAATGTGAGGAAGATAAGTCACTACTGAATAGCAAATTTAGTATTTGTTCATGGAAGATGTAAAGCATTCCCCTACTTCTTTTTTTATCACAACAAAGTCCATAAATTAATCAAGGGTCTTTGAGAGTTACTTCTCTCAATTTCAAACAATTATAAATGGCAGAAGTGGAAACATTAACAACTGAAAATTAAATCTTATTACAAAATTTTCAATAAAGCTTTTTTTAAATTAGTAATCCTGTTTCATTTGAAACATGTCATGTTCCTATTATAAGTCCTTATTTATATTACTAATTTCCACTGCATACAGAAATTGAATGAAAACTATGCAGCCTCTGGGCACGTGACAAGTGTCTAAGACTTCATTAAATTCCTAAGAAATTGGGAAAAATATAAAAACACTGAAACAGTTTCGATTTTAACTGAAAAATTCAAAGAATTGATTTATATTATTCTGCCTATACTCATACTGTGTATACTGACTAAATTTCCTAACAATGCTTACAACACAGTTGATGTCATGTGGCACGGCTACAAGGAAGAGGCTCCATGGGTTGCATTATGGAACAGCAACATTTTTAATATTCATGATATGCAAAGAACTGTTGTAACTACACTAAGATATTGTAGAATTTGTGAACATTGTTTTTACTAAAATATTTAATTTGTAGCAATTATCTTCTTCTTCTTCTTCTTCTTCTTCTTCTTCTTCTTCTTCTTCTTCTTCTTCTTCTTCTTCTTCACTTCACGGATTAGGCTCATGACCTGTTCTGTTTTCACAAAGCATTCATTTCCATCTTTTCCTCGGTCTGCCTGTATTTCTTGTACCATGAGGATGATAGTTATAAACTTTTTTGGGTATTCTTGTATTTTCCATTCTTCCTATGTGTTCTTTCCATCTCTCTCTGTATTCCTCTATTTTCCCATTTATAGCTTCTATTTTCAATTCCTGTCTAATGTCATCGTCTTTTATCCTGTCACATCTAGTACATCCTTTCACTCTTCTTAAAAATCTCATTTCTGCAGCCTGTATTCTACTATCATCCTTTTTAGTTGTTACCCAACTTTCACTTCCATACAGAAGCATTGGCATGGCCATCATCTTAAAAAGTTTTATTTTTGTATCTTCTCTAGTTTTTTGGCCTAACGTTCTAGTTATTGTGCCACAAATATATTGAAATTTTTGGATCTTATTTTCTATATCATTATCTCGTTCGTGACTAACATCAAAACCAGGTAATTGAAGTGTGAAACTTGTTCTATAATTTCATTTTCTATTACAATTTTTGATCTCACAGTGTGTTTCCCCTAAAAGGCCATACTTTTGTCTTGTTTATTGCCATTTTAAAATTATATTTCTTACATAAATCGTTTAGTTCATGTACCCCTCTTTGAAGTTTATTTTCATCTTTCTGGAGGATTATAACATCATCAGTGAACAACAAAACATTTAGGTGGGTATATATATCCAATTGGATTCCAGGGTTAACTTCTGGTTTCCATTCTCTTATTATTTCATCTATATATATTGAAGAGTGTTGGCGATAAACTGCAGCCTTGTCTTACCCCCTGAGTATGATTATTTCTGAAGTTTTACTGGTGCCAGTATTAATTGTGATTGCAATATTTTTATAAATGCTTTGAGTGGCATTAACAAGGTGTTGTGGATATCCCCTTTGAGTCGTAATATTCCAGAGAATCTCTCTATTCACTCTGTCAAAGGCTTTTTCGAAATCAATGAAAGCCATGTGGGTTTCTAAATTGAATTCCCTTCTTCTTTCGATTAATAATTTCAACGAAAAAATGTTATTACATGATCTTCCTTCCGAAAGCCATTTTGCGTTTCCTGAATTAGTACTTCTGTTATAGCTGTTAGTCTTTGATTTAAAATTTTTGAGTATACCTTATAAGCAGAGTTGCATAGGCTTATACCTCTATAACTTTTGCATTCATTGCGGTTCCCCTTCTTAAAAAGTGATATAACTTCTGCTGTGTTCCATGCTTGAGGAATTCTGCATTCTTGCCAGCATTTATTTATCAAATGTAATAGCCTCAATTTGAAAAAAATTCCAGCATACTTTAGAAGTTCCACATTAATCCCGTCTGGGCCCGTTGCCTTGCGATTTTTTAATGTTTTTAATGCATATTTAATGCATGTAATGTTTTTAATGTTTTTAATGCATAATGCATGCAAAAACAAATTACTGGGGTGCAGTGGAGTCTGTTAAACCAAGGTTTGTCGAATTTTACATCAAAAATTTTGCGCGTGGCTCTTTAACACATGAATATGTCTTCCATGTGTAAGAAATGTAGTAATGAGATAGTTATTAAAAACAAAAGTGGTGAAGCTGATTATATCCAGTGCGATATCTGCAATGGGAAATATCACCCAAAATGTACTAATCTTACATCGTCGGAAGCTAAAGTGTTTGCTTTAAAGTCAACAACGAGACAAATGTATTGGTTTTGTGTGAATTGTAAAATCGATGAAGGCAACATGGATATAAAAGTGACTCTTGTAAATTTGAATAAAAAGCTAGATGAGCTAAGTAAATCATATGAGATATTAAGGAATGAAATGAAAGCTCGAGATTCTGAAAACTCTAAAGAACACGTCTCAATGGACATAGAATCTATCTACGCTGAATTTCGTGATAGAGAGCGTTGATCGAGGAACATCATTATCCATGATCTGATTGAAGACCCAAATCTACAAATAGAACAACGTTCAAAAATGGATAAGCAAGTAGCAGAATCTATCGTTTCAAAATTCACCAATGATAAATGTGTTGTGTCAACAATGAGACTGGGAAAACTACACCAGAATAATGACTCATCGAAATCACCTGAACGCAACAAACCCAGACCAATGAAAGTTGTTCTCCAAAATAAAGAGTATGCATTACAAATTTTGATAAATAAAAAGAAATATAAAGATGAATTTAAAATTGGTCCAGATCGAACATCACAACAACGCAAGCATTTTGCAGAGTTGCTTTCCAATCTAGAGATGGCTAAAAAAAAATGGTGATACAAAAAAGAGAATAAAGTATGTCAATGGAATCCCGACAATTATTGAGGTCAATGAAATGAAGAAAACAAACACAGTAAACTCTCAGGAAAACTAACATAAAGGCAATCATCACATAATTTCTCTGTGTATTATCAAAACTGCCGAGGTCTACGAACGAAAATATCAATATTCAACAAAAATTCACCATCGTTCGAGCATGCAGATATATTGATATTTACAGAAACATGGCTGCACGAAGAAATCTCTAGTGCAGAGTTCGCTCTACCAAATTATAACATCTACAGACTTGATAGGAAATCAACAACAAGTCAGTTCGAACGAGGTGGCGGAGTGCTGGTTGCGGTTCATCGGAGATTCAACAGCGTGGAAGTTACACCATCATCCACTAATGTCGAACATCTTTTCATACTTATTAAAAATGGTATCTCAAATTTAATTGTCAATGCCGTGTATATCCCTCCAAATTTGCTTTCAGAAAACTATGTGAGTTATACCGAATCTCTTGAGCAAATATTTGAATTTTATCCAACATCGAAATTTCTAATAGCCGGAGACTTTAATGTGCCGCATGTGTATTGGTCAAATAGAAATTCTAAATTGCTTTGTGAATATTCAAATGCCACAAAGGATGAAATCATTTCAGCATCATTGATTACTAATACTATGAACTATTTAAATTTACTGCAATTTAATAACATATTTAATATTAATAATAGAACATTAGACTTAATATTTACTCAAGATGAAAACTGCATAACTAAACAAGCTGATTGTTCATTTGTTCCAATAGACATATACCATCCTGCTCTAGACATATAATTCACAGTGAATGAAAAATTTACTAGTCTTAATTCATATGATATTAGATATAATTTTCAAAACGCAGATTATGTAAATATAAATAATGAAATTTTATCTTTTAATTGGGTACCATATTTTCAGCAAAATTCACTTGAGTTTTCTCTTTCATTTTTTATGACAAAATGTATGATATAATTGAATGATATATGTTCCAAAAAAGTTGATAGTTTGTGATTCATATCCACAATGGTACTCACGTGAATTGAAAATTCTTTTGAAAGATAAAGCTAAAGCGCATTTCATTTATAAATCAACTGGCAAAGACAAATATTATAAAGCATTTTCTGATATTCGTAAATTATGTAAAACTAAAGCTAACGAAGATTATAATGAGTATATAGGAAATATAGAATACCGTTTAGATTATGATATTAAATCATTTTGGAAGTACACAAACTCTACAAGGGGAACAGATGGTTTACCAAATGTTATGACATACGAAGGTACCTACGCTGAAAATGGAATGGATATAGTGAACCATTTTGCAAATTTTTTTGAATCCGTTTATAAGGTTGACAATGATGAAAATAGAGAAATCGATGAGCATAATGTAAATCATATTATAAATTCTCAAATAAATATACCACATATGGAAATAAATCAACAAGATATATTTTCATCTATAGGTAAATTAGAATCTAAAATGGGCCCAGGGCCTGATGGAATACCTTCATTATTTTTAAAATACTGCAAAACAAATCTGACACCTATATTACAACATCTTTTTTCAAGATCTTTGACAGAGGGTTCGTTTCCAGCAATTTGGAAAAGAAGTTTTGTAACTCCTATCCATAAGTCTGGAAACCGTTCCGATGTCAAAAATTACAGACCCATCTCGAAATTAAGCACAATACCGAAATTGTTTGAAGCAATTATAACAGATAAACTATCTGCTTCCCTGCAAAGTATACTAATTAATGAACAACATGGTTTTAGGCAGAAGCGTTCTACATTAACCAATTTGTTATCATTTCTATATTTCACGTTAGAAAAATTACAATCAAAATCTCAAGTTGATACAATCTACACAGATTTCTCTAAAGCGTTTCACACCTTAAATCATAAACTCCTTTTAAAAAAATTATATCAAATTGGTATTTACGGTACATTTTTGAATTGGATTAAAAATTATTTGTTAAATAGAATTCAAAATGAAAAATATAAATCGTTCTTGTCAAAAGATATTATGGTTACATCTGGTGTACCACAAGGATCCCATCTGGGTCCTTTATTGTTCATAATATTTGTTAATGACTTAAAACTTTATTTACCAACATGCTCATTTCTAATGTACGCAGATGATTTAAAGTTATATTCTGAAATAAATGAAATTTATGATTGTATTAATCTTCAACGTGACTTAGATATGCTAGCCCTATGGTGTTGCGAAAATAAATTGGATCTTAACATTGAGAAGTGTAAAGTTGTGACTTTTTCTAGGCTAAAAAACAATATCAAATTTACTTATTCGATGAGAGGAGAAAATCTTGAATTAGTTTCAGTGATGAAAGATCTGGGAGTTTTTTTTAATTCTAAACTCAAATTTACAATTCATATTGATAGAAGGATATCTAAAGCTAATCGTATATTGGGTTTCATCAAAAGAATGACCAATGACTTTTTGAATCCAAATTCTTTTAGAATATTATACTTAACATTGGTTAGATCAATTTTGATGTATGCTTCTCCTGTATGGTCTCCCATTTATGAAAATAATATAAAAAAACTTGAAACATTACAGCACAAATTTCTGAATCTTGTTGCATGGAAATTACAATTACCGTCACCTAGAATGAGTCATGACTATACTCACGTTGCTACTATTGTAAATATAAGCTCACTGAAATCACATAGAAATTATAACGATGTAAAATTTCTATATAATTTATTAAAAAACAAAATTGATTGCACATATCTTCATGCAAAACTTCAATGGAAAGTTCCGTCATTGTGATTGCGAAACAATGAACAAATGGAATTTATAACCCCATTTGCAAAAACTAACCAATATAATTTGGCACCACTATGGAGAATGTGCAAATTAGTAAATGAAATAAATATTGACATGTACGCCGATAAAAATTGTATTAATCAAATGAAAAACCTGTTGTTAAATAATTTCTAAATTGCTTATGTGATACAAAGATATATGTATACTTTTTATAAATTGTATTTAACATTATGTACTATTGGGCGATTGCCTGTTTATAAATAAAAATAAATAAATAAATATTTTATTTCTTCAAGCGATATATCATCTACCATTGAATATTTTATATCTTCTACTCCCTTATTATTCTCTTCTATGTTTGTTTCATCAAACCTTTCTTCCTCACCCTTACACCATAATTCCTTGTAATGTTGAATCCATTGTTCTTCTTGTATAATGTTTAACCGCGCTGTATCCTCTTCTTGTTGGTTTAGTTGTTTTAGGATCTTATAAGCCATCATTTGATGACCGTGTATATCATATTCAATGTCGCTAATGAACATGTCCCAAGCTTCTTTATGTGCTTGTCTAACAATTTTGGCATAGTTCCGTTTATGTTCATAATGTTCTTTGGATTCAGTCGTATTCTTTTGTAGATGGTTTAAATATGCTTGTTGTTTTTCCTCTCTGGCTTCTTTTATTTCATCTGTCCAATAACGTAGCCCCTTCCTTTTACAAAATTTTTTCTTTTTACCCAGTGCTTCCATTGCAAATTTCTCTATACAAATTTTTATATTTTCCCATTCTTCATCAATATCTTCACTAGTTGTTACTTTTGCTGGGTATTCAGTTAATCTTTTCTGATATATATTTCTCACACTGTTTTCTTGCAATAAATATGCTTTAAAAACTTCTTGCTTATTGCTGATGTTATTTATTTTTGTATTTTTTGTAGCAATTATACGAAATAATATTATTTATTCTTGAGTAGTGTTTGTTGTACTTTTTAGAAAACCATTTTGTGTGGTTTTATCTAGCAGCAGTTTTTGTTGCTGAAGAACACTAGTTTCTCTCTAAATATTTCAAACATCTAGTACCTATGAACTACGAGGTTTGTTTCCAAAATTTCTTTTGTTGGTTCATTTTATAAATTCCTCACCAAATGATTGGATTGCCAAAAATCACGGTTCTGATATCCAGAATTGAGAAAATGTGGATTCTCACCACACTACTTATCAAGAGAGAACTTCCTAGTAATAGAAACATAGTAATAGTAATAGAACATAGTAACATACAACATAGTAATAGAAACTAGTGGGGCTTCAAAATGGTCATACTTTCTCAAACTAGTTAGTTCTCCTTCCTTTTAAAATAGGAGAACTATTTCCATTCTTAAATACATATGTATATACTGAGTACTTGATACTGTACTGTATATGTATATACTATACATGTATATGTATATACTGAGTACTGAATACTTGACAAAGAGAAAGTTATGTAATGCTGAGGAAAATCGATTCCTCAGCATTACATGCTTTCCTCAGCATTACATGCATTCCTCAGCAAATACGTGTTCTATGGTCCCTTGTCACTGAAAAAGTGTTTTTCAAAATGACTGTCTGAACAAAAAATTAGCACTAAAACGATTCACAAATTTTTTCAAAAAAGACTGTTTCATGACCTGCCTAACCCGAAGACCTAGGTATTTGAAACAAATTCTTTGAATTTTGGCAGCACTTTACATGAAGGCCTGGGGATGTCCTCAAAATTTTCTCAAAAATGACTCTAAATTATTCTTTCATTCTCTTACAAGAATAAAGAGAACTACCCTTCAAAAAATTAGACCTAGCTCCAAAATTTTTCTTTAGACTTTTAGTATGGTTAGATCTAAAAGTACTAAAGAACACAATACAAATGCCTTTTCAATATAACTTTGTAATTTTTCAACAATTAGCTGAATAAAAAATTTTTAAAAAAAAGGTACACAATCCTTAATATTTAAATCGAGGTGTTTTTTTTTTTTATAATTTACTATATTTGTGATTAGGGGCTATTCATAATTACGTAACGCAAATTTGGAGTATTTTGGAAACCCCCTCACCCCTGTAACACACTTCTCATACGTGATTGAACCTCCCTAAATAATTACCTAATGCGATAACACCCTCCTTTGTGAATGCAAGAAGTGAAAATAAATTATAGCTCAGCACAAAAATTGTGTTCATTTTATTTGTGTTGTGTATTAAAATTTATGATAATTAACGTTGAAAATTTATGTTAATTAATTAGTTGTCGATGCTGACTACAGCTAATGATAAGATTGAAGGCAAAGTTTGAGTGAAGGATGCACAGGCGAGAAAATTTCTGATCACAAGATGTGCACATGCTGTCATTGTGTATGTCGCATGGGTGAGAGTCTACTGCACCAATTTAATTGTAATCTACAAAATACTACAGATTAGTTTTGAATATTTTCTTCGTAATCTTACAGATTCAATACAAAATTAATGAACAAATATTTCCATTTATAATAACTTTAAATTATTTGTTTTAAAACAAATTAATTAGATTTATTAAACAGATTAATATTTTAATTCTTTAGTATAAGGCTTAAATAAGGAAGTATTTCAACAAATGTTAAAAAATAAAAATAATAAAAATATCAATATTACATAACGCTCATCAAATACCCTCCTGCCTTTATGTAACACAGCATAATTCTGCTTCAAACCCCCTCCCAACCTCTTTAGCATTACATAATTTTTTGGACAGCCCCTTGCAAGTGTTTCAATTTTTTTTTTAACGATATTTCTCAAAAACTCACAAATTTCAATTAAAATCAGATCCAAAATGCATGTTTTCAGATATAGTAAAATATCATTTTCTTAAAAATGGCTCCAAAACTTTCAATGAAAACTTGCATACAGTCAGGGTTTACTCTTCTATGGTATTCATAATGTCATATTTCAGTTTTAGTATCACAGACCGAAAACTGACAAAATGTTTAAACAAGTTTGCGTTTTTCAAGAAAACACACTTTCAAAATAAATAGTACATGAAATTAAATCAAACTACTATATAAACTGATATATTCTGTTAATGTAATGTTCTACATTATTTTGTGTAATGTTATTTAATTTTAATAAAATTGTTAATTAATGAATGCAATGAAGAAAGATTTTTATTCTAAAAAGGAACTTTATTAGTGTTTTCTCTATTGAAAAATTAATGTATTTAAAATACATAAGATTCAATGCTGCAAAGCATATTATAGACTGCATATGCATAAAAATGTCAGTTTTATAAATATTGTTATTTTTATTAATTATTATTCCATTTTACAGTCGTCATGAGTTTACAAATTGTTTGTCCAAACAATTCAGATTCATCAGACAGTCTTAGAGCAGGTGAGCCCAAGTACGGGGACCCTAGGGCTGCGAGTTATTGCAACAATGCCCCAAAGCTTCCATAATCTCTTGGCCTGACAGGCAAGTGTGTGTGTGCAGTTGAGGAACTGGGTATCTATATCCAGAACAATAGTACAAGCTTTGAGGTGGGTCAAGGGATACCACGGACAAATAAGAGAAGGTAGGGTCAGCAATGTAATGGTGAGGGTAGGTTGGTGATGTGATGATAGGTGGGTCTTCACTGGAAAAATCCCTCGAAGAGTGGTAGGTACTGCTTAATGCTTTAGTAGATCTTTTAGGAGCAGATTCGAATATGGTGGAAGGCTGGGAAGACGGTAGAGCAAATACAGAAAGCGAGCCCTGATTAAAGAGAACAAGAAATTAACTAATATGAGAAAGTCTGTGCCGTTCTGTTTAACCACTAGTTTAGTTTTGTCCTGCCCCTTCTTGGCTAGTATTTATTGGCACCTAAGGAAACTATTAGAAATGTGATACTTAGGGACTGGTAATTGCCCTACATCACAAACAGAACTGAAAACATTCATGGCTTACAGAGGTTTCAAACCTTAATGTTGGCATTCTTGGGTTTCAAGCCCATCCCACATGGCAGACTGATCTGACCATACCTTTGAAACAAATAATAATAATAATAATAATAATAATAATAATAATAATAATAATAATAATAATAATAATAATAATAATAATAATAATAATAATAATATCATCCTATCCCCCCTAACTGATATTCAAGGATAACAACCTTGTCTTAACAAAGGAATGCAGTTGAAAGTCTAATCCCCATTATTCCACGCGTTGATCTCTCCAGGATAGAATAAAACGGAGAGAGAAATGTGTTGCATGGTCAGTAGTAGGCCATATGCAAATAATTAATAACAACAACAACAACAACAATAATAATAATAATAATAATAATAATAATAATAATAATAATAATAATAATAATAATAATAATAATAATAATAATGGAGAAAAAATTATAATGCAAGTAAAATAGCTGTTTTTTTACACATATGATGTATCCTATAATGTGCTTTGCAACTCTGAATCAATGATTCTTGTTGATATTTTGGGAAACTTTATTAGAGATTAATTAAAGCATTTGCTCTCACAAATGTATAAAATGACACAAAACACATGTAATGTAAATTTTAACAATATGAAATATTTCAAAACTATTACATAGTGTTAATTTTGGAAAACTTAAAAAGTATTAATCAACATGGTGTTGAGGTCAAGTTATTACGTGCATTGAGCTCCATCTGTGCAGAAAGTTTAAAGAAACATTTGGAAGCCGTTTCTGGCAAAATCTCGTTTACACTTTTTATTTCCATTGCTCTGATTTCAATCAATATTACATCAAAACTAGTCATATTTTCAAAAAATGATATTAATTACAGATCTAATTTCGAAGTACAGACTTCATTCATAATAAAAACCAATCTTCAATAATCTAGTTGTAAAAGGAAGACCAAAAATTCTTTAATTTTTGTAATTTGTGACAATTCAGAACTTTTAATGAAAATGAGATGAGTACTATCTTCAGAAGCATATTCATATTGAAGCAATATTTCTGAAAAGAAGTTTCAGCTATTTTTGAGAAAATATTGAAAATGTCATAGGAGTTTCATTTAGAGTACCTCCAAAAATGTAAAGATTCATTTCAAATTTGCAGAGCTACAATTTGGGATACATTCTTTGCAAGGTTTTGGTGCTAGTGAATTTCACAGACAGACAGATGGCTGCCAAAACAGATGCTTGATGGCCAGCAAGACTGACTGCTGGAAGAACAGACAGACGAAGGTCAGACAGAGCAATGGATAGCGTGACAAGCAGACATGCTGACAGACAGTGATTTGAAGAACAAACAACACTTTTTCAGTATTAGGGTTCCCCAAAATGTGTATTTCTGTCAAAATCTTGACACTCATTTGCTGCAGAAGTTCATAACTTTCCTTACTTCTTTCATACTTTATATGCACATGCCTAATCATATGAGAAATTCAAAGTTCATATTAAGTCATTCCCAGGCACAATGCAAAGCATTCTGTGAATAAATTATGATGTTATGGCTGACATTACTTCCACTCTCTATCTGTTTCATGATGTTATTTTTAAGGCAATTCTATTAAGAATACTGTTTTTTCACTCATATGTAATTCAAAAGTATGTTGATAGAACAGAAAAATCCATTAAAAAAAGTTAATGGTTTCATCTGTATTGTATACATTTGTTAGCAAAAATGATAAAACAAGTTGTTCTTGTAAAATCACAATAATACACATTGATAATTTTTGTTTCCAACCAATTTACATATATTGTGTATTATTTTTTGTAAACTTAACTTTTGTAAACGTAATCAGAATTTAAGGTGGTTTCGTGCAGCTGCATCTAAAATTTCATTAGATAAAGATTCCATCAAAATTTCAATATATGTAATCAAATGATTCGAGATTGTCAGGAGAAGTAAACAACAATTCATGAACATTACGGATCATTATATATAATGTCCACTTGGTCTTACTTTGAATTGAATTAATGCCTTATTTTACGTGGCGAGACTTGGCTCGCTCTTCCGTCTGAAATTCGCTACGCTCCTTTCACCAACTAGCAGAGGAAGGAGGTATTTCTTGGGCAAGAAACAGGCGATTTTGAATTTAGCTCAGAGGCGTCATTTAGGCTTGAGGATCTTTTACATGCAAGTAAATCTACTAACATGGGACAGCCGGCTTTACTGCCCCTCCGAAGGAAGGCATACGAAGGATTTTTTTGCCCTTAAAAATCCACGGCTTCAATCGGGTTTGAACCCGTCCACTTGGGTATACCAGTCCGATACGCTAACTGTTACACCATCACTGCGCGCACACCATCGCCGCATGCGATTTCTTCAATACCTTGCATTCAAATTACTTATGCATTAGAGTACATTAGTTCACAATCTTATAAATTAGTCGTAAAACATTCTATTGTGTACAATGGTGAACAATGGGTACAATTTGACTAGTGCAATAATGATTATGATTTATAGGCCTCTTTAGAGTATTTCAGCTATACGATAGCTCAAGTACTTTTCTAAGTTACTTAATTTTTTACAGGGCAAGAAAAAATAATCATATAATCAAGAAATGTTTCTTGTAATTGTAATGAATGCTTAAGGTTATATTAATTAATATTAGTAATAAACAAATAAAAAATAAGCATGGGAATAAATGAGCTGGATAAAATATCCAATGTAAGACATTTTATATAATATCATGCTAATGAAATTTTTAATCTTTGCACCCTATCCATTACTTGTAACACTGTTCTAAAAATAAGATTGAGAACACTTGAGAACAAAACAATGAAAGTATTTTGACTACGTCTTCATTCAGTTCACAAACACCTTAAATATTTATTATTGCATGCACTAGAGCAGTAAAGAAATTGAAAAAGAAACTTTATACATTGAAGAAACAAATAATCAAATATAGAATATAAAAGGAATTGGAAACAAATTTAAATTAGCAAAACCTTTCCCAGCACAAAAAAACAGAACACAATGGACAGATAGTTTTTTCTTAAAGAGAGCAAGCTAACAGAAATAAGCTTATTTTTCAGCACCATATGTCAGCAGAGATCATGCAAATACTCTAAATTAAATCAGCAAAGCTGGTTTTACCAAAAGAGTATCTAGCTAATGAACACTTGCCAGGAATGGAAGTGGGACTCTGATTGATAGGGGGCGAAGGCGTTGGCGACATGTGTGGCGTGGCCATTGGAGATAATGTAGGAGTGGCCAAACCAGCACCTTTCATATGTTGCATATGCAGGGAATGTCGCAACTGCAATTCTGCCTGAGTCTGAGCATCTGCAACACTGCTGCTGTATTTCTGAAACAGGAAAAACAAGATTATTAGAAACATTACGATATTGTAGCCAATAAACTTTTTGATGATTATAATGAAAGCTTCAGATTACGAAGTGTGTAAAAAAGGAGAGAGGATGTAAATACATAATTTTAAGTACAAAATTTATAACTAATTTTTTTCGCTTATTATCATAACTTTCATTAACAATCACCTGAAATAACATCATAACATCCACATCCCTGTTTTCACTGGAACCATTAGTGACTGTTGTATGTATGTTACGTGTAACAACAACAACCCAAGTATTCAATTCTTTAAAAATATTATCGTTATTATTGTTATTATTATTATTATTATTATTATTATTATTATTGGGGATGATCACATTCGACTGTTTAAATAATGTTTAAATTTCCAAGCAAGGAACGTAACATGTAAAACCCTAAAAGGCCTAATCCTCCCAACACGTTTGTGCCATTTGACATTTTTAAGTTACCCAACTCTGATTACACCTGCTTTGCCCCTGTAAAAGCCACACCAAAATAACTTGTAATACTTGTGTTCAATAAAACTCAAGTATCAGATTTTGCATTCTGAGAGTATGTAAATAAATTAAAAAGCTTCTTCACCACTATTTATCCTACCTGTCAGTATTCAGCTATAAGGCAAACCCTGCTAGGTGAGATTCCATTTAATGTATGAAATTTTTGTAACATGCTTCTCTTGCTCATATCCAACCCCATAATTGTAGTTAGTGTACCTCAAACTGCTTGTTACATCATGAGTGCTGACTTGTTTTCTCCTTTATTATGGAACACTTTAGTCCAAATAAATTCAATTCATTTCATGTGCTTAAACAACATAAAACTGATCAAGTGTTGTATTCATTATAGCTTTGAGAAATTTGTCCCAGTATGCCTCATAGAAGGGGGAGAGATAATGATGTCCTAAAAAGTTGGTAGCATCTTCAGGTCTACATCATGACTGACAGAATCATTGATGTTTATATAAGAATTAATCTCTCTTTCTTTCAGATGTTGCATTCTTGAATTCAATTACAGTTTGGGTCTCTTTCCTACTTTTAAGAATTATTATTTTACTGGAAATCTATAAAATTCTTGCTTCAAATTATCTGAATAAAACCTTCAAAAATTCACATTAAACGTGAACTTTGAGTATTGGCTTAATACAAATTTCAAGGAGAAAATTTCTTACATATCCCAAAATTAATGTTATGTTATGTTAATACTGTTGCATCCCTCACATTACCAAAAACTAATGTCGAGACTTACTTTCAACTGTTCACACTCTTGCTGTGGAGTGTGAGGAAAATGTGGATGAGTATGATGTTGAGGGCTACGGAACTGAGAAGAAACAGGACCACAGTCACTCCCTCGGCGCACAGGACTAAACCGTTTCACAGTTTCTCGTCCTCCTGAAATCATAAATTCAAAGAATATTTAACATAGTACACTTATCAAAATTCAAAATCACAATGTAGTAAGAAACATCTTTCATATTATTATCAGAACTACACCTGTACAACTAGAAATTGAAATCCAGTAAGTATGCCCATAATATGCCAAAATATTGTAGTTTACAAACTCACACAAATTTTCCTACAATTGAACAGAAAGGGTTGCAATAAAACCATACAAAATAAATAACACAAATAAATTACAAAAACTCTTCACTACCTTCACAGATCTTATATTTATACAGAAGCAGAACAAACACCAACAGCATATAATTCTCTCTAAGAGAAGATATCTGCAAGTTTTTCAAATTTTGACCCCTCTATTCCCATATTTTCAGCAATAGCAACCCCTACCAGTGAAAGGATATCCACAATCATAATCACAATCGTACTCTTCTCTTTCTTTTAAAAATCGGTTTTAATATAAAATATTAAGGAAATAAATAACATTTTATTGTAATAGAATATTGTAATGATTGTATAGAAGAAATTTCAACTATAAAAAATCTCGAGAAAGTGGATTTCAAGAACTAAAGTAATGGGAAAAATACTTTCTATTATCTGCATTTTGAAATGTTTGCGACATTTAGATCAAACAAAGTGTCTTCCAAGACAATTTCATAAACTCACCTCAATACATCTAATACACTAAGACCTAATTTACATGCTTCCTTTGAATATTATTCTGGAATTTTACTGTATATGCACAAGTTCAGTGTCACTACTGGAGTTCCAGTGTGTGGGCACACTGCACATGTGCCCACACACTTATTTTCCTGAATAATTTCTCAAAATGAGCCCTGTAACTCACATGAAAGGATATGGAGAGGAAATCACCAACTGCATCTAAGCACCTTCTGTAAGTCCTTCCAACAACTAGACGTAATCATAAGAGGAAAGAGTTATTGATGAATGTCAAGCAAATAATGGAGTGAAATTAAGAATCCATTTTTTAACAAACAAAAAAATTATGCATGGTATTAATTAGTAAGTTCCCATGTGTAATTGCAATTATTATGAACAAATTGAAATGAAATATCAAATTAATAATAAATGAAAATTAAGTTGATTTAATTTTCAGGAAACCTACTCATACTGATTCAATCATACCTTCCCATTCTAATCATATTCACAATCATAAATTTGCTGTTTTCCACTCCTGGATCAACAGACTATTCCAGGTTCCCATGAATGATATAGATTTTAGTAACAAAGTCAATACCATTCTAACCATTGCATTAAATAATGGTTACAATGCCCTGACAGTCAACAAAAACTTATCAAATCTTATCAAAACTTATAAAAAAAAACTTATCTACCAAAAAGGTGTAAAAATTATTTTAAATAAGGTTTTTCCTCAACATTGCTCTATAGAACCAAAGAAATTTATTTGCATCCCTTATATAGGTCTTGTATCCAAACCTATAGGACAATGTTTCACTAAATACAATATCTCAGTAGCCTACAAAACCCTAAACTCCCTCCAATCTTTATTCCCTAGTTCCAAATCACCTATCCCCCCCATTGAAAGAAGTGGAATTTATCACATAACTTGTAATAACTGTAATTCAGCATATGTAGGCCAAACAAGCAGAAAAATTTCAGTTAGAATTAATGAGCATATTAGATGTTGGAAACAAAACTTAGACACTTCCACCTTTGCCAATCATTTGATTCAATTTAACCATTCCTTTTACCCCAATTATAATTATAAAATTCTTCACCTAGTCAACAAAGGCACAAAAATGAACATTTTGGAGAACTTGGAAATTCTAAAACTTTTTAAAAATACTAATTTTTCTGTCTTGAATGAACATTCCTTGATTAGAAGCAGTCCCATTCTAAATATTTTATTAACTATCCCCTAATCATTCTTTTGACCCCCTTCCCCCCACCCCTTTTTTGAATCTCTTTATCTAGTCAACTTGTTAAAAAACAATTTTCTTTATTTAATTAAAATTCTAGAATCTTGCAGATTTCTAATTTTCTGTTCTGTTTTACAGGCTTCCTCTTCTCCCATTCCAAAAGATGGCTGCCACCTAGCTGTAACCAGCATGTTTTGCCGTTCTCACATTTTTTGACCATTTTGTGAACATTCATGGAAGATCCACATTGTTTGGGCAGTAAGTATTTTCTATTTGTATTTATATCATATTATTTGTTTGTTTTTTCACTAAATTCACTGTACACCCCCCTTTTTTGTGTTCAACTTGTGTTAATGTTTTCATTTCTCCATTTTGCTAGAGATCCACTGAGGATGGGAAAAGTGTTTCCCGAAAGTTAACTCTGGAAAATTATTAAAACTTTTGTGGAGATTATTTCCTTTACCATATTATGAATTACCACAAGATATCAACTCTTTAATAGTACAAATTTTGCAGAAAATACAGGCTTATCTTTTCCCAAACTCATTTTCTTGGATTTTAATGGAAATGAAGAAAGAAAGAAAGAAAGAAAAGAAAAGAAAAGAAAAGAAAAAAGAAAGAAAGAAAGAAAGAAGAAGAAAAAAAGAAAGAAAAAAAAAAGCCAAATTACTTACAAGAAGAAAAGAAATAGCATTTTCTCTTAAACAAAATTATAATTCAAAACATCAAATACCTAATTAACACAAAATAAACTGATAAAAGGCAGCAATATATAAATATGCCAGGCAAATGTGAAGTTACAATAAATCACTTCCATTCCAAGACTAATGTAAAATAAGATTACCAAGTGCTTAAGGAACCTTCTTATACAATACCTTTCTTCCAGATTTCTGGCACAATAATGAAATACTTTCTTACCTGGACGGTTTGTCTCCTGCACTGTAGCCAGTACCATCGTCTTCTTCTGTAAGCCTCGTGGGTAAGCCTTTGTACGTGAAGGTACTGTTGTTTGTGCCAGCTGGGATGGAGGGAACTTGCCAGAATGTTTCATGCGGAATTCAACCTCCCGCACTAGCTCAGGGCTAATCACTGAGAGTTGCATGCGGCCAAAATAATACACAAGCAGTGGAATGCAACCAACCAAATGGGGCCGAGAAAATAACAAAAAACAAAAATAAAAATAAACAAAATTTAAAACTGTGTTATACAGCTAATGATCAAATGATAATTTGCAAAATAAGTTGTTTTTAAATTTTGCAAAATACAAAACACTTATGAGTGGGCCCAAAACAAAAAAAATATATATTATTTACAATATATACAGTAATGTACAACATGCAGAAACAAATTAAAAAAAAACCAAAAGCTCTTTGTTTCATCATTGGAAAGGTACAAGCTTCATAAAGCAAAATATATTTTACATGAAAAATATTATTTAAAAAAAAGAAAGTTGAAAGTAGATTTGAAGCTAATTAACACACTGACTAATCACTCACACAAAAGTACCACTGAAGGCAATATTTAAAACTTGAACACTACATGCTATTTATAAAATAATTTCATTTTATTAATACAACATGACACACTGCAAACAAATTTACTGAAGAACTACCTACCCTCTGGACTGGAGAACAAAAATACACTTAATTACTGACCTGGCCTTTCCAAAACAGTTTGCAGTCCAGTGCGCCTGTTTCGGGGCTGTTCCTGCTGTTTCTTGCGTTGAACCTCAGCTATTTCATCACTGGTACCTAATGTATGTCTTTTGCCTCGATTTTCAATATACCTAAAACACAAATATTCACTAATTAAAACATTGACAAATTTAAAAATGAATGTATTATAGATAAGCAATGAACCCATTCACTGACACTGGCATGTGCAAAGAAGGGGGGCTACGTGAATTTAGTGAACGTTATTTGATTCACTAAAATACCAAAACTGTGTGACTGTGATTTCGTGACATAAAAGCACATGTAACATTTGTCAACTTTTATGCTGTTAACAAAATGCTCCACAAAATGATGGTCTGTGTATCATTTAGAAGCATTAACGTTTTCTAGGTTAATACCATTTGACCTATCCTATGTGTCTCATTCTTTGACACAAACAACAAACACAAATACTAATTATATTAATGATATGAGCTTCACAGCCATTAAAATCATAAAATAACTTATTTCTGCCACAACATTACATTTACCAAATTCTTTATTAGCCAGTCATAAGCTATGTGTGTTCTTGTAATGCAAGGTTTGATACATTATGCAACTACAGAGTTGCAGATAAACATCGATAACAAACAGACTTGGTGCCAAAGAAACATGCAATGTCACACTTATTACTATTAGTATGATAATAAATTGGATAGTTTTGTTTCTTATTCAATGTTTCAGATAAAACCCTTACACAAGAACGATTATTATCAGAAAAACCTTAAAATTTTATAAAGTATGGAGGTAAAAAACATTTCTCTGGTACACCCGTTGTAATGAAAACACTTAATATTTTCTACAATAATTAAAATTGAAACTATGTTATGAAATGCAATGCTCGTTCTTCTTTTGTACAGCCCTTTTAACTTACAACCTTGATTTTTTAAATTAAATTTAAATAAAAACAGCTAGAAGAAAATTCCTTTTTAATGGAATTTTTTAAAAGAGGATTTATTGACATTTCTGAAATTCTGTTTTGCTACACCCTTTAAAGGAAACCTATCAAAACCTACCTGAAATCAATCAAACTTCATATACAGTTTTTCAATAAATAAAGGAATCAAAATTACAAGAGCTAGAAAGTTACAAATACCTCAGCACATCAGGATCAGAAATCTCTTCTCCTCCTACATTTGGATCACCTTGCAGATGTTGTGGATCTATACCATTCACTGGATTTGGAACTGAGATAGGCTGTGAACGCTGAGAGAGAGTTGGACTTCCAGGCTGCAACTGTATTGCATAATTTTCATTGCTCTTGGCCACTTTATTCAAATTTTATAAGGAGGGTTCAGAGTTTCACATCAAAGACTTTAAGTATTCAGCATATGCAAAATATCTACAAGTAATATACAACCTGTAACTAAGGGCTTTGACAAAAATTACTTATACTGACCAAAGGAAGCTGTTCTTGACTTCCTGGTTGACTCCATATGCCATCTCCTATTTGGTTGAAGAATATTTTGAGGTTGGCACCACCATCAGAAGCTCTACGCCCAAAACCTCCAACTGTAATAAGCAATTTGTAAAATCAATGCATTCTCTCTTCCATATACACGTTTGACAGTGCATTTAATATTCAACTTACTAGCACCCATAACAGTAGGTGGTTTCAAGAGATGCTGATCTTTTATAGTGAAGTTCTGAGGAGGTTGGTTTTGCACCAAAGGCAAATTTTGAGGTAAATTGGTATTTGGTAAAATATTTAGGTGCTGCATTCCACCTCCACTGTCCAGCTTCATGTAATGAGCTTCAAGGACCTGAATAAGGAAGTTTAATAATAAATAATACATGTTATAACACACAAAAGTAAATAACTGACACATAATTTTGTAATGAAGTTAACAGAAAAAAGAGAGTTACTTGTTCATGGGCTGTGTCTCCTGGGCCAACAGTGTGCCGTCGTGTTGTCAAACATCGATCAGCACCACTTGTATAATTAGCTGCATTCTTCTGGTTAGACTCTTCTAGTTCGGATTCAATTTGCATATCCATGTCTCCAAACTGAAACACAATATTAATAAATTCACAACACAGGAACTCAATACTTTTTATGACTTCCTAAGACAGTAAAATTGCGTTAACAATATGTTTTATCTTCTAGTACATGTTATAATTACAATCAAGTTTTATATTTGTTTAAAATATTTTTTATTTAATGATTCATTTTGTTCATACAGGTGCATTTATTGTCATATACATGATAGTCAATAAGAAGTGCAACAGCAAACCAAACAAAGAACAGGCAACCAAATACATATCTAGTGGAATACATTAATAAGTAGGATTGCCGATCAGATGGCCGAGATCGCTAAGGCAGTAGTGCCGGAGTGGTCTCGGACCAGAAGATCGCGGGTTCGAGTCCCGCCTCGGGCATGGGTGTATTTGTGTGTGTTTGTATGAGTGTGTCGTCCTTTCACCCCTCATTATCATCATCATTTCATCTTTCACACCCCCAGAGCTAACAGCCCTGGGGGATAAAAATTGGATTCAGTAAAAAATACTGATCCCCCCCAATTGGGTGATACATGCACCTGCTACCGCGATATATGATACTGAGCCACGGTAAATGCAGGATGTATGAACGCGTGGTCCTAGTTGGCCTATTCGCGAGAAAAAAAAAGGAAAAAAAAAAATAAGTTGGATTAACATCGGTAAATGAACTGAATATTTTTAATTTGAAGAATATTGTCATATATGATTGATGGGTTGCAACACTAGCACAGTTAAAAAAATATGAATTTTGAGGTATTTCTCATTATTTTATAATAATTATTATTAGCACAAGTCCTATGAAATATTTTGGTAACGCTAACTCTGTACTTCAATTATAAAGTGTGTGATGTCTGCATTTCAACCACTAGTGAAATCTCTGAACATTTCAAAACTTCATTGTTCAAGTTGTGCCAATGAATATGTGCCTATGAATGATATGTACCTGTGAACTGATAAAATAAAATTAAAAAAAGAAAGAATGTAAAATGTAAATACTAAAACTATTTACAAAATTACTAAAAAGGTAACAAGAGAAATTACTAAAAAGGTAAGAAAATAATGTATGCAACTCATATGAAAGTGTCTGCCATACTCATTCCACGATTTAAAGCAAGGCTTTTGTTATTGCCTTGTCAGGATACATTTCATTCATAGACTCAATTTCTTTACTAGTTATTTACAAAACTATTCTTACACTACACTAGGATTTATTTAACCATGCACTTGACGTAAATAACTGTTCATGGTTTCATCCAATCGGGAACTTGAACCTCTCCATAGTGACGGTCACTGTAGCGACATGTAAGGTCCCAATTGGATGAAACAGCAACATCTGATTTACATCAAGTGCACGACTAAATAAATTGTACTATACAGTCCAGCAACAAAGCTGTCTGAGCAAATTGACATCCATGTAATATGCTTAAACATGTTTCATTTTACTAAGAGCAAAATGGTTGCAAAAAATTAAACCTCAGTATTAAAAACATTCATTTTACTTGTCAAAACACTATTCTTTACACATCTATCACTGTTTGTTTATCTACATATTCAAATATTTGTTTTGTTATTACATTTAACAGAATGTGTCCTGACATATGGAATTTTGACAGTTTATTAATCATTTTGAAATGTGACCCCAAAGCTCACAGATAAAAATTTACCTTTGTATTTCACTTACCTTTTCTAGATGCTGAGAATCTTCCATCAGGTAGACAGCAGGAATAGCAGGAACAGAAACCAAAGGTGGGCCTCCCATTGCACTTTCTAATTCTCCTCCAGAACTGTGACCACCACTGCTTCCCACAAGAACTGTAAATGGTCCATAATTGTTTTGATTCAAAGAATAAACAAATAAAAAAGAAAAATATTTTAATGCATTATTTCATCATAAAATAATTATTATAATCATAGAAAATTGAAAAGAAGTTGCTGCCTGTATAAAATACAAAATAAAATTTTATGCACTTCAAAATAAAATTAATTTCAAAGTTTTACCCAAACAATACTGGAATTACTTTATCTCTTTAATATTAAACACTGCCTTCATTTTGACTGAAGCAGATATGTAAACAAAGACCTTAAAAAGATGTTTTGGAAAATAACATTTTTCAAAAATGTCTAAAAATTTAGGCCTTAAAAGTCTTAGGCAGCTGCCTATTTTACCTATGTCTGAAGCAGCTATGATTAAAATGGATATTCTGAAGGTTAAAGAGCAAAGAAGCAAGAAGCATTGTTTAAAAACCAAATACAAGTAGAAAAGTTATATTGAAAAACTGACCAGGAGTCCATGTATGAGAGGGCATTGAAGGAAGTTCTCCTGTTACACTGGACTTCCTCTGAGGAACAGGTGTTATGGACACAGCACCTTCTGATGGTCTGCTTCCCAGTTCTCGGCCCACACCACTAACACCCATTCCTGTTCGCTGTTCAAGTTTGTCTACTAGTAGATGGTAGATTGCACTAATATGGTTGGATGGATCTGATTGAAGGGACTGTAATAATGTTAAAAGAAAAATTTTCAGACATTTGGAATATTGTTCAAAACCAATAAACATAATCTACAATTACTAATTTCCAATGTGCCTAGAAATTGAAAGAAGACTAAGCAGTCCCAAATCATGTTAGAGGTGTCTATAGTTTTGTTAGATACCTAGAAACTCTGGGAATAATACAAAAATATCTAATTACTAATTTCCAATATGCACCAAAATTAAAGGTTAACTATCCAGCCTTTGGACATGAGAGAGGTGCCTGTGGTTTTGTTAGGTCCACAGGAATTCAAGTAAAACCCAAAAGCAATGAAATAGTTTTGATTTTTATTGAAAAACACAAATAATTAATTGTGTTATTCTGCCTAATCTTGCACTGCACATACTATCTGAATTCACATACTCTGGTCATTCTGTTTATGACATAGCTGGTGGCATATGATAGCAAGGCTGCATGGATGAGGCTGCCTACTATTAAATATTTGTTAGTTATATGTTGCGTTATAGAACAGCACCTTCGATATTCTTGGTATGTAAAGAACTGTTGAACTGTACAAATATATTGTACTATGTTATTGCAGTATTCATGAAGACTTTTTTAAATAATTAATTTTTTGCAGTGTTCCAGGACAGTAATTTATTAATCGTTCCTGAGCAGTGTGTGCGCTACTTTACAGAAAACAATTTTGTGTGACTTTATTCAGTAGTATTTTTGCTGCTGCAGCCACTAGTTTCTTTAAATTTCAGACTGGTTGAAAGAAATGCTTCAAAATGACTATTACATAAAATTATTTATATTGTATAACAGTAGTGACACATACCTGAATTATTTTCTCTTTGGTGAGGCCAGGTAACTGTAACATATGATCTAGTACAACAGTGTTGATTGGGGGTACTACATCTTCATTAGTATTGTGTAATTCAGCAATAAGTTGTGGGTTGGAGCCAAACTCATCCTATAATAATACAGGAAATGTAATTTATTTCAAGATTTCATTGGATCATATCTAAAACTATTTTCTTTTACCTGAATCATCCACCGATGATGAAGTATCTGTTTGATACTGAGGCGTTTTTCTGGATCTACAACCAACATGTGTCTAATCAAATGTTCACAATCTGAAAATTCAAACAGAAACCATATTGAAGACTAAGTAAATCATTTGACATGTTTAACACTCAAGTACAATATAGATTCTATTTAAAATTTCAACTGTCACCAACTTCATGAATTGCTAAGACTTGACATCAGAAGATGGAAGTGATGTGGTCTTCTTCAGATTGCTTCCATACTATTGAAGTTATTATGGCACTTTATTGACAATTATTAAATATATTAATTGAAAAAAAAATTAATTAAAGTTAACTCATTCAATACAAAATTACTTATTAATAAATAGTAGATGTACCATGATAGGGTGTGCCCAAAAATTCTACTAAATTTAAATTTTGAGGGCAAGATTAACAATAAGTATAAAAATTACCTAATGTAAAGCAATATTATTTAGTAAATAAATAATTATTACCTGCAGTCATAAAGAAAGGTATTCTAAATTTTCCAGCTATAACTTTTGTGCGTAAAGAATGTAATGTGGAACCATCAAAAGGAAGTGCTCCACATACTAATACATATAGGACCACACCCAGACTCTGAAACATATAAAATTAATTTTATATCTTATCAACAGTATGGATAGAATTCACACATCTTATTCAGAATCATTTTTTTTGTTTGTTTTTACGATCACTCAATATAAACTAATAGTTTAAAATAAACTTTAGGTTCAATAAAAAATACATTAAAAACATTATAAAGGAAATGCATTTTCAAATTAGTTGCAGTTTTGAAGAGGAGTCAATGGGAAATGTATCTGATATAAAGAAAGGAAGACATCATACAAACCCAAATATCAGTCTTTGGCCCATCATATTTTCGGCCTTCAAAGAGCTCTGGGGCAGCATATGGAGGACTCCCACACCAGGTGGACAGGAACTGTCCTGGTTCATAATGATTACTGAAGCCAAAATCTGAAAAAACAATGGGAAAAAATACTGCAAATTAACAAAACATTTTATGTTAAAAATTATTATTAAATAGAAAGAAAATCACATAACAGATTTTGCAGTTTAATTAATTTATTACCGATTACAAGAAATATCAAATAAAAATAATCAATATCAAGCTTTACAATAGAGGGGGACCTATTTGTATGTATTTGGCATTGTGGGTCGATTGTCCGACTTTGCCCGCTAGCTAATGGTGTCCCTGTTATTCAGTATTAATGAATAATACACATCGTGATAACATTCAACAAGAACTACGGTTTATTTCCAATATATTTGTATACTTCACAAATTATGTGACTCCATACATCAGATATAACAAGTACCGGTTACCCCGCTGAACTGCCTTTTCAGTGCACCAGGGGAGCACAACAATATAGGATGTCATCGATGACAATTTCTTCATTCTGCAACTTCATCTCATTAGTTCCTCAAATTTAGGCTTAATTAATTTTCACGCTTGGGGGAAGAGACTCTTCAGCATAACTACCAAACTCCACCTGCATGAGCTTTTCTTTGTCACACATCTACGGAAACTGTGACGATTTTAAAGAAAAGCTACAATTCTATTTTAAATCTGACCAGGAAAAAAAAAAAAAATATCACACCATAGGAAGCTAGTATGCTGCCATGCTGCTAGCTGAGCCACTCTACAATGGAAGGGACCAATTTGATGCCTAAAAAAGGTGGTTATTGAGTAGGTTTTACGAAATCTTTGGTTCAAATGTGGACCTCGACTATCACAGCATTATTAATTTCTGTTCACTGGCCTTTTATTACCTGTATTTATTATGTTTATATTTCAATCACTACGTACGAGTATTGTTCACCATATCAATCATGTGACTGATGAATATATTGGTCCTTTGAGGGAACAGTTTGATATGACTTTCATGCAACACATGAGCCCATTAGAGCAATTCAAGATTTAATTTCAGTTTTTATCTCCTGTGTTCCTTTCTTCTACTCCCCTTAATATCCAGTCATTTCTGACCATCTCAAGAAGTCAAAAACATGTAAAAATATTTGCTTTTAAAAAGAAAAGTGACAAGAATGAGAAAGAAGTCAGCCATGGACAGGACATATAAAATAGTCACTGTGTAATTTAAGCAAATAAACATTGCAAAGGTAAATGTGAGGGTGACAAAATATCCTGACAATGAATAATAGTGTATCATGTAATAAAGAGATTTTAATGGTTGAGAAAGCAAAAAAGTAGAATTAAATACATAATTGAACAGAAACTATGTAGTTAGGGACAATTTTTAGAAAGCCAATTGAAAGGCAAAAAGGGATAACTAGTAAATAGATTGGTGCAGGAAAATGAAGACATGACACTTTTGGATATGATCTGTTCCTAGAAGATAATTGAAGGCGAGTGTTTTGGTGGTAGAAGGCCGAAGGGATGAGAAGCTCATAAAGGCTTGAGGTGTCAGAGGCATTTACAAGCGAGTCATAAAAACTTTGGTTTTAGAAGACTAAAAAAAAACTTCTGTGTAACTAAGCCTTCAGAATTAGGTCTGACAGTTATAAATTATATATGGAAATAGTAATAGGAATTTTAAGGTGGAATTAGTATGTATTTGGTATGCAAATTAGAAACTTGGATATGAATTGGCACCATTGTAAATAATATAGTGAAGATTATAAGTCAAGAATAAAAATAATAAGAAATTAGTACAGAAGCATGGCCATGAATAGTATCTACAAATCCATGGATGAATGAATAAGGGGTAACAGTGAAGCATAGGAAGGTCTCAGTACAAATGAATAATGAATGTGCTTCATAGTGTGGACATATATGTGTGATGTTGACCCAGTAATTTTATGCAACTGAAAAAAAAACAAAGAGGAAAAAAAAAAAAAAAAAAAAAAAAAAAAAAAAAAAAAAAAAAAAAAGGGTACATTAAGATCTCATTAATTTTCGATTGAAATGAAAAAAGTGAAAAATCTTACCTGCCAGTTTTATATCCATATTACCATCTAGTAGTAAATTCTCGGCTTTCAGGTCACGATGTACAATATTGCGCTTATGACAGTAATTAACAGCCGCGACAATTTGATGAAATACTCTTCTGGCTTCTTTTTCGCTCATCCGACCTTTAGAAACTAAATAGTCTAGAAAAGACAAAATGTAGAACATGTTCAGTTTACAAAAAAAATATGCTTAAAATCAAAATGATCCACCTATATTTAATCTTCCCAACGGTTCTGGTTTTAATTTTTAAGTATACAGAATGTCTCAGAAGAAATGCCAAATTTTTGGCAACAAACATGTGGTGGGAAATTTCATATAAAGAAGTTACACAAATAACATCTGACTCTGTTAGGTACTTTCTTATGCGATAGTGATGTGATATCGTTTTAAGAAAGACTGTCAGAACGTGACCTGTCGAACACTCGAGCATGAGGAGTTGCCTACCAATCAGGGGCAAATGTAACGCGTGTAACTTTGTAAGGTTGCTTTTTAACTACTATGACATACAGCGACCACTGTAATTATCATTGGTTTTTGAACTTTGGAGGTAACTGTAAACTCGCATATTGTACACAGACACATACAAACATCCATGCCCCGGGCGGGATTCGAACTTACGGCCCTTCAGCCTAAGCGACTTCGGCAATCGAGCCTCGTCCGTGTAACTGTTATATAAAATTTCCCACATCTTCATTGACAGAAAATGATTATCTTGAAAACATGCCTTAGAATTTTGAAACATTTATTCCCATATTGCTCTACCAGAATGAAACATTCTTAGGATACATTTTCAAATCAATATTTAATTTGATGAGATATTGGTGTTATGTATACGTAGCACTAAAACAAAAAAACCTTACCTCAAAATTTGGTCTTAAAACCGACACTAATGCAATGTTTAACAAAAAATACAAAATCTTTTAAAATAATTATATTTTCTTTTTTGCTAAAATAAATGGGGACGTTGTGTTCTAAAGAATAGAGTTCAATCAGTGAAATATTTAAATAATTACTTTATTTTTGAGGGAATTTACCAATCTATTACAGTTTTTCAAAAAGTTCTGAAAGGATCAACTATTTATATGTTGAACGATTTTTCTTCGTGCTGGGCAGTTGGGCCTCGGCAGAGGCAGCGATGTCGCGTTTTACTGCCTTTGCCGCGCGCGCATGAACTTTCGCGTGATATCTAAAGCGAATACTAGATTTGTGACTTATACTTCTCATATCTTTCTGTTCGATATCTACACTGTCTGGATTCTTTTAATCATGTGAAATTTTAATTTTGGGCGTCAAAATTCGTAGCACATGCGTTTAGCTTACGGTATTACGTTCTTATCCCTTTCACTTATTCATTCCGAGTTTGTGGCAAAGGCAGATAACATCACTGGAAAAGCTGCTGCTATTGCATGTCACTAGGGAACCATAATGCAAATACGTGAATGAGTTATTTCGCAGCCCATCCGGCTTCAACCAATGATCTTCACGCACCAGTCAAAATATTAGCGGGAATTTTAAATGCAGACAGATACCAAAAATTATTATTTTGTTACAAGTCATTGAAACAAATATATGAAGCATTTTTTTGTTTTCATATTGCATCTTTTATTTCAACTACACCTTCATCGCCTAATGTTTGGTTGGTCATCATTGAAAATCGTCACTTTACGTCACTTCCAAAATATTCTGAACACTTCTAGCTTGCCACGCAGCGTGGTGGCCTTCTTTTCAAGAAGCACTCGCATTGGTTCGTTCGTAACGTATCTGGTGCTGCATAGAACGAGAAAAAATCGGTGCGCCGGAGCAGCTCATTCATGTCTTTACATCATGTAGGTGTCATCACGTCAGAGTCACCTCGGACGTCAAACACAAAGAAGTTTGGCACAACGCGTAACATTCCCAAGAGAAAACTATAATCCACAGTAAACATAAAAATTGTTACACATTTAAGCAATTTAATTATCTTGAATACTTCTGATGATGTAACGTTTTCGCTACAATTGTGATTGAAAATTTCATTTGCGGGAAAATCCACGAACCATTTATAATAGTATCAATCAAAGTATAATAAATTATTCAAATTACAAAACGAAAAACATAATAGTTTTTCACCTTTCCAGATAGAGAGCTACCTTAAATATTAAAAAGAATTTATGTAACTGTCTTATAATAATGTAATAAATATATTTTTACATTCGATATAAAAAGGCCAAGACACGAAAATGTCACAATTTCATTAATCTACCATATTGTTAATTTGTGTTTCCTTACCAAATATTTCCCCTCCACTGGCAAATTCTGTTACAAGGTATATCATTTTATCAGTTTCCATAACCTGAAAAACAAGAACAAGGAACTGTATGAAATTATATCTAACTGTAAGTAGCAGGTGACTTTATACACTAAAAACAACCGGTAATACATTTACAAAAATAATTGACATTTTATCTTGTATGTACTATATCTTCATTAATATTTTTTCTCATTATTTTTAACTTTTACAAAATTCGAAAAAATAGAGAGCTCAGCGAAAATGAAACCTGCGCCATTTTTGTTCTATTGGCGAAAAAATGTAATGAAAAAAATTGGAGCGGTTTCTGATAAAATTATTATTTTTATAATTCGCATTAACTTCAAGTAGAAATTGCGCAATTACTTGCTTTTTCAAAAAAATATACATGACCATTATTACAAATATATTAGAACAAAATTCATTTACGACAAAAAATGTCAATTTCCAAATTCGTTGTTTTGCGATGTTACCTTTTTGAAAATTTCGAAATTGTGTTCGCCCGAACTGAGATTATCAAATTTTCCAACAGTTCTTTGATACATATCAGAAAATTCGAAGAAAAAAATTGGATCAGATTTTTAAAAAATGGTTTAAAAATTGCCTAAATTTCATGTAAAATGTGTAAACTACTCTTATTTTAATTTGAAGAGATTTGATTAAGAAAAAAATCTCTATCATCAATTCTCTATCATCAAATCTCTATCATCAATTGTAGGTAGATGCCGAATAAATTTAAATTTTTGCAATTTTGAAAATCAGGGATTTCAACGAACACGAGACCTGTGCCATTTTTTTGAGTTGTTTACGCTACCGAGGACAAAGTTTAAATTTAAAAAAATAGAGTTTTTTTAGAGAATGTATGAGGTTTCATGTAAAATACTACCAAAAATTTTTTTTTTTAACTCGCGGGCCTCGAGTTCCTTTAAATTAATCGGGGATATCATTTTCGGAGGGAATTGTCTGAACGGTTTAGGCGCTATCGTTGATTACAGTTGGATGGATAGACGGACGGACGGACGGACGGACGGAGTCATACGTTTCGCCGTCAATCGATATTTTGGTATCAAGGACCCACAAAACATGGATTCTGACTACACAACGTGTTAGAAGTAGTAATTCATTTCATGTAGGAAAAAGATTTATCCACTTTTCTGTTACCATCAGTAAGTTTTTTCCTAACGAAAAATCGCCGATTTCTGGCACACGATTACAATACTTCCTCTTCTTACGAAGTATGTTGAGATGGTAAGCAAGTGGTGCTAGAGAATGGCATAGACTTTCTCGAAATGTAACTTTTCTAATCTCCTCAGTCTGACCTAGCTTTCATCTATTGCTCCACACTCTTTCCAAGTGCCACCTATTGCCGCCTAAAGGACGTTTTTCACATATTCTCAATTTTCGGTCATTCATTGATTTCTCCAGCAAACAGCGGCTGGATTCGACCTAGCTACCTGGAGACGAAAATCCGCTGTCGAAAATCGAATCCCAGGACCTGCCGGTTGGAGTCACTGCAGGGAGGGTATCTGCATAAGTATTAACGAACTTATTACCAGCTTATAGTTAGTGAAAGTTAACATATTGAAGTTAGTTTAAGCTAGTAGTCTGCAACAGCAAAAATGCTGCTGCAAAACACCCACACAAAATGGTTATTAAAACTATTGGTGCTACAGAATGGCTCAGACTCTCCGGTATTTGTTTTCTATTTCCTTTGGTCTCAGCTAGCTATTCGGAATTGCCACATACTCTGCTGCCTTCTATCGCCGCCCACGTACATTTTTTTTTGAAATTTTCTTAATTTTTCGGTTTCCTAATAGTAGAAGAGAAATATTATTTTAAGAGTATTAAAGAACAGCAAAACCTCGAACTAAATGGCTATTTTCTTCGAAAAAATTGAAGCCATTTTTAAGAAAATGGCGTTTAAGTGCTAAATCGAAATTTGAAGCTCTTTTACACTAAACATTTTTGAGTTGTCGAAAAACCATATTAGAAGTCATTTGAAGCACTTTAACTCAGAAATACAATGGTGTTTACAAATTTCTGGAAACTACATATTAACGACGTGTGAAATCTTTCAAAAAATTGCATTTGGATAATTGTTGAAAAAAATGAACTTTAGATTTTATTAGAGAATGCAATTAGCACTATCCGTTCGAAAAGTTTGAAGAAAAATTTTGAGTTGTTTTTGAGAACATGGCGTTTGAGCTTTTCTGAAAATGCGGAATTTTGAGCTAGTTTTCACAGAAAACGGTTGAGTTTTCGAGAAACTTTATATAACATTATTTAAAGCACATATACTCATAAATAAATAATGTGAACAAATTGCCGCTAATGTGTGAATTTTTTTTAAAAAAAGTACCTTGAAATGAACCTCATATTAAAGAGTGCAATTAGCACTATTCTTGCGAAAGGTTTGAAGAAAAAAATTGGAGTTGCTTTGTGAAAATTTTGAGCGTTTCTGAAATTGTGAAATTTTGAGCTAGTTTTTACAAAACACGGTTGAGTTTTCGAGAAGCTTTATATGCCAATATTTAAAGCACAAGTACTCAGCAATATAACATACATATAATATAAGGTAATAATGTGAACAAATCACCGCTAAGGTATATATTAACATGATACACAAGTCAAATAAATCAAATTTTTGTAATTTTTGAAAAACAACAACAACAACAACAACAACAACAACAACAACAAAAGAATAGAGTAAACTGATGTTTTTATCATATCACAGAATACATTTAGCACTATTTCTATCAAAAGTTTAAAGAAAACATTTGGAGCCGTTTTTGAGAAAATATTGTTTTTGTTTTTTTAAAATTATATACATTGCACGCAATATTGCGCGAACATTACAAAAATTTTCAAAAAAATGCACATGACCTTCATAAAAGAGCTAATTATGGACAACATATTTCATTTGAAGGAAAAATCTCTATCATTAATTTTGTAGTTGTACGAAGACACCGAACAAAAAAAATACTTGTGAAATTTTCGAAAATTCAGAGTTAACCTTGAAAATCGCATCTCTGCCACTTTTAAAGTGTATGTTACTCCATTCTTAAAAGAAATTTAAAGAAAAAATTGGAGCCGTTTTTGACAAAATTTTTAAAAAATCCGGAGGGCTAAGTACTCCCAAATTTTAAAGAATGCTTTTCAAAATCTCAAAGCTCTTCCTTTAGCCTTGCCGAATAACGTCAGCGGTTCCATAAGCATGTGTGAGAATCCAGTCGGTATGCGCAGTAGGCGGAATAACACAATATATTTGAATTTTTCAGTCAAAATCGAAACCACATCACTGAATTTGTATTTCTCACGAATTCATGGGTATGTAACAAAACCACAACCACTTGGCACGTGGTAGGAGGCTACATAGTTGTTTTTTTAATATATGCACAGATTGGAAATTTGTAACAAAGGTATTCATTAACACAATATGTATGAAGTACAATGAGGCGATGCGAAGTGGTGGTGTACATTGGTCCCACAGTATAAAGTTGGGCTAGTTAGAAATTAAATACGTCGATTATTATGTTAGTTAAAATTAACATATTAACTGCCGAGAAGATCTGAAGATCTCAGTTTTAAATCCTTATTATAATCTTGACTTTACAAATAAATTATAGGTCAAATAATCAGCAATATCGTTTACTTACCTGGTACAGTCTTATGATATGAGGATGTCGTAGTTTGGACATTATTTGAATTTCTCGAAAAATTTTCTTGAGGTTTTCTTCATCTAGCTTAGTCTTATCTATAATTTTAATAGCAACCTGCAACAAACAAAAAAACAATTTTTCGTTAAAACTTGGGTATTTAATAATATTCTTAGAGTTCTCGTATCTCGATCGCTTACGTTGCATACGCTGTATTATTACTAATAAAAATTCAATACTACGTAGGTTATTATTATTTTTTTGTTGTTTAAGGGCGCATCAACATCTAGGTCATTAGCGACCACTATTACATTTAACGGTATTGTAACTGTGAAGATAACATGATACGGGGATAATAGGAGGTGAAAGGACGAACATAAATACAACCATGCCCGAGGCGGGATTCAAACCCGCGATCCTTCGGTATGAGATCGCTACGACTCTTCTGCCTTAACGATCTCGGCCATCCGAACCGGCTAGATTAATTTATTGGCAGCAATATTCGTAATGTAATAAAATAATACTGAAACGAAGGAATTTTTTAATTTACCAATTAACAACTAGCCGAACCCTTGCGATAACATCTCACCAAAGAAAGAACAGTAGAGAAATTACATCAGAAAAATGCACTACAAGGAAAGGGGAAACCCCCTCCAAAATGTAGTTTCATGCCGTTCAGAATTTATTTTCGAAAACTAATGAAATGAGAAATGTTTACAAATTTCGGAAGAACATAACCACTACTCAGTGTCAGCACACATTAAATATGTTCCTGAAAATTTAATTGAAATGTTTTACATTTACCAAGATGTGTACATGTACGAGTATGTTGTAGGGAATTATATCAGGAAACTTGTTATCCCGTGTAATTTAAAAACGTAATGCATCACATATTATTATAAGCATTAATTATTTTTTCATTTTTTACTGGAACGTTACAGCTTGTTATTGTCTTCGATACGGAGTTCTACAAATGCTGCATAACATATTTGGATGGAGAGGACCGAGGGAAGTATGAAAACAGTTGAATGATGCTACATGCCCTCTTACAGAGGGAATTATGGGAGGGAAATATTAAAAGAGACCGATTCAAGTTAATATCTAGTTAGTCAGGGAATAAGTAAATCTGAATCAATAAAATCAGGCAGAAAATAAAATTATGTATCACTGACGTTAACTGGTTCTAATGAACTTGAGCGACTTAACGCCCGAGGGCAAAGGCCCTCGGGCATTTTGTCGCTGCTCGATCATAAGAACCATTATAACGCATTTGGTGCAAAAATAACTATTACGAAGGGACACGTGTTTGAAACGATTGCTTGGCATTGCGTTTATATTCACTCGTTTCATTTAAAAACAGCCAATCTTCGAAGTTTAGAAACTTGCAATCTTCGCATCGCTAACTAAAACCTAAGACTTACACACGCATGCTCGTTTTAAACGACGAAATATTGAATGTCTTCAATAGACCGTTTGCAACTCTACCAAACGACCAAATGAACGATAGATAAGCTTTCATTGTATTTATTTTAAGAAATTATTAAAATTTACTCTTTGTACTATAAATCCGGTTAATAATAGCAAGCGACAACGCACATGGTGCCGACTGCCTTATTTAGAGCAAAAATTACGAAATTTGTATGAGTAGAAAACTAAAATTATTTTCTAAACTAAAACCCTTGGTGATTTAAATGTGAAGGTAATTTTCTGTTACATCACATCATATCTATTACGAATGCTCGAAATTCAACAGAAAAGAATATACTTGGAAGAGAAAGATTTCAACGCTGTTCTTAGGTTCTTTTAAAAAAGATTTGCTGGAACAGCACGTACTTTCTCGGTCTTAGAAACGGTTACGTACTATTACCATTCCGCAATTTCGGTCCATATTAACACAGCTCAGTCATCATTAGTAAAACTCATTAAAAATGATAGATTGGGTAGTAACAACTGAGGCTTCTAAAGCTAACGCATCAAAATAAATTCGACAGTTAAAACTGCGTTTCACACAACTATAACATCTCCCATTAATGAGAAGGAACTCTCAGAATTTTGTAACTACTGAGTCACGGCGTGGCTTCTGACGTATTGAACTTCTGAAATACTCAATCTTAAGAAGTGAGAGGTAGTGCGAATCTGCAGTTTCGAAAATTTGAAACATTACGGTAAACTACAAATATTTAAAAAATGTATATGGCCTCTTTAAAAAAAACTGCTATTTTTAAAGTTTCTATTTAACAAAGACATTTCTATCATAGAATTTGTACTTTTGCAATGTACTTTGAATTTGTACTTTGTAATGGTCCTTGTGTACGATTTCCAAAAATACAGAGTGTTTGCCGAAAATGGGACCAGCACCACTACTTTCCCGTTCTAAATACGATGGGGAAAAATTTTAAAATTGAAGCCGTTTTTGAGAAAATAATTGTTTACAAACTACCTGATTCACGCAAAATCACACAAACAATACTCATATTTCAGAAAAATTGAAAATGGCCTATTTAAAGATGTTTTCCATGGACAGATAATATTCAATTGTTTGATTAGGGATTCCGGGCGCACAACTGCTATGGTCATTAGACCTGTGTAGTGCATGTTTCCTAAAGTGTTACCATCGTGCATAACTCAGAAACGGTGCGATACAGGCCCTAAAACATGTGTTCGGCGCCCCCTCTCATATATGTTTCCTAGGTAGTAATCTACAAAGCGAGTATTTTTGGAACTTTCGCAGGAATCCAATTATTCATTCTTTAACTAACTCATGTTTCGAAATACATTTTAAAATTATTATCTTTTTAACATCATTCTGTACGTATATTAACGAGACTTCCAACACAAAATAGATTCTTAGTTTTGTAGAACAATGCTATTAGAGAAATACTATACAAAATAATACGTTAGTCAATTTAAATAACTGAATAAAAGAAATTGTGTTATAAAAATGTAATTTGTAAGGTGGGATCTAATTAGAGAAAACTTTTTTTGAAAGTGTGAACTGTGACTGTACTTAGACTATTTTTTACCACATTTAAAATAAATATATTAACGGAATTACAAGAGTATAACAGTGCATTCATAAAGGACGCATTCGCATTAAATAATGCATTAATAGGACATTAATGCATGAATATCGCATTAAAGGACGCATTACATCATTAATTTTTAACTTGTTAATTTGTAATTGTCAATGTTTATTTGATACAATAACTTTGCAAGATTACATAAACGGGAGGTGCTTGTTTTAATATAAACTTTACGGGTCATAAATAAAAACTAAAATAGAGAAACAAAGGAGGATACATAACAATGCTTTGGAGAAATAAATCTATGGATTAAAATTTCTGTAGCGATAAGGCTGGAATTTTAAGACATAATTTCGTAGAATGAATAATTTTATTAGATGTCAGATTATTCAATACATGCGCAGTCCATAATTGTCAACAACCGACTGTTGCCCTCAGCGCAAAACCGCCGATCTCCCACTACTTCTTTGCACGTCGGCCGTACCCGTAGGCACTCTGCAGTTGACTGCAGAATACCCGTGAGCGCAAGCATTGTGCAGGGTTGCTCTGAATTAAGCATAATTCATTTCCTCAACAACGAGGCATCATACAATGAGTTAAAAGGATTTCCACTAAAATATCAATTTTTTAAAGATTTTTTGTAACATCCAATGATGATTTATTACAAACATTATAAGAAGGGACATACTACTTCGGATTGTCGAGTGTAGAGAGCCTAGTTTTTGGAAAGGAGAAGAAAAGTAAGCGATGTTGGAAAATCAGAATTAGAGAGTTGATGTTGGGTGTCTTTCTTCTTATTTTTTTCTCCTTCCGATAAATGTAACAGGCGAGGCGGGAAAAGAAACTATGGGGTTAATTCTCGCATCTTATAATGAAGTAAACTTCAATACCATTGTTTTCTGTAAAGTTCTTAGTAGGTGATACATTAATTATTATAGATTCTCTGAATTACTCTACCAACGCGTCGAAGTTTGCAAGTTGGAGAATACACACAATAAAAGAAAAAAGTATCGGTTTCTTATGTTACCTGAAATATTTTATAATAAGGTAATATAAACGAAACTAATTTCATTATAGTTTACAATATGTGTTTATAATATATAAAATAAAGAAATCTGAAACTACTACTCCCTGCTGTAAATTCAAGACAGTAAAATTTCAATGAGCTACAGAAACACCCGTGTTGTTACGCTTTAAACGAATAATTCCAGGGAATAAGGTGGCACTTTAAGGTGGTACTTTAGAAAAAGAGAGGAAAAACAAGCCAAACCCTGATTCGAAATGACAATTTCCCACTTCCCGATACTCAACTAAAAAAATAATAACTCTTTCGGTGAAGAGCTTCCGGGCAGCCACTGGCGTCACGCTGCCCGCGATCTCGCGGCGAGATCCGAAGGCGGCGCGGGCGCCGATACCGCGAATGACGTCAACGCACGTCACGATGACGTCAACAGGCGAGCAGCCCCCGCGGCGGCTGCGCGCCGCGCGGTGGGGTGCGAAACCCTCGCGCGGATGCTTCGGCCCCAGGCACGCAGGGCAGCGCTTTCGAAGGCCAGGCAGGCCCCCCGGGGCTCTCCTTCCGCCGGACTACGCTTGGCAACGACCCAAGGCCGGTGCCCTTGCACTTCTAGGATCTATCGGAAAAAGAAATGGAACGTGTATTTACATGACTTCCCTAGAAAAAATAATTAATTAATGATATCGATAGTTGAGAACCAAAATGATATAGCATTAAAATCATTAATTTAAATAAAGAATCCATGTAAATTATAAAGTGAAATAAAATGTGCTTATTTAAACACGAACCAATTTGCATTTCGAACTTCTTCAGATTTTCATTCCGATGAGCGAATTTGGTGATGAATTACATTATTAAACGACGATCATAAACGGTGTTATATAATTAGTTTACGTATGTTAATTAACTTATTATTCAAGATGTCTCCCTGCTTAGAACATCACTACAATTTTTGATAATACAAACGTAAGCGATTTTATTTAGATTCAATGCACCTTTCATAAGGTAATAAGGATCCCGTAATAACCCCCCAAAAAGGGTCAGGTGCAGTTCTGGACAGTCCTGTAGATTTTTCATGCAAACTCTTATGACAGTTTTTGATATTGCAAGCAATGTTTACCTTGTAATGAACAATGTAAACACTTATCATGCATTATTCTTGCGTAGTATGGTTTTATTATTGCTGTATTTTAATTATCATTCTCTTTATCACAATTGTTGCACAAAGAATCACAACTACTATTTTTATTTCTAAACAATAGCATTTCAATTTCACTGTATGCAGCCTTGCTGGCCTCGGAAAGCTGAAGTATTACGTACATTATTAAAAGCAACAGTGTAGCGAAAGTCATATCAATGTTCGAGTTGACAAGTATTGTAGGGCTGTTCTGGCACATCATTGTGGAAGCGCGCGAGCATGAAGTCGTGCAGAACTTCTTTCTCGATATCGGAGTTAACATTAATGTCTCTTGGTAGTTTGAACGGTCGCTACGTTAAATCTTAATGCCAATGTGATGATAAAAAGTCCAACCAGCCAGATATCCAGCCAGCTACGAGAAGATCATCTTCTGTGAATCCTCCACCCGCGTCGCAGCGTGAACGTAGATCGATGCCAATAGCAACTTCAGTTCTACGTGCAGATTCACATTGGACATGCAGTCGTCACCGGAAACGTGGCTGCACTACTCGAACGCCCAAAGCACGAGCAACCCTTCATTTGTTTGCCTTCATTTGGCACAGTCCACTTCATTATTACCTTATTTTACTTGGCGAGGCTCATGCCATCAGGCCTGCTCTTCCACCTCCAGGAAAATTTCTTCATCTAGCAGTGAAAGAAGGTATCTTCAACCGACGAAACAGGCGATAAGAATTTAACTTAGACACTACAACGGGACTGCATGGACAGTCGGCTTTACTTCCCCTTCTAAGACAGGCCCAAGGTCTTTTCGTCCTTAAAAATCCACGACTTCGATCGGATTTGAATCCGCGACATAACAGTCCGATGCGCTAACCGTTACACCACCGAACCCGCCTTGTTCAATCAATATGTTTGCCGTACGACTTGCAATGGAAGTCCAGTACAGCTGTGTCACTCTAGCTCTCTATTGCGCTTACGGCTTCGTTCTTCCGACACGGTAGCCTTCGTATGTTTCCGTTGAATTTTAACCAGAGCCGACCTATCCCTTGTTGCACCGTGCGTCATCAATGGTGCCCAAATCTCAAGCCCTGTTCAACGTTGACAAATGTTCCGATCGCGGAGTTTCCGAGGTTCATTTTCAACGTTCATATTCATCGTAATCGTGTAAGAATGACACCCAAAGTAGTACTAATTCATGCCTCCTTTCATGTGCAGCGAGTGCATAGCGAAGCGCGCGTAGGACTACTTTGTGGCAATGCGGTAACCGCTGTATACATCCACGTATGTACTTTCGTTACGTGTCGCTAGACCGAGAGTTCAACGCGTCCACCGCTGAATTAACGCGGAACAGCCTCTCGACACCCGTTTAGTAAGCATCGTAGCACTCAATCGTCGGGAATCAAGCTTCGATAGTGGCCCAATCTTCGGTATTTAGAAACAGGCAATTACCGATTTTCGTGAAAATACCGGAGAACATTTTCGTCCACCAGTCGCATGTTTTGATCGAGATCGAACTCCATTCTCCACAAAAATGTAAACATAATTTTCTCAAAAACGGCTCCAAGCTTTGTCTTCTGATAGAGTATGATAGTCAAACCATTTGACAAAAGTGCCACTTTGATTAAAATCTTTAACTTTTTTAAAACTACACCTTTGTTATCTCGCACGCCGTTAATACTATTTAGATGTATTTTGAAATGATTTGCACTTGTGGCCACTCATGATCATTAGGAATATGAAAAAGAGCTCAAAATGACATTTTCTCAAAAACAACTAAATTGTTTCTGCGAAAATGTTCATACGAAGAGTCGTTTTTATCTTCCGTAATATTCTGAAAATCTCATTTTAATTAAACTTTTAGGGTATCAAAATACCAAGAAAGTGTGAAAAATATATGCGTTGTTTTATTAAACAATTTTCTCAACATACAAGGAAAACTACACCATCGTCTTAATTGACAAGATGTGTAAATATTACTACTACATTTTCTGTACCTTAAGTTAATTTTACTACAAATGTCCATTAGCGAGAACGAGGGTGAAATATATTAAAGCGAAATAACTCCCCGAGCACTGTTGTTATAGCAAGGAATGCTGATGAATATAGTTAAAGTCTCTTGCCTTGAGTCGGGCTAGCTTTCCGGCTTTCCTCCATTCCTTGCACGGTGTCTAAGCCCTACCACGGCCAATCACCATACATACCACTCCGATTGGAATATTTCCAGTGAAGAGCACCTTCACGCACCCCGAACATCGCATAGTTTTTTTTCTTAGTACAGTACCTTTACATATTTGCGCATGTTATTCCCTGGGTTATTTCTTGATGCTTGTACCATTGTTCTGGATGTGGAATCAAGTTCCATAATTAAACACAGGCAAGAGATAATGAGGACAGGAGAGCCTCGGAGTGTCCACCACGTCTCAAACACAACAGAAAACATTTTATATCTTACGTGGTTTCGAACTCATCTTACTTGTCACGTGATTGTTAATCATATTTTATGCTACGCTCTGTAAAAAGTTTAATAGATGAAAGACTTTCAGTCGAGTATTGTTTTTTCTATGCTCTGGTTTGGAGATGTTTGTTAAGAATCCTATTGTTAAAACGTTCTCCCTCAAGGTTGAGCACAAATTCAATATGTCACTGACTTGGAGAAATTTGATTTACTTGCGCGAGTACACGTTCAAGTAATAATTTCGGCCGATATTTCACAATCGCAGGGGCAGAATACGCAGCCGAAACGCGCTTAATACTTGAGGGTGCGGCGGGTTGCGTAGTGTTTCTGTTCAAGGGCGCTTGAGACAAACGCACAAATAATCAACGCCCTTATTTTCCGTCTATGTGCGACAGACATTCCCATTGTACTATGCCTACAGCCTTTGAGCAAGTGTAAGCAATAAGTCGACAAAGTTTTACCGCAATCGGAAGAACGGTACGGCAGCGCATAAAATACAACCAAAAAAATAAACACTGATTTTTATACATTACATCGTAAAATAACAAGACTGTTATGAAAAATGAACTATCGAGTGGATAGCGATTTTGTCGAATACTGAGCCTTACTGGATCCAACATTCACAGAAAGGATTGAGTATAGTTGGAGAATTGTAAGGAAAATGTTTATTTCCCGTTTCTGACGGTTTTACGATGTGCCACCATGACAAATTCCGTTGTACGTCTTTCGATGTTCAGAATCAGCGTTGGTTCAACTCATTTATATTAAGAGATTGGCAATTCATTGCCAAAATAATAGTTTTACAGAAGATGCAGCAATCATTAAAAATCAGTTCAAAAAAGTATTAATTATATTAGTATATTTCCATAAATATTTTAATTAAATGATCCATAACATTTATAAATCAAAAACACGTGACGTAACTGGCATGCCTCGGATGCGACTTTCCCATTAGAAAAGGTTTCACCGTTCTTATATTGTAAATTGAGAAATCGGTGTAGTATATTGAGCTCCATTTTCTGGCTTTTATGTAGTTCATGCAAATTAACATTGAATCGATTTGCGCTTATGAAAGAATGACCTGCCCTGAATATTTCAATGAAAGTATCAATTTGCCACAATTTTGCAGTTGGTATTGTAACACCAGAAATCATAGTATATTTATTGCAAATTTGGAAACGAAAGGCGTGCCTTTTTTATTTTTGAACTCAAAGTTAATCCATATTGACAGCATTTTCTACAGCCCGTCTACGTCACAGAAAGACAAATTCCCGTAATCGAACGAATTATTTCTTATGAAAAGTCGGCCCTTTCATAGAGCCCACATATCCTGAGCATCCGACCTATAACTTGAACGAAACATGCTGTGAAAAAATTGGGATACCAAGAGTTCACGAATCAATTGGTTTACCATTAAGAACGCGAAGATAGACATTGGTTTCACTTATCTGACTCCATTAGCGCTTTGTCTCGTCAGGGATTCTTTAAGTGACGTTAGACTTCTTGACACAATATTCTTAGACATCTTGTTAAAGCAAAAGCTAAAATTTCGTTACATAGAGTTTTAACGTAACAAGGTATTTTCAAATATCGTGGTCATTTGTTTTTCTTGCGAAAAAATCACAAGAGCAGAAGGAATAAATGAATTGTATAACTGTTTTAAGTTTTACGAATTGAATAGCGAAGAAATGAGAAATCAATATTGGATAATGGCTTTAATAAAACTTTTATTACTCCCTTCACTGAAAATAATACCATAAATGTTTAAAAACATCACACTGCTCTAAAAGATACAAATGATTCATAAAAAAGAAAGAAGAATTAGTTGGAGGAGAAGGAATCAGGTGAAATAAGACGAAAAGGATTGCTAATCGACGTGTTAAGTGCTTGAGTGAAAGCAAGCGACGTGAGCTGCGTGCGAGTGACACGCGGCGCGAAACAAACGAAGCGAACCGATCAGTGGCGCAGTCGCGTGCGGCAGATGTAAGCAACACCACGGGACGCTCCCCCAAGGTGACGCAATAAACTGCACTGTACAGCAGAGTAGTGGAGAGTTTCATAATGCTCGTCGAGGGCTCCGCCATCCGAGCGTGGAGGCAGCCGGCGCCGGGGCGCGGGCAGGGAGTAGTTGGTTGGGGTGGGGGCGGGGTGGGGCGGGGCGGGGCGCGCCGGAGCCCGCAGGCGGCTGGCCGCAGCGGCCGTCCGCGAGGCCGCCACGAGGTCCTCGCGAGGTCGCTGAATGGGGTATTAGAGCGAAGCAACGGGCTCTGCGGCCGGGATCGGGTGGCAACTCCGCTCTACCGGCGCGGAGCGGCGTGGCGGAGAGGCCGTGCCCGGAGGCTGCGAGCGGTGGGCGAAAGCGGCAGCCAAGAGCGGAAACCTATTGGCGACAAGATAATGCCGCAGGCTTGACTTTCACACAACTGTTGACAAGTGTCGCAACTCCTACATCAAAGAAGACATCAAATAAAAATTGGATGCAATGTTTTTCATTCATTTTATTCAATTTAAATAAAGCTACTCACCGAATCTTTGCAAAAAGCGGCAAATATGAACGGATTTAAATAAATATTTTTCATTATACTATACACAACTACTTAAATACATTTCTACTTCATAACAAGCAGCATACCCTTTCTTTGGAAAATCATAACATTTCACGTACAGTATATCATAATTTTCACAATTTATCAACTTTCTCGGAAGGGTTTCATTAATACGTTTATCCTTAAAGAACCAACTATCGAATGTACGTCAAAGGAAGGTGAAGCACTTATCACAGAATTCACGGAATACGGTGATAATATTGGACTGTTAAACCCAAGTTCCCTGGTTCAAACCCGATCGAAGCCGTGGATTATTAAGGGCGAAAATATCCTTCGTTCGCCTTCCTTCTGAGGGGAAGTAAAACCGGCTGTCCCATGTTAGATTTACTGCATGTAAAAGATCCTCAAGCATTATTGAAGCCACTGAACTAAATTCAAATCGCCCGTTTCGTCGCCCGAATGATACCTCCTTTCTCCGCTAGTGGGTGAAAGGAGCGTGGCGAAATTTCCATGGTCAGATGGAAGAGCGGGCCTGATGGCCCAAGTCTAGCTACGTAAAATAAGGCATAAATTCAATTCAATTTCTGATAATAAAATGAATTAATGCAATTTAGCCAAAGAACGTGCAACCAAGATCGGCGGTCATATTTTCTTTAATTATGAAATTACAACCTGCAAGCAAGAAGCGGAAGTAGCCTGCCTTGGTACCCGAGTCTGCGTCGGTAGTCGAACTTCTCAACCAAGCACTGTGAATTCTCGGAAGTGAAGCAGCTCGAGACACCGCGGGTCCCTGGATGGACCGTCTGGGAACACCCGATACTAATGGCGCTGAGCCCCTGGCAGATAGGGATTAAAGCCATAAATAATTATTTATCACTTGACGTGACCGATGACTGACAATGTTCAAGGAAAAGTACTCCACATTCACTGCCAAAAAGGCTTGGAACGTTCTTACGCAAGTAATAGATTTTTTTTAAAAAAAGGACACTGCGGATAACTATGTGCAAGCAGGCCCAGATGAATGCGGCATAACATGAAACAATTACATAACTGACGATTAAAAAAAAGGACTTGTAAATTTTCAGTTAATCCAAACATTAGAGCCCAACATTTTCTAAAGCACAAGAATTCGAATAAATCAAAACCAGAGCAATTAGCTGAGGTTTGCAACTGATTAAAAAAAAATAATAAAGGGCTTTTGAAGCAACTTGTACCGCCGGTCACTGCCACCTTAACAAAGTGTACAAAAAGCTAGCAGTTGGCTTCAGAGTATTTACATGTAAATAACTCAAAAATCACTACCCGGAAACGAACCGTTGAGGTAATATTTCTTTCTTCCCATTACTTCGAGAGCCTCGGTTTACAGTCGGCTAAGAGGTCTGTCGCGCTGCCTATGTCTATAGACACTTTGTAGAGAAACAAATGGCGCTAAGAAGTTGCAAGCATACTTATACGAGTACGGTCAATACATTCAAGTCTGCATACATCGCAAACTTCTGCGCGTACACAATAGCTTTCACTGTCAAGCACGCAATATTTACAAAAGTGATTTATTAGTGCCGTGAGAAGAAATTTCAAGAAAATGGCACTTCAAGTTTTCAATTTTGAAACTCACAAAATCAGATATAGTCCTTAATCATTTCATACGCGTGGGAAAATGTTAATAAAGAGCGAATTAATTTCCCAAAAACGAACGTAACCACACGTCAATCATTTCCTCACACTGACGAGTATCCACTTCAAAAAATATCAAGCCACCTAGTTCGATCCATCCTTTCACTGGGCGATGTGTGGACGGTCATCAATTGAAATTTGAGAGTTCGAGGAACGACCTACGCTAACGTACAGCGCTCGCAGGCGTCAGCGACCCCTCAAAGAGAGGCTCGCGGCATGCAGCGGCCTTCCGCGAAGCGACCAGCGCGGCCGACACGTCAAAGGGACCGCGCCGGGTGCCAGTGCTGCCGCCCACACACAGTGCGCTGTTGATGTACGAGCAACGAAATCTGAACAAAACTTCAATACGTAAGTCGTGCATAAGGGATGTGCAATGCAAGACTTAAGGGAGGTATCCACTGAACCCTATGACTTGGGTCTCTATCTACGTGAGGAGGAGAATTTATAACTTCCAATAGAACTAAAAAAAATCAGGGTCGCACATACCCACATACACTCAGGTTGCATTTACACTCATTCGTGTATTTTATTGATGTACAAAAGCGAATACTTATAAGGGTTTCTTCGAGTTGAGTTCATTGAGATGCAATTAAGCCTTTTTGTTAGTTTAAAAATTGTTTGCAATAAATAAGGCATGGAAGTCATCGTGAAAACTTTAATGTACGCACCATGTTTTTGAAGACATATTCCTGAAGACGCGGTTTAACCTCGCCGAATGTTGGCAACGGTAGGACTCTCTTCCTAGTACCTTTTACTTTGCATCTAAGAAACAAAGTCCTCGACCTCCTAAAGTGGAAATTCCTCTCACAAAACATTCGGTAAAACTGGCTGTAAAACCCCATCAGGGGATTTTAATAGATGCTTTCGCTCCCGACATTATTTTTCTTAGAACAACAAAACATATAACTTCATATCAGAACGTTAACACATAAAACTCCAACGCTACGTAAATAGTTCGTATTAATGTAATCCGCGGAGGCAAGATCATCGCGCATGATCTGCTTCATCGACAGGAGCAAGGAAGTGCCCGGTATTATCTTAGGAAAAAAGTATGTGCTGGCTTCACCGCTACTTTGGCACGTTAGACCCGATTTACACGCTTCATTTTAACGAATGATTTCGGAGGTTTAGCAAACGCGCTCTGACCCAGAGCGGCTTCTGGGAGGGGGAGGGGGGAAGTCAATCCGCACATGCGCGCGTTTGCTTGCGCGAATCATTCGTCAAACGGAAGCGAATAATCGGGTCTATAGGAGATACAACTGAAATCGTACACAGAGCACCTACTGTAAAAGTAAAGATCATTATTACACTTACAATGTTAGTATATTATTATTATTATTATTATTATTATTATTATTATTATTATTATTATTATTATAAACCTTCACCCATCCATTTACAGATGTTTTTCTGCCACCAAATTAACGACGATGCTTGAAATTTCGACCGGATTGCGGCCCGCGCGGCCCATCGCGCGGGTGCGGGCGCGTCGCGTGAGCGGCGGCCAGGTCACCGCCGCGCGGCGCGGCGCAGCACAGCGCAGCGCAGCGACCCTGACACGCTTCCCCGAACGGCGGCGGTGGCGGCGGCGGCGGGGCCTCCTCCGCCCTGCGCACGCGAGCGCCGCTGCTGCCTGAGGTGTCCGTGCATCGCCTCTTCGCCCCCCCTCCCTAATTCCCCCCTTCAGGCGTGTCGCCGCCGAATTCGTCATATGTCTAAGCCGCGGATTAGGCAAATCAGCCTCTCTCCTTAAACAGCGCGCCGTCTGGTGTTCGGAGTGGAAGAATTCGCGGCCGAAAGGGTCTTCGTTTGTGAGGGTGTGGGAGAAGGCTTTGGCTCCGTCCAATTCAGAAGGCGACGTAAGAGGTTTTGCATTTTCTGACTCTTGCCGGTTCAATGTACAGGAAGAAACGTGTTCAGCTGAATCAGCCATCTCTTCAAGACCTTATGAAGAACGTGAAATTAGGTCAAGAAGTAAAACAGCAGTAACTTATCGTTTCAATCAATATACTTTATTGGGCACATTGTATTCTTCCCTATGCTTTTGAGGTGCGTTTTATAGTTGGCAAATTAAACTGGTCTTATCATAAAATAAGAAATTAACACACGTTATCTGTATATCATATATGTACACTCTACTTGGAATTTCATCTGCAATGGACAGTACATTCGGACAACAGATATTTCAAATAAATATTTCTCAGTATAATCCTATATATTATTGCCGTTTCGCTGTTAGAAAAAAATAGTTATTCTCCTAACATATGCACAACGTGCTGTTGAGATACCAACTAATGCAAATGAGGGCAACAGACACGCAAACTAGATCTCGCGCAGGAAGAGAAAGCGAAATCCTCTGATCCACACCAACGACACTCGCAAATGACACTATAATCACGCTTGCATTTCAGAAGACGGAACGAACACAGTTGAATGAGAAGCTTTTAGAAAATAATTCCCATCAGGTAAAAACAGTCATGATGACGTTTCAATTGCCGAATTATTCACATAAAAGACCATTTCGACATCCTTTTTATTATTATTTACGGATGATAGGGTGAGCTTCTACGAATCTCGTTCACGCAACCTTTCTTACTGAAAATGTCGCTCAATGGGTGACTATTTTAATTACGAATATACTATGCTCTGTCTACATACATATGAAGTATGAAGTTGAAAATTACAAACGAGTGGGAAAGATGACAACCACCGCACTCACAATACTAATAAATGTACGCGATTGGAAAGTAAGACAGGAAAACTGCTTTACAGCGTAATTAACACAAGCCTCTTATATCACACATGTGACTCAGGCTGAGAAGAAAAAATATCCATAAAAACATTTCTCCATCTATTCTGAAACAACTTACATTTTTCATTGAAGTTCGCCGGATACACAAATGTAAAAAAACAAAACTTTCAGAAACGAGTAGTTTTCATAAGTAAACAGTGCCTGAATTGATTGTTTACAAAACAGTGTAGGATCATTAAGAACTGATCTCCTGAAGCAAGAACGTGTTTCCCCTGCAGCGAAAATACGCGAAGATCCGGCTGTGGACACAATCACGCATCGTCCTTCAGCTGTCCGGAAAAACGAATAGCAGATGATAACGTGCGATAGGTTTTCGCCCACACGCACGGGAGTAGATGCCCACGCGAGGCAGGATCTAAGCGACTTTCTACATGGACAGCAGACACAGTAGGTACGACATACCTGTTCACTCGACGACCGTTATAATATTAGCATTTGCCTGTGCTTTAACGGAGTGCACTACTCATACTCGAATTTTCAAGTTCTGAATTTATTAAAAAAATATAAATAATTTGAAAAAAAATAAAAAAAGACGCAGGAGCAAACAAAATGTTTAATTGAGAAAAAAAATGGGATTGAAATATGACCTTATTCATCAATTAAATGGTAAAATGGGAGATATTTTAAAACTATTCTTGCACAAAACGGATAAGGGGGAAATCCTAATCGGACACAACTATGCGAGAGCTGGCATACGGGGACCAGTATTTACTAAGCGAGAATATCAAAGACAGCTTTGAAATTTATTCGAAAACTATGTACTGGCCCGAGTAACACGAGATAGCACCAAGGAAAGAATATTTACATCTCTTCCATTACGTTCGTCACTGTCTTCCCTTCCCCACTTCTAGCGGAATCCAGGTAGAGAAAAACTGAACGCTCCGCAATCTGGTGAAAAGTAACCCTGCAACAAAATGAAATCACCTGATTGGGAGGCGATGGCGATAGAGTCCCTGGCAAATCAAAGGGAAGCCTTACGTCGAGAAAGCACGGTCGCAAAAAAAAGCAAAAAAAAAAAAGCGCGAAGTCTCTGCAGCAGCGGAGCGGGCGAGCGGGCGAGCGGAGCGGCGCGGGGGCGGCCAACGATCGCCGCCAACGAGGCCAGGGTCACCGGCCACGCTGCCCGCAGCCGCCACCGCCGCGCCGGAAACGGTCGACAGCGGCCGACAGGAGCGGGAGGCGGCGGCGAGGGCGGCGACGGCGGGCTGCGCGGCCACTGGCCTCGCGCTCGCGCTCGCGACCGCGCCGAGGGAAGTGCCTCGTTCGCAGAGGCGACGCGACTGCTCGACGCTCCGCCCGACCTCCCGGACCACGACAAGAGAGCTTCTCCTTCACAGCCAGGCTTGCGTCTCGGCTTCTTGCGACCTGCAGGCTCCGGCCACCCAATATCTCTACACACTGGCACTGGAACCGGTTTCTATTCACGTCTCGTAACAAGGGCGGCTTCAGATTTTTTTTTTTTTTTTTTTTTTTTTTTTTTTTTTTTTTTTTTTTTTTGTAATTGAAGGAAACACTCTCTTTAATAGAACTTACAGTTCTACTTTTATACATCACTTTCAGTTTATATATTTTAATTTATGAATAATTGAAAATAAATCATTATTTTTATTGAATTTGTATATTGTAATTTAAGAATAATTAAAAATAAAACACGCATAACAATATTTTTATTTATTATCTACTATTACGTTACTTCTTTTTCAACTAGAAACACTCGTGGTTTCAATATAAGCAGAAGACAATATTAAAACGATTAAAATTAAAAACAACACAGAATATAAATTGAAGGTTTTTTTACAAAAAAAAAAAAAAAAAAAAAAAAACTAGTCCAAATTTATGATTTTTCAGGAGGCACCAAAAACTTCATAGTGCAGAGGAGCGTAGAAATGTATTTACGATTTTTCCCAGCCTTACATCTTTCAGTGTGTTTTGCACAGTGTGTAAGAAAATGTCTCAGTAGATAGCGCCAGTTTTAGGGGATAACTGTGTGAAATATTTCAAAATATGGAATTTTAGGCTTGTTTGGTTCATGGAAGAAACCTCTCAATTGTTTACAAGATTAAAATAAACTCGCAAATAAGCATAATTATCATCTAACAAATGTTGAGTGTTTTTGTGTATTTTTTAAAAAATTCTGTTCATTTCCAGGAAAGAAACGTGGGTCCATGCCTCCCTGGAGCCGTGCATGCCTTGAAAAACGCATCGACAATATTGTAAAAACATGTAGATCGTGCATGCTCTTATTTGATTTTTTCACGTCATTCCGCATAACGAAATAATTTTTCGTACACTCGTACGTCAAAAATTTCGAAATATGATCATCGCAAATATAAATTATTCAAGATGAAAATATTGTGACTATATTTTCCATTCCCTTATTACTGAAGAGAAGACAGTACAATTTCAAATAATTAACGATGTACTAAATGCCAGGAACATCACTCACGAGATTGCTGTCCACGATACTAGCACGCACTTGAATATTTTTCACAATTGCAATACTCCAAGAAAGTGTCCTTGAGTCTTCTCCGGAACGCTCTTGTTGAGTATTAAGAGATCAGACCTGTCCTGATCTTACGTCATCCCACCGTGTTATTAAGCGCTAGGCTGCCAGAATCTGCTCACATGTCAACAAAAGCGGTGGGGAGAGGGGTGAGGGGTGAGGAAGTGACCTTGAACGCAGGTGCAGACCGCAGAGAAAACCACTGCATTCATTTCCCCGGCCTTTCATCTCATAGAAGCGAGGTGTGTGCTGAAATCCAGAGAGATTGGGAGATATAAAAGGGAAATTCAAGAAGTTATGATTGGGGATCCAAATGAAACAACCAGACGTTAAGACACGGAAACGGATGTGGTAGAAGTACCAAAAAAAGCGGAGCATGTTCCTGCTCACAGCAACTAAAAAGAGAAAAGGAAATTGACAGAAAGTACATACAAGCCAATTGAAAGGATGGGCAACTCTGTACAGTACAAAAGTGACATACGGATGTTGCCTATTACAGTATGATAATATTTCAAGTATGAAATGAGGCCAAAAAAGAGAAAAAAGATATTAAAAAATGAAGAAGTAAAAAAAAAATTAAAACGAAATCTACCAAAATTTTGGAAGACAACAGTTCATTAAAAGATGAACCTCAGAAATTGAGTTATAGACCGTTAGTAGAGCAAAGTAGAGCAGTCGTGTTTTGTATAATAAAACTGCAACACAAGCATAATCAAATGTAGAACCTGAAGTAACAGATCTGTAGATACATTCACGACCGTCTTAGTTGATAGTGTGTCCGGGCGCGTCGACTGATACGGTCGTTAGTCCCACAAGTTTAGTGCATGTTTTCATCAAGAGTAATGTTTTCCTCCGCTGGGTGGTGAGATCTAACGCCGATCTACACATCGACTTGCAGGGTTATCTCCACTCAGGTATTTCCTACCAGCGGGGCAGGTTCCAGCCACAGCCATGGCAAGCTCTACACTCCCGACAATGCTGTAGTGTAGTGCCCGTAAGAATGTGTAAAAGTGATGGGTGAGGATAGAACAAGCAAGGGAAAAGAAAAATCGCGCGTCACCCTTAGCCTGTTTGTTAGCTTACAGCTCCAGCACTTGCCTGTTGTTAATCGAAAAAAGAGGGGAAAATACGGAAAACTGATCAGAGCAGCCGGCCGCTAGAATTCCCCTCCAGACAGCGGCTGAATTCGTCCTGTGTCGCTAATGTCGAAAATACTGACGGACTATCGTCAGGACTCGAATCCCAGAACCTCCCGCTCAGAGGCACTGCAGAGACATCAGATGACGACCCGAGCCACCTCGGGCGTTTCGGCAGTCTCGACATCCCCCACACGTTCGGGGTCGAAGAAAAGCCGCTGGAAACGAGAGGAAGGCGCGAGCAAACCATTTCGCTGAACGGGCGCCAATTTGCGGAGGCAACAGGAGCAAGGTAAAGCCCGAGGGAGCGGCCCCCGCCGGCACTTCCCGCAACACTCGGCCTTTCCGCGATGACCACGGGCCTCCACACGCTACGGGGAAGCGCCGCCGGGACGCCCACTGCGTTCGGCGAAGGACGCGGCGAGAGGCGCCGCGGGCGCACGGCCGCAGCGGAAGAACACTGGCGGAAAGCGGGAGCGGGGACGGAACATGCGGGGTTTGGATTGATTAGGGATCCTGGGCGCGTCAACTGATCAGCTCATGAGTACCGTAAGTGTAGAGCATGTTTTCATCGGGATGTGGCGGCAATCTTCCCCCGCTGGATGGAGAGATCCGGCGCCGACCTGCCCGTTGGCTAGAGAGTATATTCCCCAACCTTATATCTCTCATCAGCGTCGCACAGCTCCAACCGAGACAAGCTCTAAGGCCCCGACAGGTCTCACTACAAGTAGGCAGTGTAGAGCATGTGAGTATAAGTGTGTATAAGTAAGCGGTAAGAGAATATAAGGAATAGAAAGGGAAGCACGCGCAGTCTGGTTGCCAGTTTGGTAGGGTACTGCTTTGGCATTAGCCTTGTATTGATCGGAAAAAAAAAAAAAAAAAAAAAAAAAAAAAAAAAAAAAAAAAAAAAAAAAAAAAAGAAAGAAAGAAAAAGAAGAAGAAAAAAAAGCAAACACAAAACTAGCGATCTGAGTAGTTGGGTGCTAGAATTCTCCTCCAGCCAGTGGGTTAATTCTACATAGCTATGTAGCTAGTGTCGAAAATCCTGTCAGCGTCGGGACTCGAACCTTAGGATCTCCCGGTCAGAGGCACTGCAGTGACATCAGTTGTGGAATGTAAGGTCTTCCTGCAGGGAGCCAGAGGTGATTAAGGTCGGAGAATGGTGTATCATAAGGTGATAGCTCTATGGGCTGTAATTCCGCCGTTGAATAGTGAAGCTGGGTTATGGGTAACACAGGAGGGGAAGCTGTAGACGCGGGGAGTGAGAGTCGAAGGGCACAGGACAGCTGGTGGAAATTGGGAACCGCAGACCGGGCAACGGCAACGCAAAATGGGAGTGAGGCTCCTTTACGGGTGAATGGCAAGGATTTGCTCTCTTTTGTGAGGTGAATACACATCTCCTTTTTCTTAGAACATGGGATGAGTTGTGGAAGCAGCTTCACAGCTACGTTAGCAGTTCCCGGTGTATCTAGTGAGTCACGGGCGGGATTTCCTTCGCCAGTAAACTTCTCTCACAGACTGTGACTACTACTTTAATCTTAATAGAGCATCGCACAATGTTTGCATTTAATTGACTTGTATTTTATTACTAAATACTTATAAGACAAAACACGAATTCGTAATAAAACGAAATCTGACAATATCTCGATGCTGTTTTATAGTACGTTAACAATGTGATTAGATTTCCGAGAAAATATTCTGTGAATTCACATAGCTTGTGAATTAACTCTTAACTTCATATTAGGGGTAACTTCATATTCGCAGTTTTCAGTTTTAATAAAAAAATGATCCTCCATTCAAAGACACGTCTTAAAATGTTATTTTCTTGTATATATCCTACAAAAAAGGAATGTTTACTTTATAATTATTTCATCCCCATGTCCTGCTATTCGCAAACTGAAATTGCTTCAGGAGTTCCCGAAAGTTTAGGAAGTCATTATACTGCAACATTTTCAACGAACTGGATGTTGTTGTTGTTTTGTTGTTTGGAGGGGGGTGCCACACATTTTCAAATTATCTCCTTCCTTTAAAGCAGCTTATTTCCCAAACTAATTTCAACCTTGTGATCCATTTGCTTTAAAGATTTAGATATATTTTAAATACCTTTCCCTAAAATCGAAATAACCACATACAGCTCCCCCAAAACAATAGAATTATTTATGATAAACAATAGTCCTTCTGTGGCGTTTTAATGTTCAGTAACTGCTTAGTAACAAGGTAAATGTAAATCTAGCGCTTGAACGACGGCATTTAAAGCCAACTCGATGTGTATGGTAAATTCACATCGGGCTGATTTGGTCACCGGACGCGCTGGCAGCGCTCCTTGGCAGTGTTCGTTCCCGCTTCCGCTTCCGCGCTTATCAGCCGAAGTCGGAAGAGCTGGCTCCGGAAAGAGCCCATGAGCACTCCCCTACGATACCACCGTGCTTCGCGAAGAGGTCCGCAGTAGATGCAGTCCGCAACACTCTAAATTTCTCCACTTTTCAAACAAATCCACTACAACTCTTTAACTACAATAAAGCAGAGTCCCTTTATCAAACGTAATACCACGGGAGCTTTGGAAATTGTCGATAAATTCCCAACTCGCGCAGCGAGGAGGGGATTTATCAGAGAATTTCAAAAGCACAAGGTATTTAATAGGACTATTTGAGGAGTGAAATTATGTGCAACAGATTTCGAAAATGCACCAAGTATTAAAAATAACTGAAAGTTGTTAAAATGTTATGTGATAATATATAATCTGTTTATTGGACATCGATAAAGCGATCGATGTAAATTGCCTCCTAAGATGGATGAGTTACAGTTTATGATCGGCCAGGAGGAAGAAGCGGTAAGAAAAATTGGATAGAAAAAACTTCTTGAGATACACTGCCCTGATTGGGGCATTTTGTATGTATAGTTAAACACTATTGGTTTTAATTTCACAAGTGAAATTGTCAGAAACAATGACTAACGTTTTGAATAATATATGATGAACAATTCGCAGGCTTCCTATAAAACTGTCACAATTATTTGATAGATACCACAATTAATGGAATTAATTATTACACAGAGAAGAAATTAGATCATTCGAATGGCTCATAGATAAGCAAATCTGAGTAATACAAATATAGTATAGTTTAACAAACGTACGTACGTATAGAGACAGATAACGTCTGGAGCATTTTTCGCACTCACTCATAAAAGACATACATTGAGTTCTGCGAAGAGAACAACACGATCGCAATACCTAATTATAGAATTTATCTACTAACAATATTAAACCAACAGAGCGCTTCAAATGAGAAAAGGTTCGTTAGACATTAAGGTATGTTTGATGTAATATTAAAGGTTTAGAAACAAAACAAAGTACAAGTTTCTTTCAAATAGAATTGAAGAAACATATTTTCAATCTATCACAAGTTTCTGTGGATTAACGGAAGAAAGTATCTAAAATTTTATTTTTATATTCTTCACTCCTTTTCTGAAACACGTATCCTCTGTAAACTCGAAAACCACAATCTAATGAACCGCTCTCCTGATATTGCTGTATCTTATCCACATTTTTACTCTACACAGGGTGGTGAAGTGGTGGCCTTACATTACAAGAGGTGCAAGGCAGAACTAGAAAAATGTTGCTTTGAAATGAATTTTGGAAGAGTTATTAATTTTATTTATTTATTTATTTATTTATTTATTTTGTGAAGTGCACTTGTGGTATATTTTACGAGTGTATGAACAAGGAACAGACGTTCGTAGACTGAAGCAAGGGCAACTACTCTCCTCGGCTACGTCCATGAGCCATATCCTTGACAGTCAAGAATAAAAAAGGAAGCTTATATTCAAAGGGGAATTCTGAGGGAAAAATAAAGATTTACTCTATGGATCCGTAGCGATTTCCCTTCGTCTTCCACGCCACAATCACAAAACAAAACTCTGTCTTACACGCGATTCGTACCCACAATCTTTCAGCAGAAGGTTTGTTGCAACAGTCGTTTGCACATTTGGATCGGCTCTTCACAGTTCTGATGAGAAAGTTGAAATGTTTATCCATCAGATAGATTCATTATTCTAACCACTGGTTTCGTATTCTCTAAAAACAATAAAATAGAAGTGCCAGGAAGGCTATCTAACAATCAATTTTCACTTCTGATAAGACTGAGACTATCCAGATATTTTGTCTCCCATTTAATGTTAGCATATACTCATTAACATCACGACAGGTTCAAGGCGAATGATAAGTTTTTGACGCGATTCGTGACACACTCATTCAGAATATTAGCAGCACACACTTGTTAAGTCGTGAAGGTGAAAGATCAAGAGGAACACGAACGTGATTCGTGACTTTTCAGATTTGTTCAAGTTCAAATGAAGGACGAGATAACAAAAAATATTCATTCACTGAGCTCATGAAATACACCGTAAGAACAATACTCCATAGTTGGTAACAAATTACGTTCTCTTTCGTGACTTACAAAAAACTAGCATTTATGACGTATTTATCAGATCTCTACATAATATGTAAACACATCTTATATTTTACATAATGGATCTAGAGATATACTGTAGTACATATGAAACAGTCTGTGAAATATTTCTCAATTTACACATATGCTGCCAATGGAGTGTCTCAGAACCAAGAGGTGCTAGGGTATGAGATCCGACGGTGGTGGCTTTTCGCCACTAGCTACAAATCGACTTCAACCGCTTCCTGGAGGAGAATATTAAGTGGCTCGCTGTTCTGATCGAGGTTTCCGTGGTTTCTCCGATCAATACCAGGCGAATGCCGCAGCAGTACCTGAACAAACGAGCGTCGAACCGCGCACGATCTTTCTGCATTCGTGACCTTTCCATTCTCCTTACAAACGAACACACACACACACACCTACGCACATCACACTCCCACACATGTCGGGAGACCAGTTCGGAGCTTCGACCTGGTAAGCTAGGAGGAGACGTGCTGAGAACGATATCTGAAATAGGAGGTAACCACGCCCCCAAGTCGGCGACGTAAAGGTTGGCACTGGTTCGTATCATGTTAAAGTTTCACTTAATGAGATGTAACGACGAATGATTATAGCAGTTGACGCTCCTGGAAACAAAATAATCAAACGAGGGTTTGCTTTTAACATTCACTTACCTACTTCGTAAAAGCAAAAAAATATGAAACGTTGCAGGAAAAATTGCCGATTTTTTAAGTGAAAAGTTTTGTGGCCCCTGATACAGAAAAAGAGAATTTGTCTCGCGTCTATACGTAGTTGTTTGATTATTTCTTGTTTAAGGGCGCGTCAACTGCTGTGGTCATTAGTCCCGTAAGTGCATGATTTTTTAATGGGAAGTGGCGCTGTTCTTCCCTCGCTGAAAGGTTAGATCTAGCGCACACCTACACGTCGACTAGCGGGGGATTCCCCATTCAGGCAACTCCCACCAACGGGGCACCGCCCGAGATGGGACAAGCTTTCAGACTGGCCTCTCGAAACGTGTGCTACTGCCGTACATGTGTGTGCAAGTGTATGAATGTGTACGGTAAGGGTGAAGACAGGAGAAGGAAGAGGAGGAAAATATCGCGCGGTCCGTGGTTGCACCGTATTGATCGGAGAAACCACTGAAACGTACCTATCAGAGAAGGCTGCTAGAATTTTTTCCAGGCAGCGGCGGAATTCAACCTAGCAATACACAGCTAGAAAATACTGTCAACGTCGGGACTCGAACCCCAGGATCTTCCGGCCAGAGGAAGCTGCAGTGAAGTCAATTCTGGCCTCAGCCACATTAGCTGATGCTCCTGTAGGTAGTGAGTACATAGTTGATGAGTAGACTTTGAGTACATAGTGTATTCAGAAACTCCATTTTTTGGATCCTTGAAACCAAAAAATTGTTTGTGCAATCTGTCTGTCCAAAAACAGCACTAGTACTTAAATCATACACAATATAGTCACTAAAATTGATATTCCTCGATCGATCAAACTGGTCTCGCTCCCTCAAACTTAAAATAATCTTTCAATTTTTACAAGAAACTTAAGCATTGTTTACGTCCTCTAACAGTTCATTGAAGATGGATGAGTTTTTCTTACAGAAATCTGTTTAATACGAGCAATTTTCCCGCTATTTTCAGGCAAATAATTACAATTAAAAAAACGTAAACAAGATATTTTCAAAAACGGCCCCAAAGAATTGCTTTATATCTTAGTACTCAAATATTACACAGATCGCTTGATAAAAAAAAGCATAGAACCTATTTCTATTAAATACTTTGAAGTGTCCATTATTACAAAAATTCAACTTACAGTTTAATACGTCCAAAGGGTTATGCAAACTACCGGGTACTAGTGGATAATTCAGTTGGATAAGTGGAAAATTAATGGATAGGTCGGTTGATACCGGAACCTATGCAGCTGACTTCGAATCCCATACCGAAATTTTGCGGTTTGGGAAGACTTTTGAGGGATCAACAAGTATTATATTACATAACCGTTACAAATAATACGAGAAAGTGTGTCCTACCAATTTAGTTAATTGAAACAGTTGATAGAATATTATCTTATAGTTTAAAATGTATCATGACAATTTATTTTGCTAGAACCAGGCAGTGTACTATTAAAACTGACCTCTGAGGAGTTATTACCTAAGCCTTGGTTTTGAAACATAAATGTTGACAGATTTTACGAGCACTGCGCTTATTTTTCTCAAAACTTCATTTTGTTTTCTATAACTCTAAAAATGATGAAAACTCAACAAAACACAGCCTTTTTCTTATACCACCATTTTCTTTTTTATTTATTTTTTCTCCCTACTTTGAAAGTAGTCTATACTAAACACAGAACACATCAGTGCAAAAAATTCTAACAAAAACGACTTCCTAAGAGTCCAGATGACTGACTCACAAAAGCCTCTCCATCTCTTCATGGACACTATTAACCTCACTCATCGGATATTGCAAAGTGCAACTTAGAGTGATCCGTACGCTCGACAACATATAACATGATCATGTGAAAAACTTGTTCAAACATGCTTCGTACTAGTGTTGTCACTTAATGGATAAACGCTAATGCAATGATCTTGAGTTAACTTCGTGTCACACACGATGTTACATTCAAATACTATTTTCCATATTGAACGACGTACAAGACATCAAATTCTTACTATATTTATTACATCGTAGAAAACACAGAAGCATTCTTTAGCAACGAAAAACTGGTACAGCTATAACACCACTAACTTTTGAATTATTTTTGAAGGATAAATAAAATTATTTTATTGCACATTCTATCGCAGAAACACTTCAACCATCGCACGAAAAATGCAACCATTACGACTTAAAATTACGCGAAAACTTAATATTATTTTGAAATAGTACATATGAAATGAGTTAAAGAACTAATACCGGAAAACAGATTGCATTAAGAAAAAATAATCTAACTCCAATATTAAGGGTGTAGGACAAGTTGGGAAATAATTTGAAATTTGGTACCATTTAATTCAAAATTGCGCAAAAACCACTAATATTTTCAAAAAGGTTTACATGAAATGATTTAAATACATTAAATTGATAACATAAATTGCATTAATAAAAAACCTCTAGATTCTATACTGACAGCGATTGCAATTTTCGAAATTTCCAGAGTTTTCAATTAAAATGGTACCTACGCCATATTATTACGCGAACATTGAGAAAAAAAATATTAACGAACAAAATTTGGAGCCGTTGTCAATAAAATCTTGTTTATAAATATTTTTAAAATCATATTTTATTGACGCGGAACTACACGGAATTAAAGCGTATATTTTGAAACGACAAATGAAATATTACGCGAAAAATGAATGCGAGTATGTGTCGTGCAAAAAGAGAATATTCTAACAAGATCATAGTTTCAATGGGTTGCAGAAGAACGCTGAAAGAATAATGCGATAGTGAAGACTGATTGTACTGTCTTTCTTTATCTGCGGAGAAGAGGCCTCTTGTCACGTTCTCGAATGTACAATATAATCACTCTTGTAGATACTTCACTTTCATTCATCACAAATAAGCAATTTTCAGTTTCTATTTCACATATAAATGGGAAAGCCCAATCGTTCGCAATGAAGCAAGTTTCCATGTGAAGACTCGATGCTACCAAGAAGTCGCTGCCTGATGCACATAGGCCCAGCTATGAAACGCACTCGTGATGAGTACATGCCGCGTCAAGGTCGACCTTCTGGCTCGATTATCAGGAACCACAAAGAATGCCGTCCCGAATGGTTGGGATCGCTAACACATGACCGCAGTGGCGGACTCGACAAGACGGGTTGCTGGTTCGAATACAGCATGGGCAAGAATGTTCATCCAAGTGTTGTGGCATGACGGCCGATCAGGCATCCCTTATCCAACAATAAAAAGTCTCCAGGTGATACACCTACCTACGTGGATTAGGAGCCATGTACCAGTTACAGGTTACATCTGGGCGTGCCACTCATTACCTGTCAACACAGCGTAAACTGTGAGGGGCTGACGACAGCAGGTTGCGTTCCATACGCCCCTACGGGACCCCGCTGAACGTTACCTAGGTTCGCCAAAGGTCCCTTCGCCACTAATTACCAGTCTGGAGAGTAGATGTCCATGGGCTTTACTAGTGCTAGCAATATTAGCATGTACAGAAGATACTGGTTCGTGTTTCACACCGGTTTTTGAGTGGGGGAACCATGGCAAGTGCTACAGTAACCGCGCTTAAAGGTTAGCCAGTCTCAGCCGGCTGCAAGAAACGTGGAAAGGCATGAGAAAGGGCGAGTAGACTAGAAAGAACAACCACCTAAGCAGTGCGAAGCTCCGAGATAGGCAAGAGTGTAACAGGTACTAATACTATCAGATGGAGATGGGAGAATCAAAAGAACACTGCAACTGTCTTCACTATTGTCAAGGGGCATTAGATTAATATTTCAAATAGGGTACATTGTAACCAATTTCATCTTTAAAAAAAATTGACTCTACATCTCAACCCACGATACTTTTACGATACTCACAACGACTTTCCCAGTGTGATGTAAATGAATGAACTCAGGAGTCAAACAAAATATCTCAAAAGGAGGATTATCATGCTACCTGTAAATTTCAGTAACCAGATCCGCCTTATAGAATTCAATTGGCAACATGGAATATTCTTTTTAAATTGTACCAAGAAATTATGAAGACAAAGAGAGTAGAAAGATGAACAGTTATTTCGAAAAATAACAACAAATCGTTACAGTTACAAGTAATTCATTATTTGAAATTGTAAATCCTTATACTGAATTCGAGTGACCAGCGTGCGTCCTTCCTTCCGTCACTCACAGTTACACTCCCTCACGTCCATCAAATCAGACACATCATCTGTCACTCGACACTGTCTGCACATGGGGAACTGGCGATTAGTTCTCGGTTTCGCCCAGAGGATTCTAAGAAATTTATCCAAAAGCGAGATTTTGCGTTTTTTTAGTGCTGTGATCTAGCGGTGAGCGCGCGAACCATATGCCGCAGGCGCTATCGCCTCGGACAAGCAGATCTGATGACAGCTAAACGTCGGAAAGAAAAGGTTAATTATCAGCGCACCACTGCGTTGGATAATTATGATTTTATAGGATAATTCTAATATTTGTAACATATGATAGTGCTAAAAGGACAATCCCCTTTTGTAGGATATTTCAAGTCCAAAATTATATTCTAATAAAAAACTATAAGAATCGAACAGAATGTTGAAAAGGAGATAGTAAATGTTCAAATTTTCCTTAATAAGCCGCTTTATACTGAAAAAATGTACTATTCAGAACAACTCCTCTGGGAGCAGACGGATTATATTTCCCAACACTATTCTGAGTAGGTAGTGGCCGTAGCCCGAATGAACATACGACGAAAGAGCACTGACTACATAATTTTTGGATTTTTTATTAATTTTAATTGTTAATGTATTATTTTGTAAGTTACACGCTCGAGAATGTAAGAACCAGACAAATGAATGCTTAAATTTTATTTTTATCGAGAACTTTCACAATAGAAATGTTTAACATACGGAACTATTTCTAAAACAGTTTAAACTTTGGCGACGCCACATTCAGCTAGTGAGAATAGTAGGAGAAACATTAAGAAGGGGTTCAATATCTGACCATTTTCATGTACTTCACTGTGCAAACACAGCATTTTTGTTGATGTTGAAAAGACATTGATAAAAGTATTGTTCACATATAAACGAAGTTAATGACGATTTTAAACATTGGCATCACGAAACACTATCACACTCCCACTTAAACGTACCGTAACGATCATACCAGGCAGTGTCAAAATGAAATATGCATATTTTAACGGGGATGAAAATGAATTAAAAAGATCCAAGATCATTTTCTGTTTCAAGTACGCAGTAATAACAAAACTAATAGACAAAGTACCTTGAAGGTACTCAATTAATCGAGGACGCCAAATCGATCCATAGAAATGGATCAAATAAACTTACCACTAAGGGCATTCGACAACTGCCCCGACCTCAAATAGGATCGATGAAATTCCTACAGATGTCAAAACAAATAGCGTCTTTTGTGTTTGTTAATTATCATAACAAGCCCATTACATTGAATAACAGTACAGTAATTAAAGGGAAGCACTATGAAACATTTTCAAGAGTTGTGGAAGCCAGACATTGACAACTTTTATAATACATTCAAAGAGCAATCTACATAAGTACCTAACTTGTTTATTTTCTCATGCCACGCTAATACGATTTACGTCATATTCTTTGAATATCGGCATAACCAATGAATGTTGCTGCCCGTTAGGTGGCTTCACTCGCTACTTATTATTGGGAAGTACGAACACCATTAGAAATTTCACTTTTGTGATTATCTGCCGCCTGGAACACTCATAACCTCACGCCCCGTCGCGCATGGCTCTCCCACTCGCCCGGCGAGTAGCCACGGAGCCGTGCAGCAAGGGGCGCAGAAGGGCAGGCCGCGAAGCGCCGTGGCGTGGCGTGGCGTGACCGCGCCGCTCGGCCCACGAGGGGTAGCTGGCTACCGGCGGCCGAGCGGCCAGCCGGCCGGCCGCAATCAATCGGGGCCGCTGACCCCGCGCCGCGCCGCGCCGCGCCGCGCCGGCCGGACAACCTCTGGACGCGGCCGCCGCCGTCTCCCCCTCCGCGGTGCTCCACTCCCGCAGAAGACTGAGTCACGGGGGCGGGCGGGAATGCCCGAGGGGACGAGCTGTGGCCTGGCGTGGAGTGGCGTAGTAGGGCGTGGAGTAACGTGGCGTGGCGTGGCGTGGCGGGGCGTGGCGGGGCGAGGCGTGGCGTGGCGTGGCGGGGCGGAGCGGGGCGGGGCGGAGCAGGGCGGGGCGGGGCGGAGCGCGGCGGGACGGGGCGGGGCGGGGCGGGGCGGGGCGTGATGCGGTAGACAGCGATGCAATGCGGGAGGCGCAGGTGCCCCGCCGGGCGCCGCACGGAGGCTCGCAGCCGGCGAGGAAACCTTTCTTCACAATGCCGAAGTACTCGAACACGTGGAGCAGGTGCAGATCCAGAAAGTATTTTAGGCGGAGGAGGAGGGGAGCGGCAATTTCAGTTGGAAACTTTCATAAATATTTTTGACGTTTTATTTTTTAATAACTGTTACTTGTCTTCATTCAATATAATTCGTATCAATGATGTAACATCCCCTATATCACTGACAGGAAATAATTTTTGAATTGTTAGCCTGAAATTAAAAAAAAATGCCCTGGAATATTCATACCGGGCATAATGTTTTGGATGTGACACGGTCTATTTACATGCAATTTTTAAATTTAGAAGAACTACAAAAAATGTTGATTAGGTGGGGAGAGGGTTGTAGCCCTCATCTCCCTCCCTTGAATCCAACTTTGCTACGGACTGGAAGCTCTAACGTCAATCAATTCATGTACCTTCACTTCGAAAACAGACTTTCAGCACGTGGAAGTGTGGTGAACGCGTCGTGCCTATTCTGGGATGATTCATCCCTCGGAGAATCCCCACGGAGAAGGGCCATAAATGAACCAATGCACGAACAAACCTGACACGAAATATCGAAACCGATAATAAAATGAACGATAATCCACTTTTTAATTTCATGCATACTACTTAGGTACAGTACAGAAAGTATTGAAATATTGCAGTGGAAAACGGCGATTTCGCGAGAGAAAAACGTGTATTGGGGGTTCCCCGTTTCCTCACACTGGGGGGGGGGGGAAAGAAAGAAAGAAAAATTGCTCCTCTATGTAGAAAAAAAAAACCTCCTCTATTACATTCTGTCAGAATCCACATCCGGTACCTCGACATGTTCCGATCTCTGCTGTCATCCCTGAGTGATCGAAAAATGGAAAAGTTTTATCTTTTTTGAACAACTACAACTACTCTTACAACTACACATTATTGAACCCTTGTGCTTTCTTGCTAGCCGTAAAAGAAAGCAATGTTCTTTCTATGATAATACTTAAGATATCGGCAATACTTCCATTAACAGATATTAGTTTTAAAACGAACAGAAAGCTAAATGTGCGTTTTTTAATAAGCTACGACTCTCTTCAGAATCTATTATATGAATCTTTAAGTGCTAGAAAATCTTACAACATACACGAAATGTGTCTGATAAAGCAAACTGGACATTTTGGAAAGGAACCTGTTTTCTTATTGTAACTTTTATAATATGGTGCTACTACGTATTAACACGCGTAAGTTATTTAAGGACCTGACAGATGTATAAAAAATATTAATTTTGAAATTATATTTAAGGTTAAAGAATTTGACAATTTTACAAGTCACACTCACAGAGAGACACGAAATAATTTCAAAAATGAATTGATATCACGTTATTAAAAGCAATTACTTGACACAACATACACACCAAACAGTTTTTCAAAACATCGCGGGGTAAAGTCTGTAACATTAGAGTGAACGGATTTGATTTAGATCACAAAATGCATTGGATATTTTAAAAAAGCCTCGTCAGTTGAACTTGCAACAACGTGAGTAGTTGAGCAGTTTAAGGGTTTGTGTTAGCTGGGCTATCCGGAAAGCCTACGCAACCAGTTTAAGGGTTTACACAAGGGGTTTCCAACGGAGTCGTTATCGACCCCCCAGTAATCGACATTTTATAGGGGTCAATGATGATCAAGGGACCGATCGGAGGTCGAGAGCCATATATTATTTTTGTTTCTATCTTATATTTTCATCCAATAATAAATTACAAATTTGGCCCTCTTTTGAAATTTTACATAATTTACGTGAATGAATTTGTAACATTTGTGCAAATAGAACCTGTTTACACTTGTAAAATTAGAAACTATATTACAAATAATAATAAAACACTAATGTAATACGTTTTCTTAAAGTTTTTTGTTCATTTTCTTTGTGTATTTATTTTTCAGTAATCTACGTGCCATTATTTCTGTTATGAATATGTTGTGTGCTGTAAATTATAGGGAGAAACATGAGGGGTTGATGAAGCAAACCATTTTCTTAAAAGGTGTCAATGAAAGAAAAATATTGGGAATCCATGGTTTACTGCAACTCAAAATGTTCAGGTACGTTTTATTACTCCCCTTTATTCTACTCTCACGATCCCTAACATTCCCCTGCAATTTCACTTCCCGCTGTAAAAGAAGTATGCAGTATTCTTGATAAAAAAAGTTTTTGTATACCTGCATTACAAACAACCTTTTCTACTGTAAGAAACCGTTTATAATCGTGCATTTTACGACACGAATGATTGCATCATCACACATTTAGCAAATCGCAACGAGAGAATCGTGGGAGGTAGAGGTAAACGAAACAACCAACCACCGTTTTCTCACACACATGTCAAATACCCCCGGCGTCACAAGAAAGTTGTTTGACAAAATTAAGATTCTCTTATAATTTTATAATGCTGTTGTACAAAACAATAACGTTTCCAAGTCATTTATAATGTTGCTTTATTGCATACATACAAATTTGAAAAGTCGATTTTAACGGCGGTCGTTTTCAAAACATGTACTCATGCAATAAAGCTTAACAACTATTGGCATAAACTACTATTAAAGGATTAGGAAGACAAACTTGAGTAATTTCTCACGGGCTTTATGTTGAGCGGACTCCACATCCAACTCCACTGGTACTTCTGTATGATTCGAGGAAGATTCTTGTAGGACTATAAGGGCGATGGTAACAGGTTTTGGCTGCAAATGTACCAATAACTGGGCCCAGAAATTCAAATCGTTCTAAAGAAAACGTTTCGAACAGTAGTACGATAAATAACGATTATGTGTCTTTCACTGTACAAAGGCATCCAACCAAAGCGTATTTCTGCAAAGAAAAAACACAGCCACTCTAGTAAGATGTAATGTGGATAATCTGAATCCGAAGATTTGCATTTAAATTGACATGTTTCTGTTTTGTTTGAGGTTATCTCAGTGTCGCGAATCAGCATCGTTAACACGTATGTATGTTATCATCATGTGGTAACCAACAGACCACAAACTATCTAGTATACCAGCCACCGAAACAAGCTGACAAGCGATAACGTGGCTCCAGAATCCTCATTGTCCCAACATAACCCGTTCTATTTAAATCACCTTTTCATGGACAAATCGTGGAGATTTCTTAAATATCCCTTTTAAAAACCATTAGTGAAGTTTTAAAAAATCATTCCAAATCCTTCTCAGTAGTTCTTGCATTTATCCCTCGGGACCGAGGAAACTAGAACCTCCGCCTCCTCTGAATTTGCAGATGAGAGATTCCCAGTCCTTTCCTGCAGAGGCAGCGCTTAGCGCGAGATGGAGATAGCGCACGGCGGTCCCAGACAAGGGGGGCGCGCAGCCAGAAGGAATTGCCGAAAGGACGAGAGAGCGCGCCACAAAGACGAAGGACGTGAGAAGAAAATTTCCAATTAAAAAGAAGAATGAATAAGTTCGGAAAGAAACAACGCCAAGGGAAAGGGTAATGATTTTCGTAGCTGAGTAGATATGACAGCAGTTACAGTGAGTAATACTTGTTTTTACCGCATTGTCGGTGGTCGTACGAGTATCTGGTATCTAGGCACAGTGCGCAATTCCGCGGCGATAACGTCTAATTCACAGTTACCACCTGACTATCACTATTAACAAGGGCGTTCTTTCTTGCTGAAGATTGGATAGTGGTCGTCGCAATATTTGTAAACTACATGTAGGTGCTAAACCGCACAGCTACTCGCCTCATTTTTACTTTCTCGTACACGTATGGAGTAATATATGTAGAATAGAGAACGATACACGTTTTGGAGTACTGTTTAGGGGATTTTTTTTATTTCTTTTATTTACGTCCGTCCGTTCGCATATTTTCCAAAGTGAATATTGCCCGGTCGATCTGGCCCGACTGGAAGCTCTACAATTTTGAGAAACATTTCTTAAATTTTGAGAGTACTTAACATGTAAGCCCTGGGACATTTTCAAAATTTTCTCAAAAACGGCTCCTTGTCTTTAAACTTGTTGTAGGGATGGAACAGTTGACATAAACTACAAGGTGGTTCAAATATGACCGGGACTGATTTTTTTTCAAATACCCCGACATACACATTAACTGCGCCGCCTGGAGAGAATCTAGCCACAACCCCCCACCTCCCTCCTTTGCAGGTTAGAACCTGTTCAGTCGAGTCTGGGTCTTGCTAGAACGATGAGTGAACAAAAGGTGCCGCGGTGCGTGGAACAACGCATTATCATCAAATTTCTCGTTGGAGAAAACGTTCAACCGTCGGAAATTTTGCAGAGACTCAAAAAACAGTACAGGGAAGAGTGCCTCTCACGGACCCGTGTGTTTGAATGGTGTAAGTGTTTCAGAGAGGGACGAGAGCGCGTTGAGAATGAACCTCATAATCGTCGGCCGCGAACATCCATAACCCCAACAAACATTGATCGTGTTAATGCGGTTATTTGTGAGAACAGGCGCATCACTATCAAAGAAGTTGCATCAGTAATTGGCATCAGTGTGGGTAGTGTAGAAGACATGATAAAAAAACACCTAAAATATAAAAGAGTGAATGCTAGGTGGGTTCCACGCACTTTGACGGACGAGAACAAATTGATGCGCATGCAAGCTGCCAGTGTTCTTCTAATGCGGTTTGAAAATGAAGGAGATGCATTTTTGAAGTCCATTGTAACCACTGATGAAACGTGGGTTCACTATTTTATTCCTGAGTCCCAGCAGGCATCACGTGAATGGCGACACGCCTCTTCTCCAAAACCCAAGAGAGCGCGGAAGATCCGTTAGGCGGGAAAAGTGATGGCAACATTTTTTTGGGACTGGATGGGTGTTATCCATGTAGACTTTCTTACAGAAGCTAACACCATCAATGCAGCTTATTATTCAGCACTTTTGGAAACAGAAATCAAAGAAAAGATCCGATCCAAACGGAAGAGAGGTGGGAAACGGGTAGCATTCCTTCAAGACAATGCACGGCCTCATACTGCTAAAACAACCATGACAACCATCAGCAAATTGAAGTGGGACCTTTTACCACATCCGCCGTACAGTCCAGATTTGGCCACAAGTGATTTTTACCTTTTTGGACAGCTTAAATCACATTTGCAAGGCATGCGATTTGCGGATAATGACGCAGTCATCCACAGTGTTCGGGAGTGGATATGCCGACAACCAAAATACTTTTATGAAAAGGGCATTAGGATGCTCCCAGGACGCTGGAAAAAATGTATAGAATCTGAAGGGGAGTACTTTGAAGAATGACATGTACAAATAATTTTTTGCTAATAAAGTATTTCGTAAAAAAAATCAGTCCCGGTCATATTTGAACCACCTTGTATATTCTTTTGTTTTTCTTTCTTTCTAAAAATACAAAATGTATTTTTTATGTCCTTCTCCCATCGATAATATCTACATTACCAGTGATTTCTTATGCATTATTGTATTTGTGAGTACAAGGGCTTTAAATGATGTTGTATGAAGTTACCCCAAAACTCAAAAGTTTCCGGTGAAAATAAGCTCCAAATTGAGCATTTTCAGAAACATTGTTACGCATTTTTTTCATAAACGGGTCAAAACATTTTCTTTAACTTTTTGAACAAATAGTGATAAATGCACTGAATGACAACATAAACGTCATTTTGATTCATTCCTTTTTTAATTACACTTTTTCAACAATAACAAAAAAAGTCGTGTCGTTAATATTTACATTACCGAGGATTTGTATATATTATTGAATTTATGAGTAGAAGTACTTCAAATTATTTCCAATGAAGTTTCTCAAAAAGTCTAAAATTTCAAAATAAAATTGAAAAGGGAATAAAAATTGCACATTTTCCGAAAAGCTCAAACGAACTTTTCTGAAAACCGGCTCGAATTTGTTTTCATAGAAATAAGCATATAGGACCAGGTTTTACTCTTCTATAATATTCTTAAAGAAATATTTCAATACCATTATTATGGACGCAAAAAATTGATAGAACGCGAAAAAAATGTATTTCAAAAGCTAAAAGACTGCACCTTTTTTCAAAAATCTCTTGTACGTCAAAAGCAGCTGAGAAGAGGGTGGGGCAAAACCGAAAATATAATACTGACTGAAGAGATAAAGAAAGTGACTAGTTCGAGAAAGTCTGTGCCATTCTGTAGCAACACTAGCCACCAAAAAACTGTAGTGAATTTCTCAAGCAAAACAACTGATAAACAACTTGCTATTTCTGTGAGCGTTACTGAACCTCAAATATGGGCCATTACGTTTTTGTTCATACTTATTCATACTGTATATCTTTCCAAACAGTCAATGATCAAATATTTGTACAATTTTACTTGCAGCCGAGGCAAAAAGTACAGCAACTGGCCGTCGTGAAAGAAAAGATTAAGAAAAAGTAACATTTTTTCGTGCGAAGAAACAAAAAGAAATTTAAATGCAGAACATGTGTGTACCAATTACGAGCACAACGTTCAAGTTGAAGTCGCTGACAATTTCGAACAGGATTGAGTTCACTAATTTGAACTAACGATACATAAACCAATAGTGGGATCATCTTCCATAATTGTAAGCCATTTAATGTTCAGTGTCAATTTTGCAATTCTCTGTGAGAAAGAGAAGTTCCGACAAAACGCTGAAGAACCGCTATAAGAATAGAGCAATTAATCAATCATCGTTGCAGTAGACAGCTTGTTCACACCAGATACAGTTCCAATCTTCGTTCCCACAAAACGACACAGGGCCAATCTTTTGCGAAAGCGAGGGTAATTTGAGGAAAGAGTTGTTTTGTCTGTGGTCAATTTTAAGTAAACATCTTCCAATGGAAAAAAGATCTGCTGATAAGTTAACGATTTTGCTCAAAGCAATTAGTTTGTAGATGGCAAAATATACGTAACAAAATGCAATACAGAAAATCTTAAATGCAAAAAAGTATAATCAATATTTTTTTACATATGAAATGCAAGCATTGTTGCTCCTTTCTCATTATTAACGTCATTTAATTCCGTAATTTTTATAGAAATTGAAATAGTAAATCTATGTTTACACTTGTTAAAGGAAAACACATATTTGAACATTTTTGCATAATGTTTCATTCTTCTTTTTCCCAACATCAGCCTTGGAAAATTAATTTTAACTTTTAGTGGACTTTTAAAAGCTTTGATTTTTACTACTGTTTAATTTATGGTAAAATCATTCCCACGGGAGCCTTCATTTCGCATCGCCATCGCTTCATTTTGACTCTGCTGGAGGGGAGGCAGACAGAAAGTGACAACGAACTGCGACATTTTCGTTTTCAAATCACATGGAAAAAGTAAAAAAGGAACGGCACAGTTACACCCAATGACCCGTTTCCCGCGCAACATTAAAATGAAGTCAATTTCAATAGCCTGCCAGCACCGACCCCGCGTGATGCTGGTCGGGCGAGGCGATGCGAGGCGAAAGTCGACGCGGGCGCGTCGCCAGCGTGGTGGTCGGCCGCGCGCTCGCTTTATTAGCTCGCAATCGATAATTCATCCGTCGGCGCGCGCTCGTTAGCGCGTCCGCGCTCATCGGCTGCGGTAGGGCCAGCGACGCGCGAGGGGTGGAGGGCAGGCCCGTGCACGCGGCCGGCGCCGACCCCCGCCCCGCTCTCCCCCACCACGCATCCCCCCACAACAGCGGCAGCGACCCACGTGCCGCGGGCCGTCACACCACAGCAGCCAAGGTGCGCCCGGCGCTGGAAAGCGGACACTCCTGAAGATTGACACAGAAAAGTTGTTTCCACTCACGGAAATAGCTTGAATGTCACGAGAAATCTGTCGAACTTTATTGTCGATTTCCCCGCTTAAATTCACGAAAAAATAGCCACATGGTATTTTTTTCAAGCAAAAAACGACAATTTAAGAGCTTTAGACGCTTTGAAAGCTTTCAGAGATTGATTCCTCAGTTAAAAACGTGGAGTGCGTGAACGGTTAACTGATAATTTAATAAATCAATTACACGAAACGTAAACCCAGGTACCTCATATGGCATTCACAAATACAAATATAACGAAAGAATGTAATAAATAACAATCTAACATTTAGTTTGCTGTAACATTTTTGAAGGAGTTGTTTTAGATTCATATTCTACCTCGACAGAGGCTGGCATTTATCGGTCGCCTCTCACGCAATGACGTGGTAGAAATCAGAGTGTTTGAATGCTTCCATGAGGCAATATATTTTGATATTATATTGTTATAATAATACATTTTGATATGTTGTAATATATTTTGTTATATATTACTTTATTACCTTAGGAAGACACCTCCAACGGAATATTGATATTGAAAAGTATTATTTAAGAATCAGATATTCATGATAAAAATAAATTGTAAATACACTGCAATTGAAAAGCTCGTCCGTTTTCGGGCTTAGAGAAGTACATGCAAATATATCGAACAAAATACTTCTTTAAATTTTTGTGTCGTTACAAAATTATGTTTAATTATCGGTACCTTATGAATCAAATATGTTCGATTAAAAAAAGTCGGAAAGTAAATATAGTAATGCACAGCGTTTCACCAATGAACTGATAGGTGCATTGAAACCATAAAAAATGCATGTTTTTCTATAATCATTCCATAATACCCCAGGGGGAGCGGGTTAAGAAATACGCCACTTGGTCTTGTCGAAAGAAACAGAATGAGGTACTGCTGACTCCTGTAGGCGCCATAATCACCCAAAGCGCGTTTCAGCTGCTTACAAAACAAATTCACGTAATGTGGCATAAAAGAAAAAAATTAAAAATAAACAAAAAAACTAGTATATACATAACAAACGGAGTTTGAAGAGGAGGACTCAATGATGTCAGATCCTTTGAATTAATATTTGACAAAAGGCAAAAAAAAAAAAAAAAAAAGCCTAGAAATAAACCAAACTTAATAATGTGGTCAAAACAAGACTTTAGAAACATCAAATTAGTAGGAGTACTTTTCTCGATCAGCGGCATTTACCAAGGAAGGAATGGACACTTCCAGTTCTGCTCTCTCTAATCTCAAAAGATGCACTATGGAAGAATGTAAAAGTCGACTTCTGATCTGATTTTTAATAAATTTCATAGAAGAAAACACTTTCACATTAATACGGGTTCCAAACATGGAGTAATTTTTAGTCTTAAATTTAGATACTTTTCGCTCCATAAAAGTTTTTTAAAACTTTTTTTTCTTGTTTGGGCTGTAGGAATGTATCGCCTTATAAATGGCACAGCTCAAGTTGTAAGGTGGTTTTCGTTCCTTGAAACCACTGTTGTTTCCTCTAGACTCTTACATCTTTATGAACTTCCTTTGCTTATTTTGCCATAAATACATTTTCTTGAATGAGCCACAAATGTATCTTTAAAAAATAATTTTCAAAAAGCATTCTTGGGCCGCAGAAAATCACCTCGTGGACCATATGCGGCAGTTGGAAATTCCTGTTGTAGACTGATCCGAACAAAAAATCAGATCCCCACCAGTAGACCGAGACGCGACGAATGACACCTAATTTATCTCGACTGGTGTATTGGAAGGGGTCTAACCGATTACAGTATATAGGATTCAGCCAACTTGTTTTCATTCATTAGGTGACTTAGTTAACATTAGAGCACAGCATTGCTCACGCCTCCTATTTATTTTTCGATTATCTGTCATTTGGGGACAAGCTGCATGTGGTCTCGTATATTTTGAAAGGACGACAACTTTCTAGAGATCTCATTAACGACAACTTAACTTCCTGTAATTACCTCGTATCTCGTGAAGTGTTCGGACTCGGATTCAGAGTATCACGTTCCCAATTACAAGAAACAACTGCGCCTGCTAGTTATGCAACTCGTTTCCAAGGTCACTTCGGTGCATTGCATGTTGCATTGTCCCCTGTGGACATAATGGTTTATCGACATGGTTAACATCAACATTGGCTCCACTAGTTCGATTATCTCTGGAGATTTTCGCAAAGCAATTCATGAATGCATTTAACCTTTAGAGATATTCCTAAAGACTACAGTAACCGTTTACTAGTTTGGGCTGCCCTCAAAAGGATTTTTCACGTGGATTAATAATTCCAAAGAACACCTAAAAAAAATTCTAGGCAAACATTTTAAAAATTCACGTCAATGTTCTCCAGCGCTTTCTGAAAATAACAATTAATATCTTATGGTATTCATATTTTCGGCAGACGTTCTGGCACTAATCACTAAAAAAGTGTTTGAAGATTCACAATAATACAGACACCAGCATTGGTGTAACATTAAAAAACATTTGGATTTATGAATCATTTACACTCAAGATAAAAATTAAGCGCCCAGGGTTATACATTTCTTAGACGAAATACGAGTAAAGAATGTAACAAAAAATGTATGAATCGTTTCAACCTTTAAATTATTATTTTAACTGTACAAAGTAGTAGGTAATAAACCTAAACAACGACATATTTTCCTAAAAAAGATTTACTGAATTTTTTTTACAATAAATTTACAAGTCATGAAATGGGACGGCCTGTGGTGTAGTGCTCAGTCTGCTCGCCTTGCACTTCTGGATACCAGGGTCCACATCCTGCCCCTCGATGTAGAATTTCTCGCGGACAAAAATGTGTTCAAATTTCTCGGCAATGTCCCGTTTCCATTAATTTGCATTCTGCCTCAATTCATCGTCATAGTCACACATCTCGAGCATTTCACCAGTCAATCCTCGTGTTACTTCCACATTCGTCTCTCGGATTAAAAAATCGCTATCATGTAACTGACGCGTCTTTGGTAGTACCTGCGTACGCAAGCCCTATAATAATAAAAAAAATAAATATCACAAATCGAATTGTCGAAATAACGGCAAAAAAGTGTTTCTAATCAAGATAATTTTTCTTTTTGAAGCTGAATATTCAATTCAGAAAGACACACCTTAATTCGATCATTCTTCTTTTCCGAAATGAAATAAAGACACGAGTGCTATATGCGAACTCATATTTATTTTGAAAGATGCTACAATGGCGTACAATCGAGGACACAACCATCATACAAAGGCTAGGATCTCTGTGCGACCAATAAGGACAATGTAAAGAAAGCCTATCAACGATCATGGTTTCTAACCACTTCAAGGTTTCTTATTCTTCCTTCATGTATTGGTAACGAAAAACTACACAAACAAAGTACGTAAATCAAAATTCAATTTATTTTTAATTATTCTAGTTATTACGAAGCTGAGTGTGTTGAAACATTAGTATTTTTCAACAGTTTTTATTTTCAAATCGGATAAAAAATATTCTTGTGCCAAATCTCTGAATATGCCACATCCCTTCCGACCTCCTGATTCCAGAGCCATCACGTGGGCGGCACTGGAAGTGTGGCCCGGCGCCCTCGGTTTCTTCGCGGCCCCTGCGCCTCCGGGGCGCTCGCGTGTCCCAAGTAGGTCGCCGCCGCCGCCGCCGCCGCCTCGGAAGAGTGGCGCTCCCCAAGGTCTGCGTTGCGCTCCGCTTCGCTCCGTTTTCCGTTCGGCGCCGGCGCCTGGCGCTGCGCAGCGCCGCGGCCCGAGTCGCTCTGCGCGGGCGGCGGACAGTCCGGAGAATCACCGTCGAGTTGCTCTCGTTGGTTCCGAAGCCACGAAGATTGCAAATGAACTCCCTTAAGACGTGAGCAGATAATAATAAGCGGATATTTGTAGACACGTGTTTACAAAATCACGAAAAACAAGTCACCTTCCAAAACAGAAAACTGGAAAACGAACGACAAGCTGTATCGCTCAGCGAAAGACAAAACGCAATTAAGAATTGCGCGCTACAATTTGGAACACAATGCATTTTAAACAAACGTTATTGCGACTATTTAGTACATCACACTTCACATGGGGAGGGTGAGGCTTCGTTTACCCATCTTCCTGAGATTCTGGAATCAAATCAGAAACTAAATGAGATCTCTACCTGGAGGAAAACAGGAAAATTGTATTCTCGGTTCGTTAATTCAACTCCAGATCGGAAAGCGAAGAATAATACAAGTGCCACACGCGCGGAAAACCTGTACTACACCATCCCCAGCCGTCGCTGGTGAAACAACTAAACTGGTGCGGCCCATTGTGACCTGTTACACCTGCCATAACTGATCACAGGAATGTATCAATTATCCTTGACATAGTCTTGACTTCTGGAGCCTATTATAATACCACATTAAAGTAACTTATGTATTTTTCTCTCAGGAGGTTCAGTGTATCCCTTTTCAGGACTTGTCCTAAGGCACAAATCCCGCAGAATCACCAGGAACTCGAAGCCCAGACCTCGAGTCGCGGACCTCCAGGCTTCGTTGTCTAGGACATAACCATTACACCAAGGAGATAATAAACCGCGTGAATCATCTACTTTAATGCTGCTTTCTCTTCAATGAAATACATTCACGATATAAAAGTAATTTTACAGCATTAACATACTATTCATACAATTGAGAACTTCAATGTCAGTGTCGTTCCTCCCAAAATCGCATACGCATCTCTAATCGCTTATAACTGACAATAATGGCAAGCGTTGAAATCTCGCACAGAGTACTCCCCTTGTCATTCTCAAGCTCCCGCATTATGACACCCACAACCTCACAGGCCGCGTGATTCTAATGTCAACACTACCTAGGAACTAACTCTTCTCTAACACGAAGCCAGCGACATCAAAGTGTGTTTCGCAGCCCTTGACGGAATGCATTGACGAAGAAACGAATGACAGGAAATGATGCAGGCGAACACGTCTGCAGGAAAGCCCTGGTTCTGAGAAGTGACCGCGTTCTTTCCCTCTTCCTCAACCGGTTAGAGTTTGCGAGTTCAATATTCAGGAAAACATGAATCATGCAGGCGCAGTTGATTTGTTCATCACCGATACAGTTCAAATCTATGCGCTTCCGGCGAGTGTTCTCAAAGAGAACATGATTATTAAAGAGATCACACAACTTAATATCCATTGAAATTATTTCAAGTTCAAGCTATTAAAACCAAGGGGAAAAAAAGGACGAGATTTTAAGGAATCATTATCACTTGTAGTTTATTTGATACATTTAAATTTGCCCTGAAAAACGAGTTTACATTTATGTATTATTTCTGTATTTCTTCGAAAATCCCATTTATTTATTGAAATGTTTTAATTCATAAACGTAGTAACTAGCCTTTTAGCATTTATCACGAAGTTAAGGACGAAGAATAAGAGTGACAGTTTTGAGATTAAATAACACAAGCCTACCTACACATTCACAATCGTTCAATTCGGAAAACTTATAGTGCAGCAATGAATTTAAAAAATGAGCAAACATTAAATTTGATCAGTTTAGGAACTATGATATTTTCTCCGATTTTCTTTGCGAACTCAATTCACATCGGATTCACAATTGCAAAAGAGGTTTAGCAATGAACATGAGATTTCCCCGGTTTTCTCACTACTTCAATTACATCAATGTTCCATCAACCCTCACAATCGCGCGGGCGCACGAGGGTTTCCCATATGCGCAGCGAGGGGTGAGTGGCGAGGAAGATGGGGTGAGGGGTGAGGGCGCAAACGAGACGGGGTCGCGGGCGAGGGCGCGGGTGAGGGCGCAAGCGAGGCGGAGGCGGAGGCGGGGACGGGGGTGAGGGCGAGGGCGAGGGCGAGGGCGAGGGCGAGGGCGAGGGCGAGGGCGAGGGCGAGGGCGAGGGCGAGGGCGAGGGCGAGGGCGAGGGCGCGGGCGAGGGCGAGGGCGAGGGCGAGGGCGAGGGCGCGGGCGCGGGCGCGGGCGCGGGCGCGGGCGCGGGCGCGGGCGCGGGCGCGGGCGCGGGCGCGGGCGCGGGCGCGGGCGCGGGCGCGGGCGCGGGCGCGGGCGCGGGCGCGGGCGCGGGCGCGGGCGCGGGCGCGGGCGCGGGTGCGGGTGCGGGCGCGGGCGCGGGCGAGGGGGAGGGCGAGGGCGAGGGCGAGGGCGCGGGCGAGGGCGCGGGCGAGGGCGCAAGCGAGGGCGCGGGCGTCGGCGGGGCTTCTGAGCGAAGTGCGCGCAGCTTGCCGTGACTCCCGTTCGCCGACCCGAGAGCTCGAAAAACGCCCCCTGCGCTTGGGCCTCGACGTCACTCGCGTCGATAGCATAAAGGTGATTGCAGCGAGGTGACGGGAAGGGGGCCCCAAGCCGCTCGGCCCTTAGTTCGGGTGGCCCAATGCTGGGCTCTTGGATTCGTCGTAGCAGTGCACGGTTTTCTTGGGAATCGGATAGTGTTTTTCCCTCCCGGTGCAAGTGAGTGACCCTTAAAATGAAGACTCTGGTGCTAATCTGGATACCTAGAAGCTTTGAGGTGGCACGGTGGCCTCATCCAGTCTCAAATGGGAAGGCTCATAAGGGCTGCGGCGGTGCCGGCGTGATTCGGCTCAGTACTATACAGACACTGTGCCTCTTGTCTCTTGCGGATTATAGCCATAAAGCCCCGGTGCCCATCTCAGAAGTTCACTTTCTGAAACAATAACAGAGAGGTGCAACCGGGCGCGCTATACTTTTCACGTGCGCTGGGCTGCCACGGAGCCTAGTGTTGCATTACTCGTATCGACTTACACAGACCATAACGCAAACAATTGTTGAAATACTTGTTGAAATACGCAAATAATTGTTGAAACTCACTAGAAAATAAGTAAAATTCTTGTTTTCGACTCATTTTTTAATTGAGAATGAGCGGTGATATTAGAACGAATTAAAGTACATCTTTACTACAAAAAGAGCTAACTTTAATTTGATACATGATTTCAATTGCGATAACACTGCACGATCTCGTCGTAGATGCCAGACACTTGGTCAATCGCCTTCGGCGTGCGTCTCCAGAATTGAGGGCACAATAAGGTGAGATGATACTGTTGATTAAGGTAACGAAGAGAGGACATGGCGTGAATAATGCCCCTGATGGGATAAACGTGTGAATAAAATGGGAGTATCTCACATCCGCAGATGCCATTATTAATCTCACATGGATCGACAAGTCATCTACGGATCAGTAATATAAATACATTACTTACTATATTAAAATACTTGCAGTATTACTGGTTTTCAATGCGAGCAAAAATTAAAAGAAAACAATAAAGCCTCCTGCCATGTGAGAGGTCTGTGGTTTGGTGAGTTGCCCAAGAATTGACAAAAAGCAATAAAACAGTTCCGATTTTGACAGATTTGAATAAAAATGAGTTATTCTGCCTGCTCTTATACTGCCCTTACCGACAGAACGCCCATACACGCGTGCACTCATACTCAATGCGATACAGCCATTATCATGCGTCTGCAAGGCTCCAAGGAATAGGCGCCAGCCATTAAATATTTTGTATTCACGTGTCATCATGTGTTCCGTTATGGAACAGCTAGTTTTTTGACATTTCTTAGTATTCTTTCAGTTCTGTTCGTACGAGCACAGAACTGTTATATTGTATTCGTATATACTGTATATTCGTGTACGGCATACTATACTATATAGTAGTGCAGTATTCATTTAGACAGTATTTGTTAAAATATTTAGCATATTGCAGTGAAATACGAGAGTATTCTATTTGTTCTTCTGCAGCTACTTTTTGGAATATTACAAGTATTTTGGGTGGATTCCTTCAGCAGCAGGCCACTGGCGCGCTCGTTCAAAGGGGCAAAAATAAACTAAGTTTTAACTGATAAAATCAGAAAAAATATTGTTTCAGTTAATCACACTTGCAGGATGATAAAATGCATGTTTCGAAAGAATTTTCTCTGAAAATGAAAGCTAATAGTAATATCTCTCCTATGCCTTTTTCGGATAAAATCTTTAGAACATACTTTGTTTAAAAGGCATAACAGTTACATAATGCAGTAGCAAATTCTATTTCTAATTTTTTCTGCAATTAATTTTCAAAAAGACGTATAATCGTGTTTCTGTTTACAATCCGCAGAAGAATACAGAGAAGATGTAAAACTGGCAGCGATAAGAGCCCGAGAATGCCTTTTCACGAAACAATTATTCTCGCCCTAATACGAACACCAATGACATGTTTACGACGACTAGAAACGCGAAAAAGAAAATTAACAGAAACAATTGAAAAACGTTTTCCCAATGTGAAACGTCGGAAGGCGACAGGCAAGGAGCCGCTGCGTCTAGACGGCGCATGGACCGAGCGGGCGTTGTTGGAAATAGCCCCCGATAAATATTTACGGGGCGGCAGATCAATCGGGGCAGCTGCAGAGCGCGGTCACCCAATGGGCGCCAGGCCCCTCCCCAAACCCTAGCCCTACCCGCGCCTTCCCCACCTCCCACTCGGAAAACAATTCGCAAAGCCCTTCCCATCCACACGAATGGCCTTCCACGCCTGGAAGGATATGCCACTCTCCAAAGAAGACAAAATTGAATGCATAACAGTAGTCGACTTTAGGCAAAACATACCACACCTCTCAAGGAACCATTGAAGCTAACGCTCAATCCGGAAACAAGGGACAGGCTAACGTCCATGCCATTACTTCATGATACCTTATTTTACAATGAACCATGACTGCAACGGAAAAACAAAAGTCGAACGACGTATGTTTACTATTCACAAAGAAACCTTTGAATTCTCGGAGTATACACGTGACAGGGTACACAAAAAAACAACGTTCTTCTCTACAGTGTCGGAACCAGAAGCAAGCATTGAGAAAAGTTCTGAATTAAAATAACTTTACGAAGCAATCCTTCAACTTCGGGGAAGGAGTAAGCTGTTCAAGGAACCGTCCAAGAATTAATTATCTTTCATAATCAATTTTAACATTTGAATTTTATTCTGGTCAGTCATCATTATGGAATACACATTCATCACTAGATTGGGGTGAACAGCAAAGATACTAAATCGTGGAGCAATGTTGAAGTTCGTACTCTCGGTTGATGAGGCGAAACGCCTTAGGCTGCCTTCACGGGATATCACACCTTGCTAGCCTGTACCTTTCGGAAATATCACTTCAGCCAACTTCCGTAACACACTTCCTCCCTTATCGTAACATGTTATTACAGTCACTTCTAACAAATTTCGCACTCTCAGTGCACATTTCCATTTTTCTGTAGTATTTCCGACAACTCTACCGCAATTATTTTCCTTCTCAAATTGAACCGTATCAATGTTCTCTCTTCAACAAAACTTCGATTTGTCTTCACGCCTGCGTGTGTCTACACCGCTAATACCAAGCACATTGGCGCTCAGCAGCTCTCAATGTCAATACCGTAGCCAACCTACTTCCTTCATCCATGAAGTTAACACGAACACCAAAACGTTCTGTTAAACTCACGCGATGGATGAAAGGAAGGACGAAAAACATTATGCCTGCACTCACTAATAGAGAAAATTAAAATGATTTTACATATACTAGTTTCCGAGTTTCTGTAACAATAGGGGGCGAACACTTGGATTCATATTGTAAGAGTAGATACGAAATCTGGAGGAGAGCTGCCATATTGCACTATCAATTGCAATTAGAGAGACCGAAATTTGAACGTCATTTGCCAGGGGTGGTTACCGGTGGTCACTCGTGAACGTCGGCCATACAACGCGACTACGAGTATAAGCACGTCCCCGAGGCCCTGCCGCACTCTGGTGTCCTCGGGGCTCTGTTCACCGGCGAGTGAGCGGCACCCAAACAGCCGCTGCAATCCTCTGAACGCGGGCCGGGTTCAGTCTCTCAGTTTTTCAGTTTCAAAAAAGTGTCTAAATCTGTCACAGAAACTGTTATATTTGTTCGTTATTAACATGAGAGTTTCGTTTCGTCTCGACATTTTGGACGGGGTACTCTGCCGAGGAGTTTCACGTCTTTTTTTTAATTGCGGAACATTCTATACTACGATACGTTAGGCTTCCCGCCAAGTACCGCTGCATTAAGGCCCATTCACAATGCAAACGTAAACATAAACATAACGTATTAATGTAAACATTAACATAAGTCATAGACTGAAGTATTCACAATGTCTAACATAAACGTAAGCAAAATAAGAGTTACTATTAGCTGGGAGGCATTCTAGTTTACTATTGGTTAGATGTGAAAATCGATTTCAAGGTATCGACTGTGTCCATGGCCCATATGCCGTTAGTTCGTCTAGCGACTTCGTTCCTCTTTCGATTCTGGATTTCGAGTTAACGTACTGTGAATGATTTATTTCTTATGTCTTTCTTAAGCATAAGCACAGAAGCTTGCAAGCTTTTAAGTTAACGTCTTACGTGTTATGCTTATGCGAACGCATTGTGAATGAGTCCGTAACGTAGTCCTAACTTTTATGTTAACGCCAAGCTTATGTTTATGTTTGCATTGTGAATGGGCCTTAACACCTCTCCGAAATAGGTCTGGGGAGGGGGGCAACAGGGCAGAGTTCCGGATGATGTAGAAAAAACGTCCGATATAATTCACAGAATTTAAAATTTGGTGATTTTGTGGATGTTACAATATTTTTTTTTCTTGTGAAACGCTGAACAGTCACGCACCAGCGTAGGCTACAGTGATTAACTGTCCATTAACACAAAAATTACCGGTGGAGGAAACACAGGGATTAAGAGGCCTATCGGTGATTTTTTTGTTTTCCAATGTTTACGGACTCAGAAAATTACTTCTATCGTTTATGATGTGCTTTTAGTTCAAAATATGATACAATTTATCACTAATGTTTGTTATAATTGGAGTTATTACAAAGTCATTGGGTGAGGATAAAAAATTCTTGAGTACGCACACGAAAACTGACCACTATAATATAGTATTACTATGTAATGAAGGTAGGTCATTATTTCACATAAAAATGTAATAGTATTTGTAATTTAATACAAATATTGATGTAAGGAAGTTGATAATGTTTTGATTTACAGAGCCAGAACTTGAATTTTCTTTTTTATAAATGCACACGGACATTACCAATTATATCCATTATTCATTAAATCGTCAAATGCGTCAATAAAATCAACATTTAATCGGTAAGCTTCGAAAGACCACCTTCGGGAGCACCCGGGGCGATTTATACCCTTGGTATTGCTAGGGTATAAATTGCAACCGGCAACATGACTTACCACCGTATGTAAATCGTGATCGCTGCTTTTTATGCTCTTACACTAACTTTTTTTGGCCCTTAGGGAACCCGCGTTTTGATTTGTTGGACGTTACGAACAAAATGACATCTTTTTGGACTCATGTTTTGAATGGACTGTTTCCTATTACGTTTTCTGATACGAATCAGTTCTTCTCCTATCCACTCCGTAGTATGAGTAGCCCCCCCCCCAAATAATGATAATAATAATAATAATAATAATAATAATAATAATAATAATAATAATAATAATAAAATTTTAAAAAATAAATAAAAAAGTAAAAAAATCTATTTTAAATTAAATGGCCTCTTTGGCATTTGATGCAACTGAGTAAAATGTGTTTGTCTTTTTGTTTGTTACGAAATACTAAGCAGTATTATAATGTTTACCAACGCGTACATTGTCCTACATGATGTTAAGCACTTCACACTTTTATTACAATAAATTCAAAGGGCAGAATGTTAGCATGCTTCCAACTAGAAAGTATTAAAGATGTTCAGACTGTTGTGACTTTTCATCTACCAATGCTGCTCGACCCGATGTCAGAAAACAAATAATTTCTCTATCCAAACTGAACCTCTCTATGAGCAAAATATTTTTTTAATTGAATAAGAATTTTCTGACATAATTCAAATATTCAACAATAAAAACATAGTGATCGCTAATCCACTACTGGGTTACACGCGTAAGAATGGAGTTTAAGTCAAAAACTTCATTGTCCGAGTTTTCGATAATCTTTCTCAAATTAGAACAAAATGTATTGCACACATATATTCATGAAAAAAGGTGTCTAAAAAGAAAATTAAGGGGAAAAAACATAGTCAGTCTGTATATATCGAATGGAGTTTTTACACCTCTTCAAATGAAAAAATAAATAAGGGTATGAACAATGTTCAAGACTTCAATTCCATCAAATCCGATAAGTGGAAGAGGCATCTAAAGACTAGATTTTAAAGATTAACCGCCTCTTTATTAGAATCCTCCCACGTTCAGATATCACACATATTTTGTTAAGCATTTCATTAAGGCGTAAACAACCAGGAAACTTCACCGGCAATTGCCTAGTCGTTTACATTGAAGAATACGAGCTGTGCTCGTGGTTCTCGTGTATCTCTGACCGTTTACCCTGAAATACAATGATTACTGTTTTTACAATTCCTTAGAAACAATTCATACAAATAAATTGGCTCTACTGTGATCTACATTAAGATGTGCTCTTCTAATTCTACATAAAAATGTGCTTCAAATGTTTTTTAATCACATATGGACGTTGTCTAAAATTTATATTATTTGTATTGACATGCATAACAAAAACTGTATCTGTTAATCAATTCTATTAAATCATTTATAATCCAACAAATTACAAATTCGTTTAACAATTTACCGGTTTCTCCCGCTTCAAAAAATTGCACGTTGGGATTAAATTACACAACAAATCCTCGAATTTGTTGTTTCTCGAAAGCCTTAATTCTTTACATTTCCTTTATTATAAATCATATTCTCCTCTAGAACAGTATACTTTTAAGTGCAAAAAATAAATTGCTAGGGATTTAACAACAAATTCAATTATTGGTACATATTTCTTTATACGTTACATAACTTGCCATCTTGCCTAAACATTACTGTAATAAAGATAAACATCCTGAAAAATTGTATCACAATTAAACACGCAAAAATAAATTTAAATATCATGGAATGTTTGCTTTGTTGTTAACCCCGCCTCGACTTTTATTTTCAGATTCTCGGTAGTCTATTGAGTAAATGTTGAGGTATTCCGCTGTTTGTTTATGAACAGTAAATATAACTTTGCCTTGTCCAACGTTACGCAATTGTACACATAGAAGTTTTCAATACAATGTGATCATAGTTTAAGTACCAGTGGAAACCGGCTTGTTTTCGTTAAATGGTATGCAATAATGACACTTCGAAACAACTAAATAGAACATTGTCATTGCCTGCTCATGAATCAAAACCTTGCCATTTCGCTCAATGATACACGTATTAAGGCCATTGTAATCAAGCGTGAGGTCATCAGCAAATGGGGTAGTTCAAGAGATGATGTAATCATAAATTTCATACTATTTATCATTTTAATGTACGGTTTCTTTGCCCACGAGTTGATCGTCCCTCTAATGTTCATAACCCTCTCGCATGTCAGACACTTACAAATTTGTGATGACTTAACTCTTATGTAAATTTAATGAAATCTCACAAATGAGTCTACATACGTGTATATTAGGGAAATCATATTCTACACTAATCTTTTCTGTGCTCGGTTTTGTGTTTGAATTGAAAACCTCTCGCTTGTCACGAGAACATTAAAAATAACTACGACGCAAAGACGACGAAATACACAGGAATAAGAATCGACAAAAGCCAGTTGTGAGCTTCAACTGAGAGCTACTTCCTCATCCGTAAAAGAAAATGTCATACACATTTTTGAACTCGCTTCCTACTACAGCCTTTTCGTCGCATTTCCTGTCACGCTGTTTGCATGCTCTTATCGACGCCGTCCACCGTTATCCTTCCTGTACGAGTAGAGTAAGGATTCCTGATGTTCGGATCAATACCATAATTTTCCAAACGCAACGATTTCTTTCCTTCCTCTATCGGGGAAGCCTTCCTCCAAAAGCGCGCGCCTTATTATTAGCATGGCGGAATGAAAATCTGAAAGATCCTCCTTCGACAAGACTGTCTCTAATCACATCATACGTGGTCTGGGGTATTAATGTTTGAGGAAAAATCACTTCGCTTTAAATTACGAAAATGAAAATAGATAATGTAATATCAACGTACTTCTGATTCTTAGAAGTATTTCTGCCAAAAGTTATTTTAAAGCTTGGCGGTCTTTTCTCCCAGATTTCGACTACTTTATTCTTGATTCTCTAGTTTCATTTATTTACGTCAAAAACAGTTAAAAACTGAGAGTGACATTAAAGTCTCAACACAATTACAACAGAATCGGTATGGATCGAGAAAGTCAATTTAAGGTGTATTTCACGTGAATTTCAATACTTTACACTGTAGGAAATCCCAGATCGACTTCCACTGCTAACATAGCCCATTCAGTCCAAGAGGAGGCAGTCAACAGCATAATACAAATTACTACACAATGAATTACATAACTCGACTTCATGTTTTCGTCTGTTAAATGCCGCACACGTGTGAACGTAAACGCAAACAAAACCGTAAAACAATACAAATAAATTCCTCGAGGAATTAAACACCTCGTTGACGACTAATGGACAGCATTCTCCGGAATGTTTACGACCGCCAAAGAGGCTCTGTGGCGCGGTGAGGCGCAGAGGAGAGCGCGGAGGCTGCCCGCGGAGGCGGTGGGAGATGGAGGGACGGAGGCGAGAGCCAGTGACAGACATTCAGCGACAGCCCGAGGGACTGAAAGACGGTACCTAGCGAAGCCAGCGAAGGCGTAAATAACATCCGAAAGGCGGATAACCATCTGTTGCACGATAATGATTAAACTGAAAATGCTTGTCATAGAGGCGGTGGTTTATAACCAAACGTTCGTGTAATTCGACAGGATTAAATTGCTATGCATTCATTGAAAGAAAATAATTAAGAATAAACTAGAACAGAACAACGGGTAAAAGAAACAAGTTCAGGGAAAAGACATAAATAGACGAAACAGTTGACAGGGAAAGTGAAAACGTGATGTATTTGTGGCTGACGGCTTGTTAACGCAATGGAAATAATCCGCAGTTAAAAGCGATGGTTGACACCAACAGCAACAGCGGCTGAAGGCAAACGTAGGGTGAGTTGAGTTTGAAAGAGTGAAGGACATGTGAAGTGGAAGTTAGAAAGTAGTACTTCAAGGAAGCGGGGAGGGGGCGGCGGGAGGTGTTGGGAGACGGCGGAGTCGGCGAGGAAAGCGTGGTACGGAAGAGGGAAGGGAGGGGAGGATGAAGGAGAGGTGGTGGGGGGGGAGAGGGAAGGGGGGAGGGGCCGAGGCGGCAAACGGCGGAGGACGGTGGAGGACGGCTGGGGTCAATAGGGGACGTCGGGGGACTATGGAGATCGGTGGAGGACAGCGGGGTGTCGGCGGAGAACGGTGGAGGACAGCGAAGGATGGCGAGGAACGGTGGAGGACGGTGTGGTGCACTGGGGAACGGTGGAGGACGGCAGGAGGCAGTGCGGGTCGGCGAGATGTAGAAGACGGAGGTGGACAGTGGAGGACGGTGGGGCACGCCGGATAACAGCTGGTGGTAGATACAGTCGGAGACGGCGAGACAGACGGCAACGGGTGACGGCGGCTAGCCGCGGCGGAGGGCAGCGGCAACGACGGCAGGCCGTCACCCCACGAGTCCAATTCGCGCTAATGGGCCCCAATCAAGGCGCCTGGACGGTCGCCGCCGGCGTCGGAGCGTACCCACAGCCGCAGCCACAGCCGCCGTCTGTCTCGGGCATCTCGCCTGGTTGCACACGCACGCGACGAGTCTGCCACGGAGCGAACGTAGGATGCCCACGTTTGAGGCTTTTCCGCCCAACTAGCACCGCCATTAGAAGCTTTGTGAGGAAATGTACTCCAAAAAGTGACGATACCCACTTTTGAGGATATCCTGGTATCCACACATGCATGGCTAGGTCACACGGTTCAAACTTCAACTTACGACGAATAATTGTTCACCTCGCTGGTAATTGTAATAGTGCTGCGTATCATGCGTATTTTGCCTATCAGATGATACTTTAATATCGAATGAAATTATTACTTAGTAATCGTTACCATTGAATCTTTGTGCTTGATTTAATATTCTCAGTTTAATACATTGTTTTCCCTCAATACTGCTATATCTGGACGCGGGCAGTGCCTAGAGTACAACCTTCCCAAGAAAAAATCCTTCCCTAGAGTACAACCTTCCCAAAAATTATTGCCAATCTATCTCGTTACCATTTTTTCGAGAACAAGTTATTTGAACTACACTACCAGAATATATCTGCTATATTCTTTTTCTCACAAAGTTGTTAAATGCTCATTAACTTATTGGTTGCGTTATATTTTGTCCAAATGTCCTGTATAACAGTAGAATTCGAGCGAGAGTGCAGAAGAAATTGTACTAGTGAATAACACGTCCACGAAACATGTAATGCACAATATATCGCGATAAGAGCAGCACTGTCTTGAAGTGTAGCAGTGTAGCATGTGTGGTGGACAGATGAGAGCAATTTCGCAGCTGAAAAGCAAATCTGCTCTGTGCACGCAACGATAATGTAACACACGATCATCCGGAAGCCACATTATGTTCCGTACATAGACGAATGCGAACGAAAAATGTACAACAAAGTAGCCGAATGAGTGGGAAAGTGGGGTACTGGGTAAACGTATTGCGAATTCATTTCTTGATAATAGGATGCGTACGAGAATGTCACTATGAAAACACTACTTCTAATGTATTCCTGAAATTGAGGTTCGAGACGAAATTCTCATGGTTGTGCAATTCTGTAAATCGAAAGCCATCGTGCAGATTACTGTTCTAATTCTCGTTTACCCAAATTCAACACCGACTTATGGGCAGCGTATGCCTGAACACAAATAGTAAAGTCGCGCAAGATGCCGTTCAAAGAGCCGTTTGCGCTGTGATGTCAAACGCAGAATTCACTGGCTGCATCTAAATCCAAAGCGCATCACCCGAGTGCCAGATCTACACTCATCAGACCTCGCACGAACTTGACCTTAATCTACAAGTGGAAACCCGTTTGAGTGGAGCCAAGCAGACTCGGGGAAGGTGCCACCGGGCCTTGACGTCTTCTTCGGCGATGCACGCTGTTGACAATGTCGAAGATCGATCGCCGAGGCGGCAGCGGCCACGGCGACGGCGACGGAATCTACGCATAGGAGGGTCGGTGCGACGGCGGCGGCGGCGGCGGTAGCAGCAGCGCGGTTGCGGGGTGCCGGTGGAAGTATGTCACACGCAAGGCCGTCGCCGGCTGCCGCGCCGCCCACGCGCCGCGCCACCGCCAGAGTTTCGACCGGCTTCGACTACGGCAGCGTGCACAGGATTCGAACACGACTCCCGGCCGCGTACGTGGGCGACGTCGCCTGCCACAGTTCACGTCACGGAAGCGGACGTTATGGTGGTTGTGGTAATAATGATAGCGACGTCAACGGTTCTGCTGACGCTGACAATGCTCGTGTTCACAAGAAGGCAGCGTTGACGTCTCTCAATGACGCCGTAGATCGTTCAGTCGTCGTTCCTAACATATCAATTCGCGCGTGCTATACAAAGAATAAATTAACGGGAATCTAGGCTTCTCTTATTAATTTTTACAAAGAATACTTATAATAATATTAAAATACACAAAAAGACTGCAATAATTATTGAAATTAACTTCTTAAAATGTTGTATGAGGTACCCACTCTTCAAATATTAAATACTTTCACATACAATTTTTGTATATTGGCGTGACGTCTAACAACTCAACTCTCTCAATTTCACAAAATAAGCGACATGCTCGATTACCGGGAATTTCTTGTTGGGAAAGAGATGTACATTAATTGCGAATAGTAGTGTAGAAGCATGCTCAAGCTTCGTGCTTCACACAAAAATGTTTCGTTTTGATGCCATCAAAATGAAGAAGAAGAAGAAGAAGAAGAAGAAGAAGAAGAAGAAGAAGAAGAAGAAGAAGAAGAAGAAGAAGAAGAAGAAGATCTGGAATGCCGTGGAAGAGGAGTCCAAACTGCGGCTGCAGCCACCCCCCGACGCGAGCGTGACCAAGGGACTCAGGAAGGCTGGCCGTGTTTACTCCACGCACATTCTCTTGAGCTTTCATTTCGCTACGCAAGAGAGCAGTGGGGGATTTATTAATTTTATTGGCTTTGGGGTAAGGTTACCGAATATTGACCCCTTCTTTTTTTTTTCAGGGAAAACGAAGAAAAACACAGTTTTAAAACAGCGTTAGCAGTGTCGAACATTTGGTGACCAGGCTTCCGTTGTCAGCGAATGTTTCGAAAATGAAGGGGGGGGGGAATAAATCCATTCATTTTCTACTTTTAAAAAAATAACCGAACCCGGAGAAAAGTTGTCATTTTTTTACACATGAATTGGTGCGTAACAAAAATTATATATGATGATCTCTTACTTTCGTTTTTCCTCACGCTGTATCACACAAAGAAATCAATGAATCAATGACTTGTTGAATACGAATACCATAGATCAATGCAAAAGAAAACTCATAGCTACCCTTATGAACAGGAGTTCCTGTTAACTCAAAAGTAACTTCCCGTAACACAGACAACTACGAATACATACAACCATGGGATTTCATTGTTTATTACTTTGAATAAAATCAGCAATAAGTGTTCTGAGAGTCGGGTAAAGTTAAAAAAGAAGTATACATATTGATATCGGATACGAGAACTGACCCGAATAATTAACATCACTAAATCCAGTCTGTACTCCGACAAAAACAGTAAGGTCGCGCTCAAAATGCAGCCTACCACTAATACCCGAATTGACTAACTCGGTATTATCCGAAAAGCTTTCAGACAAGCCGCCGCCACAACCAGCAGGCCACGTGCAGGAACCCACGACCCGCGACGATGCTCGAGTAGGAACGTTAAGAGGGACTTCCAGGCGAAGAGCTCTCCTGGAGAGGCGCGCGGGGCGAGTGAGGGGTGAGTGCCCCGCGCCGGGACACGGACACGGCCGGGAAGTGCGCTGGAGCAAGACTCGCCACTAAAGAGGAAGCAAGCAAGAGAGACAAAAGCCGGGGAATGGCACGTAGAGAGGAAGAGGTGGTGGGTAGGCAAACGAGACAAGGGAATATCGCAAGCCAGATAGATCGAGTGCGGGGTGAGCTAGGGAGTGGCGGGCAAGTATGTCCGGGCGCGACGTGGGGCGTGATGGGGGGGGGGCGAAGTGGGTGCGGGAGAGCGGGCGCAGGCGAGCAAACGGCGGAGCGCGGGGCGCCGGAGGGGGGGGAGCGGGCAGGCGGCAACGGGGGCGTCCTGGTGGGCGGGGCAGGGGCGGGGACTGCCGCTTGGCCGCGGGGCCGGGTCGGGTCGCGTCGTGTCGGCCGCGGCGAATTCGCCACCAAGGCCGCGTGAGCCCGAGCCCCGCGCCATCGAGTCGCCGCTGCCGGCTGCGTCCAGCCGCCCGGCCCCAGGCGCCCCCGCCCGCCGTCACGCCGACGCAGCTGCGGGATGCGAGCGGCCTGCGCGGCGCTGGCAGCAAGCACTTAATTTTGCCACAAAATAAAGTTAACGTCGCTACCTTATTTTATTCATTTTGGAGGCCATAGCAATTCTTAAAAATATTAATATATTGATGCACAATTGCCTACATTTTCACGTCACAGTAATAGTTGGTTGCATTGTATTCGCTTACAAGAGCTTTGGAAATAGAAAACAATTTGATTTAAGGTCGGATATATCCGGAACTGCAAGAGTGTAGAAAAAACTCCGTGGGTATGTTGTTATATGCAAATTATATTTGGATGAAATTAAATGCAAATAAATAACACATACGCAGGGTTAAAAGCATCATTTTCACAAAATATCCGCTTAGAAGAGCATTCGAAACGAAACACAATTTGATTTAATGGTCAGAGTTAAAAACGGATCTGCAGGTGTGGAGTAAACTCTTCGTGGGTATGTTGGTTTAAGTAACATGTGTTTGAATGAAATTAAATAAAAGGATTGTAAACAACAACACGCCCACACCAATAGACAAACAGCAATCATCCTTTTCGGAAACTATCGTCTGTATCACCCCATGCACTCTCGTGGCAATGAGCTAGGTCGGCGCACGTGACGCTGGCACCAGCACCTGACCCGCGAGGGTGTGCGCCCGCGGCGTGGCCCGTGGGCAGCACAATGGCGACCCGCGCCCACTCGCCGCCTCGCGAGCGCCTCTCGAAACCCGCAACCAACAACCCACTCCGCGCCTTTTAAAAGGCACGGCCTCCGCTGGTCACTGTCACAACACGGCGAGGAAACGAATCACCTGATATGGTGTGCATTCCTCTGCTTAACAAATATGCACTTGGCAATTTTGCTTTATAACACGCCGATTGTGTCGTATTTAATGAAAAATTGTTGTACTAGTAATTCATGTTACAAAATAGTCAACTCTTATTATTATAACGAATGCAGTAATAAAAATTAAAATCCAAAATTGAATAGACCTTCGTTGATGAGTTCGCATTGGTTGGAAAGCTTTTTTTTTCTTTTTTTTTTTCTTTTTTTTTTCCATCAATTATTTTATGTCTTAACTACTCCTATCAATCTTTTACGAAAATGCATTTTAAAGAATATTAACAATTTATTGTAAGCTATGTTTTTCACTTGAAACATATGAAATTATACTGAGATTATTATTGAACTCATTGTAACGAATATGTAATTGTGGATTCAAATAAATATATCAGTGTACCTTTCTATCAATCAACCCCAATATTTAACTTAAATTTAATTAAAGCACAACATTTAATTCCGTAATTCGTGGCCTAAATTCACGTATCCACACACGAGAAACGAGCCTAATAGAAAAAAGCAGGAAACAAGACAATCTTCATTAACAAGCAAGTTTAAATGGATTTCGTATATTGTCTCAACTCCCGTAAAGAACCAAGGTCACTCGCGTTACCTGATACTCAGGGAATCCCTCTGACTGCATCGTGTTTTGGTCGTTATCTATACCACTGCCTCTACCATATCTTAGTCTTTCGACAACATTCATTACTTTTTCCACGAAGGATTCTTTTTCAAAGGAATTCAGTTATCTTTGCAAACACTCCCAAGTAATCATCACTTTCTGGGAACTTCTACTTTATCAAATCATCTCAATTAATATTCAAATTCACACTAACGAATCAAGATACCGTGAAAATCATTAATTTCGTCGATTACAGTATACGACTTCAACAAGGAACTCGACCACACCAAATCTCGGTGCAATGATATTTGATCACTTTCGAAATTCACGTCTGCTGTATTACTGGACACAGCTATTAATTAATACTTTAGTACACGATTTCTATTACTCACATGAAGGCCAGCGCATTTCACTCTGCTTACCTGAAACAAAACAGACAGGTAAATAATTTTATAAGCACATGAAAATATATCTGAAATATGCAAGCACATCTAGTGTTCATAGGCTGAATTAGAGAAAATTTCCGAACGGATTTACTCGCATCTATTCTCTAAAGAAACTAAGAAGCAAAATGCATTTTAGATGCAAATAAATGTGATAAGAATTATTAACTCATAAAAAAATTAAAGCCGTCTTGTTGTCAACTTAGTTTCTGTGATATTTCGTAATTTCGCTCTTCGGTTCATTCTTTTTCACATAAAATTAGAAGGAACCAACTTACTATTATCGAATTAAACACTACTTCCCTAAAGAAGCAAACGTACGACTCGATGGTGAAGACACACTCAAAATAGAAGAAAATTGACAATGAGCATAACACGAAGACTTTTTACAGCTTCATTCAGAAAAACGGAAAAGCAAAATTTCTATTATGAACCAAATTGATTAATAATTGCTTGACTTGCTGAGGTATTTTAAAATTCCATTACGTTTTCAAATTTGAACATTCTTTTTTACTAAGCAATTGTTTGAACATCTGAATGAGTTACGATGGAGAGAAAGCAAGTATTCCGAACTAAAATTTTAGAAAAGGATTTTATTGTCAAGAGTGACGAACAATATTCTCGATGCTACAATGATTAATAACGGTATAGCATTCGTCTAATCAAGGGAAATTAACAAGATAAAATAATACTGAAATACAAAGAGAAAAATTTAATCTAACGCTCTCTTGAAAATAAAATCACAGTTTACAAAAGGGCAAGCTCATTTTAAAACCCCACAGGTTAAACACGGTGAATATTAAACAGAGAAAAATAATATTGGTTTACCACCGTCATTACTTCGTAAAACTATCCTCATCAAGCAGACTTCATCCAACGCAAAGAACGCGTGTTTAGAACATCAATTTTATCTCTGGGAGCAGCACTCAGACATGCGACATCCTTCCGGGGAAAGAACGCCGCTCTTCACACAAGAAATAAAGGAAGTTTCTTTGGAGGGAGCGCCCGCTCGCCCAGCTATCCCGCGCACCTGCCGTTGCGTCAACAGGAAGCGGAGGGACGGACGGAGATCAACGCAGACGCAGTGGCGTTGGCGTCGGCGCCGGCGCCCTCGTTCCTTCGACAGCGGCGCCCGCCGCGTCAGAGCGAGCGCCGTGCCCCGCGGCAGCAACGGCGCGTCGAGCGAACTTCCGCCCGAGCTCGCTTCCGGCTGCCAGCGCCGGCGCCGCCCCCGCCTCGCCCCGCCACGCCACGTCGTAGTCTGTCCTGCCCTGCCCTGTTCCGCACCGCCCCCGCAAGGTCGTTTCCCTGGACGCCATGCGATCCGCGAGCGGCCCGCCACAACGCAGGCACGCACGCACGCATGGATCACGCACAGCGTCAGCTACTCTACATAGCCGGACGCGAAGTTACGCTAGGAAAACGAACCGACAAAGGGCAACTGAGGCAGTGCTCTGACATTATTCCGTATAACTTTATTGACTTTAATGACACATTGAACTAGAGGTGTCACAATCGTACTTACCACCTCCTAGTGACTTCATAACGGTTACGTAATATCATAAAACTAGCAGGATCGGGGCGAAACTTTAAACTTAGTGAAGCATTGTTTAAAAGTTAAAACAAATTCCTCCTATATCACAACTTGGAACGGCCAGCCATTAAACTGTTTGCTAAAATATTTTTGCTTAGACACGCCAATTCATGCGTCAATTTCATTTTACATTGATTTCGAGGTTTAATTCGATTCTTAACACCAATTCACAGTACGGAGTGAGGGTACCCTGAAGAGATAAAGCTCCAAAAATGAACAACGAGGTTCAAAGACGTATTCTTTGTAAAATACTGCTTCAAGAAACATAAGTAGGTCTCAACATGACCATGTCTCCTGCATGCTATATAACAAATCATTCGTAGTATTGGCGTCCATAACACCTACAATTTTAAGTGTGTTTGAATTACAGGGGTATTATAAAATACGCCTGTGATGTAATTATTAAAATGAGAGATGTTCCAAAAATTATGTAAGTATACATGTTGAAAATTCTAAACAAAATATCATGTAAGTCTTGTGATGAAGTGCATTGTACTATATTCATATTAAAGAAAAATGTAGTAGTCTTTGAGAAAATCTTTACATATTCTGGTCAGAGCACAGGTAAACCATTTGAAGGTAAATTCTGTATTTTTATGTTTATCTTAGATTATAAATTCCATAAAATATCGTTATAACACTGATCAATTGACCTTTAGAAAGGGGACGGGTTGGTCGTTCACGTTCAGAAATAACGATATTATCTACTGCGCTATTGGTGCTATTATCGAACTAAAGAATGAGGAAGCACCTGAAGTGCTTCCCATGTAACATCAGCAGGTAGGTCACTAACCTCCTCCATATGGCTTGTTCTCCTTCAGACACAGGAGATTGTTACTTTTATTGTTTACATAAATACTGTTTCAAAATAATTTCTTACCTACCTATTACATATTTTACACCCCAATACACTGACGTGGCTTTTATAAGGCGAATAGCAGTCATGTGCACATTGCATATAAAAAGGTTGAGGACAGCAATAATAGTAATGACAAAAATTTTTGATAATTCGAACGCGAACTACGTACTTACGTAGTACACAGAATGTATTGTAATGCTGCGGTGGAAAGTGGCGATTTTTTCGTCAGAAACGTGAGGCTGTGATATCGAAAATGTTAATAAATCTTTTTCTCATACACGCAGTAAATTACTTCCTCTAACACCCTCCACATTTTCTGAGTACGAGTAGATTTCGAGTAATTTTGTTTCAAGTAAAAGCATTTTTTTGAATGCTCACATTTGTATTTTTTTGTTTATTTCAATTAGGTTAAAATACGGTTATAAAAGTAGCACGTGGCATTTTTGTTGGACTCTTGCGCATATACCGAAATTTGCTAGCTAGAAATAATGCGTAAAATAGTGTTGTACCACAAGTTTACATATTTTAATTAGTACAGAATCTCATTGTTATGCAAATTCTTATCAACTTGTACGATAGGGTGGCAGAGAAACACATTTTGAGCTCAGAATGAATTAATTGTTTCGTTGTCCTACTAGTTAATAAGATTCCATTTTGCAGTTAAAATACCTAAACCTATATTTTAATAACTTCGAGAATATTTAATAACTAAAGGCTAATAGAAAAAAACGTAAATATGGAAATGTTTTAAAGAGTATGTGTAAAAATTATTACTAATGACACTATTCACAAAACCGAAATATAGTCGTTTAACAGCAGATAAAAGAGCAGTAATTTCTAAGCATCATTACTCTTCTAAGCAGTTTTTTTTTCTTTACTTCGAAAATTATCGTAATGGATTTGCTCTTTAGACAAATTTTGAAATTTGTATAATATAGTAATACCCGTTTATGTCAAAATATATCTACCACGCAAATCCATTAAATGCACAGCACAAACATTTGTAATAGTGCACAAAAACATTACATAATATTTATCAGCAAACAAGACAACTCTCTACGTTTCGAAAGGGACTAATAAATAGTATGTAATTTGCATGAATATGTTCTTCCAGCGCAGAACTCCACTCATTAACATTAACAAATGAATCCACCAGCTACGAGACGAGATTGTAAGTATGACTCAAAAACACGGATTATGAGCCAAGTATTCTTTTACGTTGTTGTCATTCGATTTAAATCGAGTGATAAATTTAATTTCTTCCTCCTCAATGAATTCATCACTATCGTAGGTAGGGTACTCGTAAAAAGAAGCACAGACCTCTTCGTACGAGACACAGCCCTTCAGTACTACATCGTGAGAGGAGCGTGGCGAGGCTTGGCAAAGCGTGGGTTGCGACTGGGACCGCAAAATGCGCAGTTGCGTAAAGGACCGGAATCTTCCAGCTGCCACAGCAGATTTCTGTAACAGGAGTACTCCGCCGGCGAACGGGAACGGGGAGCAGGTGCACTTCAGCCTTCTGACTGAACGCAGAGCCCGCCGACGCACTGCAGATCGCGAAGCAACCGAATGTCACACCTAGCGACAGCGGTTGCTTCTCCCGCGGTTTCACCTTCCTATTTCGTTCCGTTCAATTGATATTCAATTTCCGAGTTAACGTCGTGTACTATGCAGTACCAACATGGCAATGAAACCTCGACAATAGAACAAAGCTGTAATATCTAGTCAATGATCAAAGCCATTCTCTCGCAAATGTGAGTAGCGCACGCTGAAAACTAAACAATTGAGGAGCCAAAATAACAGTTCAGACGAACGGAATGTATTCCGTAGGAGAACCGGAATGCAATTAGGAAATGTGCAATCGTGAGAAGAGATACTATAATAATCATGGTGACTAGGAAGATAATGATTGTTACTTTAGCCATGTTAGAAGCAAAAATATAGTGTATCCTAATTAATTAGAAGTAAAAATAACAATACTAATAAATAGAAAGAACATGTGCTTCTTTCTATATTCCCCTTGATAATAATGGCTATTTCCACATGATATTGGCCCACGTCAAGAAGAAATGTTCAAATGTCAACTCTACGGAACCTAGCCTACTATTGCATTTCCCCTCAATCACACGACTTATCATTCCACAGCTAAATATCACACTATTTCAGTGCCAAGTGTGTAACGAGCTTTCGGTTAACAATCGTCGACCGTGAATTTACAGCCTGGCAATAACAACAGAGAAGGAAGCAATGGCCCCAACCAGGAAAAGATGAGGAACGCACATTCGATTTACGCTGAATCCATCGCAAGCCCTCACTACATCGAAGCAAAATAAAATAAACATTGAACCACACAAGGGCGGAGAAGGCGTAACATAGATCAAAAGCATTAAACTGCACGAATGATAATGAGGGGGACTGTGAATCACGTCAGCCTCGAAGTTGTGCACACAAGGCGCGATATGCACCAACAACAACCGTTACGTAAGGCCAGATAAGCCCCATGGAACGAACCGCGAACAATGCTCGCCTCCACGCCGGCGCAACATGCGCAGCGGAATTATCGAATCGCCCGCGCATTCCGAGCGAACGAACAAACAAGGCGCTCGCAGAGCGATGGATTCCGTTCCGATCGGGCATCACGAGCATCTAGGAATCTTCAAAAGTTTCATTTCAACGAGCGACTTGATTCTGCTTCCCTCAATGCATCCAGACCGCCGCGCCGAAGAGAAGAAGCTGGAAAGTTTCCTACAGCGACTCGCGCCGAGAACCTAGCGCTTTTTGGAAAGCGACGGACGACCGCAATCGCAACATCCGGGATCCCACTCGAGGGTTGGCTCGGCGATGTCTCGTTTGAACTCTTCTCCAACAAAAACGGGGCAGTCCTATTAATACCCCCTTTGCTGAAGGGCGGCAGCTGCGTCAAGAAATATTTTGTCATACCCGATACGAGTATTAAGCGCATGAAGTATGATATAACATTATCGCCAAGTTACCTTCACTGCTGTCAGAACTGCTGCTATTTACAACCAGGAGGGTAATCTCTACGTACGTTATCCTCATTACGCGATTCTGCGGACGTCCTTGTTTTCCAAGAACTGTTCTACAATATCGCCGCTTTATCGTTTCAATGACCTTCATTGTACGAACCCCTAGCTGGTAGCAACTACCGTACTGACTGAGGTAACACCAAAACTCCATTTACAAAAGTATTATTCAGTTTCTTTCAGTTACACCATTACATTTACCATCTTACTGTATCGCACTTACTCCCCCTACCCTTGGGCCCATTGCGTCATTCGCGATCACAAAGAAAGGGCAAAAAGAGACACGACATTGGCTTCAAAACAACTACTTGCCGCGCAAGAAAAGGTAATAGATCGTAAAATCTTTATTATGATACATCAATGCCTACGATTTACTGCCATTCTTGAAAATGGTTGAATGATTTTGGTTGGTAGATAATTATAAAGATGCGGAATGAATGATGGAACAATGATGGACTGAGAGGCTTGGATAATAGGAAAACCCCGAGGAAACCTCCCGCGCACTCGCCTTATCAACCAAAATTACTGAAGGACCGATCAGGATTTTATCCCGGTCCCAACGGAAGAAGTTGAGCAGTCTGGCCGCTACACATCGGGTCATTCTGTTATTTTGGAAAGAAAAATAAACGAGTAAATAAACATTGAGGCCGCCTACAAGGAGGCACGAAGTATTTCATCTTGAGTTAAAAAATCTCCACGTCCTGAGGAGTAATGACGTTATTTTGTCTTAATTCTGAACTTGTGAACACCTGCGTAGAGCTGGTCCGAATGACCCAAATTGCTGAAGTGGCAGCGCGGGGCGATCGCGGACAAACGGGCAGTGAATCCCGCTTGGGCAAGGATGTTCATCATTCGGATAAGATGGCCTACCAAACATCACTTTTCTAACATCATCACTTCTTTCTGGTCTGCCCTGGGTGGCGTAGGAGCAGGGAATTTGTGACATATACAAGTAGTAGCACCTTGGACAGCGCCATTCCTACTGAGACCGACTTCAGTTCGGTAACAGTCTGGGACTGTTACTCGTGTGCAGCGTGGGCCTGCCGGATCACAGCTGGCGCTCCAAGGTGTAACGTTGTAGGCCTCTATTCCGGCAATACGGGTCATGCGGGCTATGCTCGTAAGATATAGCAAGAGAAAACTGAATATAAGTGCCTGCAAGCCACATAAGGTAGTGGAATTGAGAATCCTGGTAGGTACCATTGTGGCTGCACCTGGAGGAAGTGCCGGCCCCCAGCCGGTGGGGCGGTAAAGGTGCACAGTGTCTTATAATGGCATAACTTATATAGGTATATTATCTTATGTGTACCTGAAAACTCAAGAGTGCGGAATATACTTAATCGTCTCTGAAGAACAAGTAATTCTGAAAATGAAGAGTAATGGATCATATTGTAACACTTGTTCAGTTACAAATACAATTTCAAAAATATTTTGAAATTCATGACCAAAAAATTTGTTCTTGTTAAACGCATGTGGACAGCGAGTAACGAAGTAAACCCAGCCCCTACAAGAAAGCTAAAAGCAGCTGGCTCTTGGGTTCGGTACTAGATATCCCTTTCACCGTTGAACCTTTATGCTGGAGGAGAAAGGTTGACTAGTCACGGAAGGGAGGAAGTAAACCACGCAGTCCGTATGTTTCTCTCTTGTAGCGGCCATGTTGTTTTGATCAAAACGAGCTATCCGAGGTTAGAGAAGCCAACAAGACATTTCAATGCGGCATGCAAGCTGACGTCTGCAGTGACGCATGGGCACCGAAAACGAATCTGTATTTGAAATATAGCTTGGCGGCAACGACCACAGCTAACTATGATGTATTAGAAAGCTGTATTTAAATTATCACAATTTAGCGCTGAAAGGTTGTACGTATACCCAAAATGAGAATAAAAGGCAAAATGATTGTTTAGTTTTCCTAAAGGAGACTCACACAAATCGGAAAAGCAGAAAGTGCGAAAAAATGTACTAAGTATGACGATTACTAACTTACCATTAGAGTTTTATTGATGCTTCAAATATACTTTTTAGTTTTTTTCTACTACGTAGTAAAAGGAAGTTATCAAATGCTGCAGGAAAAAGAGAAGACTTTTTCCCTTTTTCCATATACGTTTATGTACTTCCCATATATTACGTGAAGTCCTACTTCATATTTTGGGGGGTCCATGGTACCGAAAAATTGTTTCACTCAAAACGTCTGTTCGTATATGAATAAAATTAGTTCCTAAATGGTACGCATAATTCTCGCTAAAATGGATATTCCCGTATTTCCACCCAAACGATGATGTGGCCTCTAGAATTTGACACATCTTTTAAATTTTTTAGGCATTTGACTTGATAACCTACGATAATTTCATAATTTTCTCAAAAACGCTTTCAATTTTTTGCTTGCCTATTTCTATGTAGACAGTGGAGCAGTGGATATACGGTGGAGAAAAGTTTGTCATTTATCTCAAATTTTCTTTTACATTCGTACGGATGTAAGAGTATAAATCGCGACGAAAGCTTGCATGCTGTAATTTCACAAGTTCACTATTTAACTATGTGATGTAACCTATTGAATGTGCTAGTTACTTTTACTGATTAATATGCGTGTAAGAATTATATCGATGAATTTTAATTGCACCTAAAGGAACATTAGTTTAACTCTGCACATTACCACTTTCTTTTGGAAAGAACTTGCGATTTCTACAAAGTAATAAAAAAGGATTTATATTATCTATATTCAAACTTAATACAGGAATATGCAATGAGATTTCTGCCTAGAGGCTGGTGGAAACTTTAAGAACCAGTACATTTAATATCGATTCATATGACCGTTTACTTCAAGAATCATCATGCACTATCTTACATACTGGAAGTTTCGTATCTATTAAAGAATAGCTAATATTAAGTTAGTAAATTAATAAAGAATTCAAAAATTTTAGCGTAATGTAATGTACCCTTTTACAGAAAAAAGGAAGAATTAGTCAACATATACAACGTTTCACACAGTATGGATTAGGGAACTACACTTTAAAAATCATTACAAAAGTTTCCGAAAAGATATGACCCAACCTTTACTGGAATATGTTGTGTGAAGGAAAATATCCCCAACCTATCAAAACCACATACTTTCATGAAAATTTCAGTGACTGGACACGGACGTATCACGGACTGGACAACTTAATGAAGTAATATTTGCTAGTAGAAGCTTCTATGCGTTTTTTTTTGTGCTAAAACTACAAAGGCGACGCACTTTAAACTGTGTTCACTCAGTTTTATAAAGCTGTTCGATAAATATGTATCGATCAAGACGTATGCTGTTATGATAGACATCCATAAAAGTGTTGACGTTACTTTGCATATCTTACTTTAAACAATGAGTTAGTATTTCAATGCGTCTTCCATTGTACGTATTCAGACCTTTAAATTTGCGGAAAAGCCTGTAATATTTCGAAGTATTTGAATTAGCAAAAATTTGCACCAACATGGCTGCCAGCACACGCTTCAATTTGCAACAGGTAAGTACGGTCATTGCCGTAGGACTGTGAAACCTTGGTCCTTCAGGCCCCGTTAGTTGGCAGCCAGGAAGGGGGTGGAACAAGCCAAACATGTAGCACCGAGTACAAAGAAGGCGAACCAACTAGTATCATAAAGCCTGTACCATTGCAGCACCACTATTTTAATTTTATAATTATAATTTTCACTAATTTCCCTCCATAAAAGAAGCCTAAACGCGCAAGCGGGCACAACAAGGTCGGTCGTCTCCCCCTGCCTAAGACAGGGCAACTATAGCCCAAAGGCGACAAATTGGAAAAATACAGAATGAAAGTCAGAAAATTCATAGAAATGTCTCATACTAACTCAGATTGCAGATCGCATGCCTACTCTCCAGGAAAACGTGCAGTGGAATATTTTGAGAAGACGTGAACGAGGTGTGGTCATACCATATTTTAAGTCTCTTTTCCCCCATATTTCCTATTACCGAAGAGTAACGATTGTATACAATTGTTCCTCTGCCCTATTAGCACTTTCGTTGAACTTCTGCCAACAGTTCAGTGGCACCACCCAGCGCATTCGCCCATTCCCCGCTAGCTGAAGCCCCACACCCCGCCTCGCCTCACCTCGACCTGCTCCAGTGTGCCGCGCGACAAAGGAACCACGTAACACCGCCTCCGGTTCGCCTCTTCCAAACACTTCCCGCCCTGCTTCGCCGCCGCTCTCTCATCACCTGCTTTCCCCACTACTTCTCGTCGCAGCCCTGTCTGTCTCTCTTTCTGCCATTCACTCTCCCCTCTCGTTCGCTCGCCGGCGCTACGCGTCGGTAAAGGCGACACCGCCCGGTGCGGCGGCGGCAGAGGGCAGCAGGGAGAGGAGCGAAATGAGGGCGGGGGCGGGGGGAGGGACGGTCGACGCACGTGCCAGCGGGGCACGCGAGCGCGCGCGCAGCGTGTGCGCCGCAGGCACGGGGCGCGCCCCCACACGGCCTCTCCCCTCCCCCTCCGCCTCCGCGCCGCCGACCCGCCCTGCTCCCCGCGGAAGCGGTGGAGGCTCCATGGAAACAACGCCCCCATGAGCGCCCATTCACGCGTCCTCCGCCGCTAACGAATTTCCTGCGCACGCGACCTCGCGCTGCTCCCCTACCCAACTGCTCTTCAAATGCAAATTCCGTCACGTAATAAAGTCGGCGTAACGATAAAAGGTCCACGATGAGGTACGCGAAAAACTCGCGTTCATTACTGCACGAATGATTGGGATGCTTACATACTCGATATATCTATCGTAGATTCGAGATATACTGAGATACTATATATAATATGGGGAATAAGCAGCGGAAACAAAACTTGTTAAAGAGAATCATTATGTTCATTGTTTTCCCTTTCGCATGAACAAAAGAACACCTGTGTTCCCCATATCGCCAACGGTTGCTTTGTTGCGCCATGTATAGCGGCACAAAAACCTGATCATTCTATTGAAGGTTTCCAACTTACTTTTTGTTTGTAAGACTTTTGCAAAACGCCCAAGCACGAGTACAACAATGAAGCCCCGAGTATATCAAGAGGTTTGTTTCTTTTAATTACTAACAGAATTGAGAAATACTAGCCGCGTTCTTTTGTGGGACAGCAATACCCATAACTAAACAACGACTTCGAACGTAATACGAAAGTTGGGCTTGCAAGTACAACGGTAGCTAAAATTGGTAACTCGTTTCCGGTTGCAAACGGGTTTAACTGCGGAATGCACTAGTGCACATCCGGTGGAAATGTCAGTTGAGTCATAGAAGGCAAATCTATTTCGAACACCGCGCTGTTCCGCACCCCATTCTAAGAAATTTGCTCTGCTATTCCTAAAAGTAAACCATGTTGCCGTAACTGTAAGTTTCCCTTTCATTGTAATTAATTTGTTAAAGCGTTATTCCCTGGCCTTTCCGCCGTCTTCGAGGAAACTGCTTTCGTTTGAAGTAATGGTAATTCCAATATCATTTGATAGAAGAGCATCAATGTCATGACAGTAGACCACGATACTTTTGTAAATAATAACACGTTCGTCTTGTAAAATAAACTTCAACATAAAAACACCTACCTGTGAAACCGTCCACAAAAACACCACGGAAAACATGCCTCTGATTCAGTAAACAAACAGACAATGCAAAACTACAGATTCTGCTACAAAGGAATCGACTTTAAAATACATTTTCCATTATTTATCAATATAAAAACATCAAACAAATACATATTGGAAATTTAACATTTTTTCTCCCTTATCTTTCTTACGTTTTCAGTTTTTCTATCATTACTATTCTACGTAGATGAGCATATTTTCGCATTATAAGAAAAATTGTAATTTGAATCCCCCTACAAGCCTCCGAAAAATAAGTCGCAATAGCTATTGATCTAATCAAACTTTGAGGATAATGATTGGTTGTCTTGCTCATTCTTTTGGAATATGTTAATATATTAATTATTCGTATGCACATCTCTAACATTAACAATCGTCTAAGACACACCAATCATCCCCCTCGTTTCACCGACCAAGTAATGAAATCACACTATGTTGACTTTGCATCGCATTAGTTCACACCTTCTGAAACAGTTTCCGGTGAATTTTAATCACTTTTGCATGGCACGCGCAGAATTCTACCGGACCGAGAAACAGACACACACAATACTCATACGATCCGTCGGATTTTGATTTACTTGCCTTTTGATGGCGTACATGTTAAACTTTCTGGGTTTGCTTGATTTGTCTGCAACAATTCCCTCCGTTGGCATACGATTATTTAAATATCAACAGATTTATTGATCTGTAAAACCCATTGATCTGGTGAAAGCAACAGATGACGAAAGTGCTCATCACATACATTTGTGTACATATATTATAGCTGTGGTGATAAGGAAAAAGGGAATAACTGCAATTTTTGTCAAAATCGAGATAATACTAAATTTGGTATCCTTGATACTTATACTTTCATCAGAAAAGATAATAAATATAGTAATCTGTAATATTTGAATATACGAGCAATGTTAAATTATCAAACAAATGGTTAAAATAAGGAAAAAGGGAATAACTGCAAAACTTTGAGGAAAAAGGAAATAACTGCATTAAAATCAATACTAAAAGTAATGAACATTAATTCTGTTTAATTTTATTAATTATTCTAAATATTATAACACTTTTAATCATTTTTTAGTTAATTTAAACCGAAATTAAGCAATAAATTAAATCATTTTATAATAAATAACAAATATTACAAATTTTAAAATAATACATTCAATCATTAATATAATTCAATCATTAATAAATTCTATTATATTTACTAAATTTATACTTACTTTGCAACAATGAAATTTTTGTATTGGATTATCCTTGTGATGAATTCTTTGAATCGAAAGAATTATATTGCTGTATAAGATCCATCGATTTTTTTTATAAAATCTATTTTGTAATCGACGTTAATTTGAATTAATTTTTCGAATTTATTTTATATACGTTTTACTCGCACATTGTTACATCACTCAGTTTAAGTTTTCAAATGATATTATCATTGTTGACATGCTCCAGAAAGCAAAAGTTACTCTTTTGTATTTGCCTATATCTATATATCACACATCAACACAACTCCATTGTTGCCATACTCAAAATTAAGAAGTTTACCATTACTCACTCAACTGGATAATTTTACCTATGCACTCCTATTTCTTCTAATAGATGGCGCTACCATGAATGTCAAAATTAATCTGTCAAAAATTATACTCACCTTTGCTCCATTAAATCTCGAAATAAACTGCTCTGATTTGAAAAATAAATCGGAGTACTCTGTTTATTTTTCAAATTGGAGCAGTATTTTTCGTGCTTTAATGGAGCAAACATTCTGACAGGATGGGTGCTCCACGGCCCTTAACGTAACGTAATATGTTAATTATATTAATATATTAATTTATTATTAATTTATTTAATTATATATTATTGTTATTATTTATTTTCATATTACATTATTAAATTACGAATTGTGTATAAATAATTTATTTCAAAAAAGGAAAAATGTTTTAAAATCATTTTAACTGAAAAGTTTAACTACAATTTAATAATTCTTATTTCGTAAGTCAAATACTACAAAAATAGTATGCTTTTATTAAAGATTATAGTATATATATGTATTCACTCCATAAAATTAAAATAAAAGATAAAAATAAAGGAAAAGAATGATAAATAAACATTTATGGAAAAAGGAATAACTGCAAATATTTAGGAAAAAGGAAATAAGTGAAAAATTAACATTTAATTACATTTATTATTATTATAAAATGTTTATTTGAAGTCCTGAAACTATGTTTTGTTTATACGAAAGTGTTGAGAAAAAACCTACGGTCAACTTACTTAAATCTGCACAAATAGAATTTATGACTTTAAATGCATTTTTCTCGAAATTATGAAAATTGCAGTTATTCCCTTTTTCCTTATCGCCACAGATATTATAATACATATTGTAAAAATAATTAAAAGATATAATTTTCAGTTGAATGCAAGTAGTATTGGTAACTCGTTTCAGTATCGTAACATCAATACAAAAGTACTGGTGAATCACACGAGTAAATAATTTTATTTGTGTAATCGAATAAAACTGAATATTCTGAATAAGATGAACTAAAAAACCACCAATGGGTAGAGGTTGAGGGTATGTAATTAGCGAGGACGTATATTATAATTAATTCGATTATATTTTAAAGAACTTAATGGGAATTTCCGAAGACAAAATCCTTAATGGCAACCTCAACCGAAAAATGAGGAAATGTACTAGACAACAGGAACATATATATAAGGAACATCTAAAAACATTCATTTACGCTATTCATTTGCTGCAGCTTTTGTAGTCTGCTATATAAGATAAAACATTTTTTCTTAATATAATCAGAAACTGAGTTTCGTGGCTTCAACTAACAATAAGAGTACATTAGAAACCCACCCCGCATTCTCCCATTTCATAACAGGAAGGCCCTCAAAGGACAGCATCAGCATGCAAGTCAAAGCCATTAAAACAATTTTCTAACGCCATGACAAAATCACTGCACAAAATAATGTTAAAAAGAGGTTTTATTTATTCGCATTGTAGGCAAATGAAACTGAATGAATTTCTAAAAAGCACACATCTTTATCACTATTAGTCTATTGTAACTAAGATTTTAACTAAGATTTCAATAGAATCGCAGGCATCAAGGGGTAATTTTTGTAAATTGTATTGAAGAACATGATTGTATGACAAAACGTGAATAAAGCGAATAGTTGCTTCCCCGTGCAAGGCGCACGCAAAATACCCCGCTGTGTAATAGCCGCAAAGGCTTCGGCTCGCCATCACGGTGGTCATCGCTCTTACACCATCGGTTTCAACACCCACTGCCGAAGTCACACACTCAAGATACTGTCCCAAACTGCCGGCCTGCTGCGCAATCACCACCACCACCATCCCCATCTCCCACGCCTCGGCCATCAATATCTGTCCCCTAAGTGACGCTGCCATGTTTCCGCCTCCGCCAGCCTCCGCTTCCCCGCCCCTGCCGCTGACGCTGCTACCGCCGCCGCCACCACCACTACATCGCCGGTTCAACGACTCGGAGGCGGTCCCCGCAGCGAAGCGCAGCGCAGAGCAGCGCGCGCTGGAGAGAGCGGAGCAGAGCGGAGCGGCGATGCACGGTGCGGGTGCGGGGCGGTGCGGTGCCGCGCCGCCCAGCTGACGGCCTCCGATAAGAGCCCGCGCGCGACCTGCCGGCCTCAGCGATAAGGCGGTGGGCGGGCGAGCGCGGGGGGAGGGGGGGGCGGACGCAGCCGCCCGCCCGCCCGCCCGCCCGCCTGCCCGGCTCGCCCCCCCCCCCCCCCTCTGCCCGAGCCCGTCGACGACGACGACGCGTTCTCTGCAGAACAAGCCCGCCCACTTCCCCGGATCAGGCGGAGTTCACGAGAAATACTGAAGTCCTCCCTCCGAACTCCAGCTTTCTCGTCCGTGGCCCACAACAACATCGGCTCTCAGTCTAAAAAATTCTTGAGTCCCGCCGTTACTTTTGAAGATCACGTGAATCAGCTGTTTTTCCTCACTAAGTATGCATATGCATTTTCGTATCAGATGGAATATCGATGAATTTCTAACACGAAAAGATATGTAAATGAAGATTTCGCGGCGGAACAGCACTTGAGCAATGACGAACTCAAAACTCCCAGCGAGGAAACATGTGTAATTAGTTAATGTAATTTTCCTGGCAGTCAGGAACAAGTCTGCTAATCAGCAGTACATGCAGCACACTAATATCGATATGTTCATTGTCATTAAGGTATCTTATTGTCGTCAATGTGAGAAATAATTTAATGAGATTAAACGATACTTTATGACGCGCCCTGTACCTAGCAGTACCGTATTGGGAGGGGGGGCTGGGTGTCATGACCCACCCCCCCGCCAAAAAAAAGGTCCTAGAGTTTTCTTTTGTTACCTTCATTTATTTGGCGAAATTATTTAAATATTTATTTGTTATAATTATGTAATTATTTAAAATATACTATTTTATATCACATACACAATATAACAAAGTTTTATTATTCAACAAAAATGTATGATGGCCCCCTCTAAAATGATCGGCTGGATCCGCACCCAGTATATCTGAGACACGAACTGTCTGAGTAAATACGTGGTACTCATCCAAAGCAACCAAACTTTGTAAATTGCAAGTTAATCAGGGATAAAAAAAAACTCGTTTTCAATACACGTATTGTTCACACGACATAATGAAAAACACAGAAGGCGTACAAACACTAAGATGGGGAAGCAATTTTCACGAGAAGGAAGGACACATATGTGAGAAAATTTCTGATATTTTCATATGACGTCGTGGAGGATGCATGAGTGTGATTATTGCGCCCATGTAATTGGATTCTAGAATATACTATAGATTATTTTTGAATATTTTTCTCATTATCTAATGTAAATTAAATGCACTATTAATAAAAAAATATTTCCATTTATTGTAAGAAAATATACATCATAACTTTTTTAAATTATTTATATTTTTTACATTTAATTTGTTAATATGTTCATGTGTTAGTATAAAACTGAACAAAAGAAATGATTACAGCGATGTTGAAAAATTTAAAAAACAATACCAGTATACATTGCACTAAACTAACACCCCGTACCCCATTCAATGGCAGCGTTATGCTAACTTAAAAACGTCTCCCCCAGTTTTTAGAGTAACGAAATTTATCGACGATCGCTTGTTAACCCTTCTCCATATTCGAGAATGTATCATCCCCTTCTACGCGTAACAGTATTTTTTGTTGTTCCTATTCTACGCTTGATCGTTCACAACGGAAAGCATTGTATTCATTGCGAGAATACGTTGGTTATAACGACTATATACTGTCATAATGTATCCAAGTTCTGCAGCAATATTAAGATTATCAATGATTAGGCATATCACAGATGAGTAGAATTAAATACACTTAATGAATGGTGATTTCGAGAACAGTGCTGGGACAAATACCAAAGTAAGCGAAATGAGAAGAAGAAAAAAAGAAAAAAAACAGAAAAATCATGAAATACTGGACCTAACGTTTAATAAGCATCGCATGTATGCTTTAGCACAAACGAATGAAAATATACAGTAATTGCATTTCCTTTGAATGCTTTCTCAACAGTCTTGGTTATTCCTAAATCCTCGTCAAAAAAGAAAAACAGGAATGTAAAACGTCAATACCCAGGATTACATTTTTTTTTCGAAAGCTTCGCTGACATAATAGTTATGTTTGCATTTCTCTCCCGGATGAATGTTGGCACTGATACATTTTTCTGAACACAATGGCAATAGTACGAAGGGGAATCATTCAAGGACGCATTGCGAAAACAAGGATACTTAATTAATTTTCTCACTTATCCGGCCAACGAAATTTGATAACAGAATTCGTCAGGGAAATTACTACTCAATTCCAGTTCATTCATCGATACATTAATCGATACATAGATGGAACGAAAGGCCGGCTTACTCCCTATATTCAAGTTAGCGCAGCATCTCAAGACACAATTACTCGGAATGAAAATTCTGTTGAAATTACGTTTTGCCAGGGAGAAAAAGAGATGACCGGCAGTTGATCCCTCTCTGCGTTCTATCATAGTAGCTAATATTTACACGTCTCTTATTGTGTTCCGGTGCTTCAAGGCTACTGACGTCGTGTTTCCCCATTTCATTTACTTCATATTCCAAGTAAACATCAGAACTAATCGAATGAATAGTAAATTATAGCGAAATTTTTCGAACAATTAAAGAGGATAACATAAATGCCCTGCGTGTCTTTAAAATGACATATCAGATCATTAATTTGCCTCTTAATACTTACGGCATGCAATTGTTTAAGAGCCACATTTTTTTTAATAGACCGTGTTACAACTCTTCCTTCTGTAATCAGCAGGAGGGAATGTAAAATGCAGCGAGCAAGATCACTAGTACAAAAACAATGTTCTGACATCGTATATTCATCTGCATATTTGCATATGTTGTGGATTTTTTCTTACATAAAATGAGTGTATGACAAGATGCATATGTGAATACTTTCGGACACATAACCAACAACAACAACAACAACAACAACAACAACAATAACAATAATAATAATAATAATAATAATAATAATAATAATAATAATAATAATGTGGTGCTACAGGATGACAGACTTTCTCATACTAGTTAGTTTTCTAATTCCATTGGTCTGTGCTAGTTTTCGGACAGACGGATGGACGGACAGACGGACTGAAGGATGGACGGACAGACGAATGGACGGACAGATGGATGGACGGACAGATGGATGGACGGACAGGCGGATGGACGGACAGGCGGATGGACGGACAGGCGGACGGATGGACAGACGGGCGGACGGATAAAAGTTTTGAAGAAAATACCTTTTCGGTATCAGGGGACCCCAAAAAGTGTATTTCCATTGAAATCTCGAAAACGATTTTCCGCAGGATTACATAACTTTCTCTATACTACGAATATTACTCCGTATATACTACGTACGTACGACATACGAGATAGTATTAATAATAATAATTATTAAAATTAGCACAAAGTATACACCCCTAACCCACCCCCAGCCCTCCCTACTCTACTGACCTTCGCTCGCCCGACCGTCTCTCAAGCCTCCACCAGCACCCCCGCGGTTTACGACCCTTCACCCGCACCCCACCCCTCTTCCCGCCCCCTCACGCTGCCGACCGGCTGTGTTCTTAAACAAGACACACGCTCAAAGATTCGCAGAACTTTGTTTTCGGCCCAGAAGCTGCAAGGTATGTACGATCCAGTTTGCTTACGCATCTTGCATACAATAACTACAACCTGTTAATAATATTTTTATTTCACATTTTAGCTCTGAGGATGATCGCTACGTGATCGAAACGATCTTAAGCTGAATAAAAAGTATTGATACCAGACAATATCTTTATTTATTTATCATAGAAATGGATAATTGAAGTAATTATTTCAAAAGCATACTGCATGAGAACTGTAAAAAAAGGACATCCTCTGCAATTTTCCCCCACCGCTACGTGAAGCCTGGGTTGCCGCCCACCGCGACGCGCAGGCGTTAGCGTGGCCGGGGGGCGGGGGCGTATGCGGATCGAGTGCCGAGCAGCGAGGGCTCACGCGCGAATTCGCGGAGACCGATATTGCCAAACGCTGACCTTGCCTCCTCGGCGGAGGATTTTCACGCTGCGGCCGAGCGAGGGAGAAGTCAGGCGAACAAAGCGTGACGCGGGCGCCCGGCCCCCGCCCCCGCCCGCGCCCCCGCCACCGCGCCCGCGCCGCCCGCCTATCTTATCGCCCCAACGAACCGACAAGCCAACGAATAGCACGCTCCGCGGCGGGGATGCTGATGGCCGAACTCCCCAGATGAACTCTCGCTTCATCGTGAACACTGACGCACGCAGTGACTTTCTACCAGGGACTTCTTCAAACACGATGTAGACGCAGAAAGATTTACGATATTACAACTATTAGCCTGATAATTCCGAACCATTCATTTCTGAAAGAAAGAAATGGTCAACCTAGAAGTATTGTTCTATTAAATGCAGAGCATACAACACATTATATTACACCCACAATATAGTATAGTTTTTTTTTTAAAATATGTTAATAATAGCAGGTAATACTTGATGTCTAATGATGCGCCAGTTCCGCACTGTATAACCTAGTATTTTGAAAAATTATTCTTATCGTTTGGGACCGAATGATTCTCACAGACAGAGCAGTCAGCAGTAATTAAACGGATATTGTTACATTCCGTAATGAAAACAGGCAGGCCGATGTAATTGATGCATACATTCCGAACACTTTAAATCTTCAGATCAATTTCACAGAAAAGAAGGCTAAGAGATCTCTCAGAGTCTGTCAAACAATAATGGAATGCTGACCAAGTTAAATTCATTCCTATTCTACCAATGCTGTCTCGAAGACCTTGCATCGAAGTCTCACGGAATTAGTGTTAAAAAATGAAAGCTGGTAGAGAAGACAAACATCTCAATGATTAGAATAACCAGGATATTTGTGGGATGTGATTAACATGATGAGCTAATAATAATAATAATAATAATAATAATAATAATAATAATAATAATAATAATAATAATAATAATAATAATAACTTTCCTTTTTTGTTAGGTCACTGGCTATGGCGAAAAGACGGCCACAAAGTGCCAATTCTTATTTTGCTAAAAAGCATTATCCAGACGTAATAAAATGTCTCAAGTCTTTATTTTCTCGCATACTACTTCTGTATTATAGAGAAAGTAGCGTAATGCAATTGCAAAAAAATGCGATTTTTCAACAGAAAACTCCGTATTGTGGAGTTCTGAAGCCAAAGAAGTGGATAATATTTGTTTCTACATGTTAATCACTTCCTCTAGCCAGTCTGAATAGCTGAGGTCGCTAATGCTCGAGGGTCGTAGGTGCCTCCTACTAAATGGAGCTGCCGGTTCGATTCCCGCCCGGAGCATGGTTGGTTGGGTGTATCCGTATTCGAATTCCGCTACCATTACCCCAAAGTTACAAATCCAATGTTAATTACAGTGGTTGCATAAGGATCTTTGTAGTTGAAAGAGCGACCATTAATAAGAAAAAAAGAAATACTTCCTCTAATGCTCTGTGTAGTCAGAATCCATATTTGGTGGGTACTTGATACCTAAAAATTGGTTGACAGAAAAACATGTCTGTGGTTAACACGATTTTCTCCAAAAATGATATTCTCTGATCGACCTGACCAAAATATACTTAATATTAAGACATTAAGTTCTGTAACCCATCAATATTATATCGTGTTCAGAAAAAAATAGAACACTACAATTTCGTACGTTCATTAATGCACTGGGAGTCAACAAGGTCAATAGGATGGTGGTAGTTAATGGTATGTAGAAGTAATAATGAAAACACTATCGGAAAGTGGTCATTACGTGAGAATGAAAACTTTCACTAAAAGCACGACTGTGAAGCAATAAAAAACATTAACTTCCGTACACGCGTGCAAACCAATGGTAAGATTCATTTATAAATTTGAAACACAGTTACAATATCGTTCAGATGTGCCATCAAGAGTGACCGGTGCGAAGTCGCGAGGACGATGATGGGGGCCAGAGTTGATTGTTCTCTGCTCACGGGAACTGGCGTTTTGCCGCAAATCAGGTCCTATCAATTCGGAAACGAATGGTTCACGAAGAACTCTGTCGCAGGACATAAATTACATACAATCACTCACAGTTAACAAAAATTACATCCTCCGATATTCACGAATATATGAGGGTTGTGCAAAACATATTCTTTAAAGAAAAAATAAATAAATAAGATATTTATGCCAAAGAACACAAAGGCCCTCAGAATCTTTCAGGAAACCTCTCCCCTTTCGGTCTTTGAGAACGAAGGAACCTGAATGTAGGCATGCATAACATTCATAATTCTAAAGACTGCATTACCTGATTTTCGAAAATTATTAAATACAAATGGTCGTATCTGAAAGTTTGCCCTTCTACTGAAAAATCGCTCACAACAATTGTCGAAAAAGCATATTCTTATACAGGAAGCTATTTTTTTAAATCTTTAGTTCAGAATTGCAAAAAAATATATATATATTCAAAGGTCAAAGCTATCCACATCTCGACTTGAACCGAACGAGCCATATGACCTAACTAGTATCTTTCTTGATGTAATATATATCACATGAACCTTCTCGTGAGACATTACGAAAGAATTAAGAACTGAATGAGAAATGAAAAATGTGCAGATACAGATGCAAATAAGGCAGGATCATAAATGGAATAAAGAATTTTTGCTTTGAAAGACAGGGAAATAGCAGGAACTTACTGGAAAACAATGTGAAGAAGGGAGAAACTTCGAAAGAAATCAGGAAATGATATTACGAAATAAGGACTCTATGGTAAAGAAAAGCTCATTCTAATTTGATTTCACACAGCGAATAGGCATGACGACGACCGGATAGTGAGGGGAGGGGAGGGGAGGGGAGGGGAGACGAGCGAGTGATAAGCGACGAGGAGCGTGCTGGTAAACACACTGGGTGTGAATGGCGCGGGGGTGACCCGTCGTGCCGCGGCCGGCGCGCTGGGCGTTACGCGCGGACAGCGAGCTCTCAAACAAACAGGCCGCGCCTCGTCGTCACCACAGATGCGACATCGACGCCCACGTTTTGATGCTATAAAAATATCTCTGATTTAAAAAGCGATATATTGAAGCCGATGATATTTGTCCATCGATGTCTTGTCCTCGGAGTTTTTACGTTTCTTGATAGTGTGGTCGTGGATGAAAATATCTCATAATCACAATGTTGTGAAAGTTAAAATTGACATAATACCTTACGGTACTACTATACTGTCTGCTTATGTGTTCGGTCCGAACGAACGCGGTTTGAACTACTTTGTTCGAGCAGGTTATCCTTAGCTCGAGATTATCCTGATGCACTGGGATTTGCTTCGTAATACCTCGTATTTCGCACATGGAGAGGAATTTTGCATCTTTAACTATCAAAAAATCAAATTCAACTATTTTTTTGTTTAAAATAGAGTTTTTTGTCAATACATTGTTAACATCGTTTTCATTCTGAACACGGATGTTTGGCCACGTCGATGTTTTGTTATCGATGTCGCATCATTTGTCGTCTCTGGAGGCGACGGTAGCATGTGGCGCAGTCTATCTGGCACGTGGTAATCCACGAGCGTTACGACGTCACGCCGAATTCCGAACCACAGCTACTCAAGAATCTCTGCAGGCCATACGAGTTTCCCATGAAAAAGGAAAGCTCCCATCTTCTACCAGGTGATGGAACACAATTAGCCCAATAAATACTTCAACATTGATAATTAACAAAGTTCTCTGATGCTCTCGTATTCTATTATTTTTATACGTGAGATTATGCAAGAACATATTCTGAAGACTGAATCCCACCAGCGGTAGAATGCCAACTAACAGTGGGCAAACACAATGTAAAAGAGATTACAAAACATTTAATTTTTTTAATGTCAATCGAATTTATCAAACAATAAAATCAGTAAAAGCAACGAAAACAGTAAAATCTGTATATGATGTATGAGGAGAATAACTTGCGCACAGCTCCTCTATTTTTTTCTATTAGTTGAATTATGAACAAATGCCACCGAGGGTGGTTGGGAACATTTTCGAAATAGACACGTTCGCTTCGAACCAATAATAAAATTATTTTCATCGGCAAACGAACTATAAGTTTGAAATATTGAAATTGCTGACAAAATAACACCACCCCACCCTACTCCTCGCACAAGAAGCAAAATTTGACGGTAATATTAAAACATGTTTCAACTCTTTATACACACACACACACACACACACACACACACACACACACACACACACACTTGTCACATTGCTTGCGATACGAATGGAACCCGCCTGTTCAAACGTACATCGCCCTAGTAATTGTGTTTAATCGCTCGTAATTCTCTATTACCAAACTCATAGCTACCTATACGTAAATAGGCGACCCTCTAGGACGTCAACTTCGACACGGCTGCTTCATACAGCGTATTCTATTATATGCACTGAAACCAACCTCATGGCAGGGCAATTATGTCTTCCCTACGAAACAGTTCAAACTTAGACAATAAAAACTGCTAAAAATTGTAATATGTCGTCTTTTTCGCACACTTATGAATGTAGGCGATTTTATTAAATTCCGAAACGCGTGTTATCAGTAACATTCTTAAAACATTTTCTAAAAACTAAATTCTAAAAACTAATTTGGATGATTTCTGGTTCACAGAGGGGGGTTTAAAAGCCGTCAAAGTAAGATCTTAACAATATAACTGTCAAAAATGAAATGAACAGAACGAGAACGATAAGTAAATGTACATTAAATTAATTAATAAGATTTTACCAAATACCAATATATTAGACAATTTTATGCAGTGAAACCCTGAAATACTTGTCATTACGTACAACTTAATCGCCGGAAAATTTTGGCGTGTTAAACTTCCTCTTTCAATATCTTTACTCCTCATTTTCTAGAACTTTTCTCGGCATGAGATGTCATAGTCAGGAAAAAAACATTTACAATTGCATGGATTATACAGAATCATTGATAAGTTACAAAAGAGGAACGCGTTCGAAAGATACAATGCTGAAAAACTAGAAAATAACCTGTAGGAATTTTACATGCAGAACATAATAAAAATGTTTGTTGAGCGACAGGTACCTTATCAATAGAGTAGCGATCTGTAACTCATTCCTGCCCGTGGTTATGTGCATTATGAAGACCCCTAGACCCCTACAGCGACTGAAGTGCTCAAAATTTAAAAATTACTCTTTTTATTTGTTTCTGTCATTAATGAATATATTTGGAGCTAATTGCGAACAAAATGTTTCAAAAAAATAATAATTAGCGATAATTCAGGCAAAATTACGCCAAAATGTCATATTTTCACGACATATAGAACAAAATCTCTATCATTCCAATGTCGTAGTTATAGGAAGATGCCGAAAAAATTGAACTTTTTTAATTTTGGAAAAATCTTTTTTATGGAAAATTAAAATCATTCACCATTCTTATAAGCGTTCATAACGCTATCCTAGAACAAAGTTAAATAAACAAAATTGGAGCCATTTTTTGGATTGGAGACTGGAAAGGCGCTACCGTTGACGACGGACGGGCGGATGGACGTTTTGCCTTAGGATGCTGTCGATTTTTCGGTGTCAAGGAATCACGAAACGTGGATTCGGACTACACAACGTGTTAGAATCGTCCGGACGGACGAGATCGTTATGGCAGTAGTGCCGTAGCGATCTCGGACTGAAGGAACACGCGTTCGAGCCCCGCCTCGGGCATGGTTGTATTTGTGTTCGTCCTTTCACCCCCTCACCATCATCATATCACATCATACTGATATCGTTAATATCTAATGGTCGCTAATGACCTTGCTGTTGATGCGACCTTAATTTTTTTAAGTGATAGAGGAAGTAATTTATTTCATATAGCAAGATTTATCCCAGTTTTCGATACCAAGGCCCGGCAATTGGAGTTTTTCTGTCGAAAATCCGCCGTTTTCCGGAGCACAATTACAATACTTTATTTTCATATGAAATCAGTGCGAGAATGTAACACAAACGCCCAATATCAACTATATTAAGAAAGTAATTCCCAGTACATCCTAAATTCAGGATGTGGTAAGAATTCTTGTAGTAAGACTTATTCTCAAAACTTAGATTTTTCCCGTTTCAAACCTCCCTCCAGTTAGTCGTTGGGCAAAAATGCTATTGAGTACGAAGGAAGCGATAGAGTACGACGAAATGCACACCAACAGCTTCGAATCTATGCAAATGAATAGCTGAGGGATGACCCTGATAGCAGTGCCGTAAGTGATACGAAGCAATGTTTTCATGGAAGTCATTGTATAATTCCGAAATCAACAGACTTTTCCTTCTCATTTAATTTATATACTTTCTCTCAGAGGATTTATAAGAACGGTCCTTCCATTCATGCAAAACATTATGAATGCAATTTGAACGAAGAAAAACATTTCGAAAATGTTTTACGGTTTTGAAGTACCCTAAAAAATTAGAAGTAACCATTAAACTAAAAGAATCGTATCAAATGTCTCTAGCCTCGAGTACGGCCAGATCAATCATTTTGAGATTGAAGATAAATGTAGAATGTAATTTTGAAAATGTATTTTTTTTAAATGTAATTTTGTAAATGTAATTTTGTGTTGGAAGATAAATGTAACTTCAAATTAACTTCTCTCCATAGCACGTCACACACAGTTTTTAACGGTTTTTGACGTAAATAAATAAATAAATAAATAACGTATTGGTTTCATTGCTTTCCACAGACGGACAACAGTCAGGTAAGCAGGTACGCTGGTAGGCAAGCGGCCAGACACGCAGACGGCCGGCCGGTCAGAGAGTCAGACAAATAGACGGCCGGAAAGATAGACAGACGAACCCACAAACTGCCACCCGGACAGACACACTGGCAGCCGGCCAGCCAGAAGCAGTCATTGATTTTTTTAAAATTATTTTTATTTATTTATTTTGTCGAGATCCTCAAAAAGCTTTTTCCTCAAAATCTCAGCAGCGATTTTTTTCTTTCTTTATTGACATTTCCTATACCACGTGATCGGGAAATTAAAATGAACATTCACAAATAATACACCGTTCAATGAATCCTTCCCGGAGTATTGGTAATTGGCTCAGCCATCAATGGGCGTGTAGCACGCCCCCACCCCCACCCCTGCTTCTGCAGAACGAGTGGCATCGTTGTGGCCGCTCGAGAGGGGCGGGCGCTCCCCGCTCGTTACTGGAGGAGAAAATTGCGGAGAGCATTCCAGCGCTATTACATGCAGGGGAGGGAAGGAAGGAGGGAAGTTCAACGACTTCCTCCACAGAATTACCGGGCGCTGCCTTGAGTTATTCTCGAGAGACGGTCGACAGTGACGCGACAGTCCCAGAGGTGCTGGCCGGCTACGAAGTCCCGGAGGCGAGACGATGCGTCGCGACATGACCCGACTCCACGCGACCCCGGCGGGGGCGGGGGCGGGAGAGGGAACGGTGGCGGGGCCGGTGGCGGGGCCGGTGGCGGCGGCGGCGGCGGCGGCGGCGACGACGGCGGCGACGGCGGCGGCGGCGGCGACGACGGTGGCGGCGGCGGCGGCGGCGGCGGCGACGACGACGACGACGACGACAACGTTCCACAACCAACGCGCCGCACAACACTACGAGAAGTTCCGTCACGTCGAAAATATGATGCCAGCCCTAATGCTCTCCGAATACCCTACCCTAATACCGAAAGTGACATCCTTCTGTGGGGAAAGATATAAGATCGGCAAGGGAAATACACCGTGGTGTAACTTACTACGGAAAGAAAGTAATGTTGCCGATTTTCTACTGTGTTAGTTTAACGAGACAAGGAAAATTATGGCAACTGCATTTTGAGAGAAGTCAGTTCTTGCCTGCGAATGTCAAGTTGCACAGTGTGAGCTTTTCTATTCGATACTGACTCTTGGCAGCTTCAGTGAAATGAGTAAATGGATATAACAGAATATTATAATTCACAAAAGTTCTCTGGGGAATATTAAGTTTTTATCGTTTCCTCAGTATTCATCGAAATATATCCTTCTAAACAGCTAACAACATAACTCAGTAGATAATGATGAAATGTTTTTTGGTGTTTAAATTCGAAAAAGACCCATAGGAATCGCAAATCGTACGATGGAGGTAAGAGCTATTGAACACAATTCTGGGTGTTTATTCCTTTGTAATTTACAAAAAATTCTCCACATGTTTTCCCCTCGAATTTCCTTCACGTAAGTTCACTAACAATCCATATGTCACGTACAGGTTTCAACTAAATGAAAAGACTACACATCTTTGTTTATTATTTACTTATCGGTAAAAACTACGTGTGACATTTGTTTAAGGAATATCTACACTTATTGTCCAGAAGCAAAGTAAAAATTATCATTTGTTCTCTGGATTCACCACTTGTTTATTTATTCAACGGATCAAGAGAAACTGGATGAAACACCCCATCGAATACAATAATAGTGTAACAACTAAAACTGTGGTCACTAAAATAATACTTTCAATTTTTTTCAATTGAAGAACTTAAGATTGAATTAGTTAAGTTACTGCTCAAAATAAGGTAATTCTTTTTGAATATTAATTACCTTCATTGTGCTGTTATCAGCATCTTGTCTTTGAAATAGGGTGAACAGTAATGAAGGCGAAATCGTGACGCAGTCTCGCGCAGAGGGCTGGGGTGGCGACGGGCGAACGGCGCGGCGGAGAGCGAGCGCCGGCTCCTCTGACGCAAACAACGCTCGCAAACGGCAGGAGAGCACGCCCTCACATTCGCTCAGCCAAGCCCACTTCTCGGCGGTCTTCGAGTCTTATTTCGAGGCGGTGGCGTATTTCAGCAATGCTGTTACTTCGATGCTAATCTTCGGTTTATGGCGAGATCGAGTCCCTTGGTGCCCGATCATTCACTAAAAAAGACTCATAACACGGAAATCGAAGAATCCTAATTTTTACTTCCACTTCTCAGAAGACTCGGAATGTTTCTGAAACCACTGTCGGAAGAGTACAATCGATTATGGTTATAGTGAACTCAGATATAGTGAATTCTCAGTTATAAAGAACTTAAGTCGCTGATCCCGTTTCACTTGCATTACAAATAACCACAAGAAGATTCGGTAAGAGTAAACCTACATCTTGGTTACAGTGAACTTTGGAAATACGTCCTGGAATTTAATTTCTTAAAGAAAAAAATCACCTCTGTATCAAAATCCAACACTAGGCAGCTTGGGAAGATCGTCGGCCAAAGATCATCATTTAAGAAAAAGAGTCCCACGAGGTGGAGGTTGCGGACACGGAATGGGAGCATATCTGATGTGTGTTGCAGACGACACAAATGACAACGGTGTTCAAGAGGCATTGAAGGGTGTCAAGACTGCATTTCGATACTTAGAAACAATGGACAATGCAGAATCAGGAATGGAGGGAGCACGAACGTTTGAGAAGGATCTAGAGAAATTACTGGTGAAAATGTACGCGGCAAAGAATTGAAAATAATTGATTTTGTAAGGCCAAATAAAGCTATTGAAATTTTCAGTTCGTGCTGTTAATATTTTTTGATGTATCTCTATAATAATAATAATAATAATTATTAGTATTATTAAATAAATTATTACAGAGAGATTCTTTTTCATTTTGACATCGGATATAGTGAACCTCTTATAGTGAACCAAAAATGTTCGTCCCCACAAGTTCTCTATAACCGGAGTCGACTGTATATAGTTCATCTAAAAATGTTGGAACCTACGCTGTAACCTACGCTGAAAGTAAACCTACGCTGAACAGTTTGAAGAAGATATTTTTCATTGAACATTAAATGATCTAGAATCCATTGTAAATATCAACTGTATAAAATATCGACACACGAACGAAGATATATTTCAATCAGCTACGTTAAAATGATACAAAACAAGTAATTAAACAATTATGTAAACAAGTAATTGTTAACCACTTTGACATTTTGCATTAAAACATAGTGTTGTGCGCACGGTAAGCCGAGAATTCTTTATGATGAGGTATTACTTTAGTAGCCCTCAAACAGCATACTGGATCGCAAACAAACCTTCGTTTCCGATCAGAAACAGAAAATCTCATAGCTTTCTCAAGAAATCAGTTCCACGGCTATTTTAAATGTGAAAGTTAATCACTACATAACTGATCTAAAATTGTTTTTAAAGAATTCCGTATTAATTGCCACTTCAATCATTTTCTTCTATTTGAAAATAAAACTTTTAGTTTTATTTTCGCTACTTTCGCTATTTCCGCTACTGCCATCATCATCACCACCACAATCACTGTAAACACCATAGTGATCACCGTCACCACTGAAAGCAATTAACATTATATAAGGCAAACACACCAGGTATCATAGATGGATTAGGAAACAAACCCAAAGGAGGAGAATGACGAATTAACCCGAACAGAAAAAATTAAGGCCGTTTAAACGATTAAAATAATACAGATTCAGCTGTACTTTCATTCGAACTTGGCTCCCGCACGAAAAGCACATCTTTAAGTGTTCGAAAGACATGTTATCTGTCGTAACAACCATTAACATGATTAACAACACTCTGAACGGGGCTCTGAACCCACCGCAGACTTGTTGCTTTGATCGACCACGTTGTGCAAACCCGTCCGCGTTATCTCCAGATCTCCGATCTGGGTAGACACATAGCACATTCAGGCAGGTCAATATGCCAAGCTTTGTTCAAACATGCGACGGGCAGCAGCCAGCGCGCGACATTCCTTCCATCATCCCTCGTGCTAATGGCGCGGCAAGTGGCTCCCCGCCGCAAGAGCACTTCGGAAGAGTAAAATGCTACACAGCATAGCCACCGAGAAGATCGTCACTATCACACAAAATTACGCCCCTAAATACTACTATATAATAATACTATATAATAAATATATAATATATATAATACTATATAATATATATAATACTATATAATATATATAATACTATATAATATATATAATACTATATAATATATATAATACTATATAATAAATACTACTATATTTGTAAAACATGTAGCTAAAATTATTTAAAGATATATTATTGTGGAACAGGTTGCACTAAGGCAGAAATCAATTGCTTCAATAAATAATGTACGTAGAACAGGTTCGAAAAACGTGAAACTTGTGTTAGTTTCAAAATATACGTTTTAATCGCCATAATTTATATTAAATTGGCGTGTCCGTTACTTGAATGTTTCCCACAAAATGGCGAAGCCTCGAAATTTGCACTGCTGTTTCCTATTCGTTATTCATTTCCAACCAGTTAACACGCTCTTTTTTGGGGGGGAGGGGAGAGGACAATACTGTATGTAGTGTACGAGCGCCAGTTGCTCGCATTTTGTTTTACTTGACTTTCGTTGTAAGGTGGAACTGTACTTTGTTTTCGTGTGAATAAATGAGCATGACTAAACTCCTCTATTAAAACGAATTACTGCGAATACGCTGTAAGTACAATACATTATACATATCAGAAGTTCTTAGTGGAGCGCGATGCTCGACTATGGCGTTAAGGCTGAAGGAAAGGGACGCGAGGAAGTTTGAAAACAAAAATTGTATTTATTAGTCATACAATTAGAAATTTTAAAAATTAAATTCTGTAATTTAAACTTACCGAATTAAAGACAAAAAATGTTTTACAATTCATCCAAAATAAGCACTTTTGTAATAACGTATTTTCATTACCAACTCCATTAATTCAATTAACAAACAAAACATTTGTTGAATATTTTTTGGCGAATTTACGATTATTATCTGAGCTTAATACGATGATTTGTCTTAGAGGAATGGCAACACTGATTCACCATACGTCCAATCAGTGCCCTCTGGAATACTAGTTTTTCTAGAGGACACAAGTTCAATTCCGCGCCCAGCGTCAAACTACGATTACAGTACTGAATTTATGTTTGCTACCTTGTGTAATATTAAATATGTATTATATTAGCTGGTAGGTTTTAATTTATTCTGCATTTCCTTTATTTTAATAATACGTTTAAGAATGAGGAGATTTTTGACAAGTGTGCTTCTAAATCAAGAACCCTTAATGCTATGCCGAGGAATAACATAAGTAGTGTGAACAGCAACTAATCAGTTACAAGCACTTCAAATTCAAGGGGAACTCAAAATCAAGAACGTATAACGACAATCATAGGTAGAAATGCAGTTTGTGATATGATTCGTTCACGCGCGCTGTCGATTCCGAGAATGAGTCACTGACGGAGCAGCAAGTGTGCGCGGCCGACGCACAATCCAGCGAAAAGTGACGCTTCGCTCGCTAAGCAATTCCTACATTAGGACAAGGCTCAGGCAGTTTGCCCTCGCGTTGACATAAAACGTCCTTGAGTCTGTCCAAGGCATAATTACCAAACCAATTTATGCCAATACACCATAAAAATAACTTGGCGTGCATATTTTCTTGAAGTTTTCCAGAAAAACCTTAATTTTCTTGCCTCCTGAACTGCATTTAGGCCAAACTATTTATCTTTAGGATTTACTAGAACTATAAGTGAAGGTCGGTCTCGATTAGTTGGATGCTTGAGTTTTTTAGCATATAATAGCATGAAACCTAATAAGTTGAGGAGGAATTTAGAAACAAAACTTGCTAACTCATACGCACAAAGGAATATTTTGTTCAGAAGCTAAACATATTTAAATCTACGTAACAAACATTTACAAAAATGACTACTGCGCCTTCAAAAGTTTTTTTCAGTCTTATTTTCCTTATAAAATTGCCAATTACAAAAGCCACTCACATTAGGTGAAACTTTTCCAATCAGCAGCTGTCGATATTGTTTCCACAAGGATTGCAGATGATTTCGCACAACTAAAATCTATTTCTCTTTCAGTGACACTGCGAGTATCAGATATTTCTAAGGTTCTGAATGAGCAATTAACGTAACCAACAAAATAACATTTTAGCCTTCAAGTACATGAAACAACTAAAAACAGAAAACCTAATTTATTGGCTAATATTACACCACGGCGGAGGAGCTCAGGATGAAAGTTTAAGAATTTCCGCTTTATTCCACTTTCTTACTTTTTGTTTTCCTCACTTCGAGATTCCAGGTAGCTACACATTTTTCCTGGAAAACACAGGCAGAGCAATGACGAAAAGTTTTATTTTTACATTAGCGCTTCGCATCGAATCGGCGTGTACTAAGACTGAAACACTTATGTAGAAAATTACCTACAGCGAATAATGGATAGAAAAACACATTTTGAGACGCATACAGTTGTAAAAGACACAAACCGAAAAAAATCCTTGGCAAAATTCCCGAAGCAAAGTAGAAGTAGAAAGTATTTACTAGGCTGTCCGGGTGACACCGCGTCCATGGCGAAGGCGCCGTTTCGGTCGTAATGCCTGGCATTACGCCCTGAGGAAGGTCGCAGAATGGCGACCTAAACGTCGGCACCTTCGCCATGGATGCGGCGTCACCCGGACAGCCTAGTAAATACTGACTCCGGCCGCGGAAGCCTACGCTCTCACTTGAAGTAGAAAGACGTAACCTCAGTAGAAATAGACGAGAAAATTGGCATTTGCAATCCCCAATTCGCAAGAGTGATAATTCACGATTATTATTACTATTATTATTATTGTCACTACCGTCACAGCTATAAGTTCCAAAAGTGTATGGAAATACGCTTCCTGTTTCGCAATATTTCGGGAGTCCGAAGTCTTGAATGAAACATCAGTTCTTGCTGTAATCTAGCATAGTTCATTCAATACACTTCTGAAAAATTAACTTTTCTATACTTTTTTCACCGAGATAAAGCAATTTGCGTTAACACAGTAGTCGTGGTCAATTCACATTTCTGAATACACGAAATATCTCATGGGTCTTGCTCTGTCTTATCTTACAATGTTCACAATGTGTATCCTTCCTGACCAGTTTTTAACTATCATACTTAACGTTGCTGTGTCCAGCAACATCTATCACTTGGCTAAAGGAATGTATCAACACCACTTTTCTTTCGTTTGTTTTGTTTTTAATTATTCTAGTTTCTCTCATTCTCATCGTTTCCCGTCTGTAGTGGTTCTTCCTCTCGACACCATCCTTTCTATGACACTATTGAAGTGAAAAATATAGAAAGAAAATTCGAAACAATTATTTTAAGAATCCTCAATTTCGAACACATCGAGATGATTTTGTCGTCCCATCCGGACAAGCCATGAACCCCCCGACATGTGTGGCAGTGTAGATCTTTCAAGTGTGTGTATGTGAGTAAGGGGAGAGGGCAGAACAAGGAAGTGGAAAGTAAGTACGCAGACGGTCCGTGGCCCGTTTGTTTGCGCACTGCTCCTGACATTGATCGGAGAATTCTGATGTCCTGTCAGAGATATCGGCCACTAGAATTCTCCTCCAGACAGCGGCTGAATTCGACCTAATTAACTAGCCAGTGTCTAAAAGCCTGCTACTAGGTCCCTCTCGGTCAGAGGCCCTGCCGCTAACTCAGCCGGAGATCAGGAGTTGAAGGATAAGGAAGAACAGATACAAGCGTATCAATGGTAACGTGAATTTGTTAAACAATTTCATGTATTTGAAGCAGACTTTAAAGAAAGAATGTAGAGAACGTCTTACATTGGTAACATGTGGAACTATCGTGAACAATTTTTAATATTATTATTATTATTATTATTATTATTATTATTATTATTGGAATTATCCTTAATTCACGTAGTCATGCGAATTTGTTAAATGTAAAAAAATATATTCCTGGAGTACGGAATAAAAGTAGTAAAATAAAAACTTTACTATTTAAGAATTTCTAGAAGTAGTTCATTTATCAGCGCGTTACGCTAGTTTGTCTTGTAAGGTCATGAACATGAGAGATGAATAGACATTTTTTAAACGCCCATCCCATCCGTATTCACAAGTCAGTGCACTGTTATCGTTGCTGGGAAAATTTTCTACTGCTCGGTAACTGACCCACAAACTCGATCCTAGTTTCTCCTACTTTCCTAGCGACCTTTCCGCAAATACAAAGAATTCGTTCATAACTAACGAAAGGTAGTCAATCGCAGAAATTCAGCCAACTATTTCGACAATAAAAACATGACACTTAATCTTCCGCGAAAAAGAAAGGTATTATTTTCTCATGAAACATTACTTGGCCACGGCCTACTGACTACAAGCCAACCAGCCGAGCAACTCAGCACACACTCCTTCCCAATCGACTTCCGAGGACAGAAGAGCCTCGACCCGATTGAAACGAGTTCGAATCTGCGCTGTCAATCACCAATAACGAGACGCTCGTCTACGGACGGGCATCGGAGACAACCCACGGTCGGAGGCAGCATGCTCGCGGGTGGGAGGGGGAGGGGCATTCGCGCAACGGGGCCCGCGGCGGCGGACCGAATCAGGGCGCGCGGGGAGGGGGGAGAGGACGAGCAATTGTTTAATTGTTGGGGCTGCGGGGAAGATGGTGTGGTGGGAGGAGGGGAAGGGAGGGGAGAGGCGGGGAGGGGCGAGGCGCCTGCCAATCGCGCCCGGGGCGCGCACATGGCGCCCGACGCGGTGGCGGCCGCAGCGAGGAGCGGAGCGGAGCGGAGGCCAGGCGGAGAGGGCCGCCCGCCCGGGCGCCTCGCATCGCCTCGCAGACGCGTTGCGTAACCGCTGCGAGAGGCTGCCACCGTCTCGTCGCCGCAACGCACGTCGTCGCGCGTAATCCACCCGTCACCCCCCCCCCCCGGAAGACTCGCGGCTCCGGGTCCACTCCGCGACGGGCAGGAGGCCGGTGGCTAGTTTGTCACACCCCCGCCACTGCGCAACTGCGGTACTTCCGCGCTTTTCAAAGAAAAACGCCATAAAAGTGAAGCGGCAAGCACGCGTCTTTCGGTAGAAGCAGCTGTCGATTCCTCTCCAACAATAAATCTGATTTCTACCATATACCAATACCATTCTGATTTGGTAATTTATTTTACAATTATACATAAAATTTACAGGTATCGCTCAAATTGAAACAGCCAATATTTAGCGTTTTCATCGACTCTTTTGCATCATTTGGAGGAATTTCTTTTGTCCAGAAACAAATGTCTAGACCCAACGCAAAAAAACAACCACTATAACACCCCGTGTGATGGACATGACTTAGAAACGGAGGGAAAATTAGCATAGTAGTGATGCGTCAGGATACTATGAGAATGGAAACTTCGTTGTTTTAAACAATTTACACACGATAAACTTCTTTTATCCGAGGAACCATATCAAAATAAGTTCAATGATATACTCTAACACACATATCAGGCAATCAAGGAAGTAGATCATTCCGATAAAATTGTGATACTAAACGCGGAAGTGCAAGGGCTTTTCCCTTATACGAAATACACTGAATCACAACATTCGGATAATGCTCTTCACACCAACTACATATAATAATTACTGTGCATTACTCTTTAAACTACTTTTCTACTCAAAACAAAATCAATATTACACACAAGTGGGAACAAAACATGTTTTTGTAACAAAAAGTACAAAGAACATAATTTGAGGGAAACATTAGTTCATTAAATTACCAATTCGAATTCACGTGATACACTAAACAAAATGAAATAAGCACAGTACACTAAGCTCCCCATAATTTGAAAATTATCATGGTTTTTTCATTTTGAAAATTGTATTCAATGGATTTTTGTGTGTATAAATCTGTACAAAAACTGTGACTCATCTAAAAAATAGTAATTTTGAATATGAGCAATGTTGTTTATTTCACAGCCAAAGGGTTTTACTCCAGAATTATCTTGCTGGGATTTTTACAAGTAAAAATACACAATCTTCCAACCATACATCTTCACTTGTTCAAAAATACCATTGAGATGTTTCACTTTTCTTAGACACCAAAGATATTAAGTAACTAAAAATTTTAAGTAGCAGACCAATGGTAAAGATTCAATCTCCTCAAAGTTGGAACGCTCAGTTGTGAAAACTTTCTTTATTAGGAAGTAGTTGTCTCTTCAACTTCTCTTCTTCCAAAATACTCTACATGTGTAACCATTCTGGCAGATTACTCAATAAATTTATGACTCACTGCACTAGCAGTGAATTGAATTTATTACTCCTATACAGAGTAGATAAAAATAAAAGAATCTCACATGACAAAGTCATTGACCTGTCAAACTGATAAGTAGAAATCAAGAATCCATAAATGTTATTCCATATAATAACCTTAAAAAACTTGTGTCAAAATTTGACAAGAATCAAAAATTAAAATTTAAACCAAAACAAATGCACTTTTTATGCATACACACTTTTTACCAATTAAGTTCCCTCAATAATAAGCATTATAAATATTTTAAAAAATCACACTGACATTTAATATCATTTTACACAGATATGTAGCTTTAAAAATATACCAAACAATGGGAAAAGAAACAGACCCAAATTTATAAATATTTATGCATTCAAGCAGAATAATAAAAAAAATCCACACAAAATGAAACATTAAATCATGGTTGTTGAAATAAATCGGTAAAATCAAGAACAATATTGAACAACATTCTTCAATAAATATACTGAATAATGTAGCCATCAATAAATTTGCACATTATATAGGAACAGAATCTCATTTTGAAACTTTCATAAAGCAAAAAGAAGTAAAATAAACATCCTACTGAAAAAAGTGCAAAGTAAAAGGACAAAACTGATGAGAGATGTTTCATGACAGACACACTCTTAATTAACACGACTGCATATATAATTTTTTTCCATAACATTCACAAAATGAAGACTAAATTTCAGAACAAAAATATTTATTTCTCGTAACAATGTAACAAATTCTTCATAAACTTTTTATTCACTTTGGTTACTCTAAGACAACCAATATATCAAATCGAATATGACATCTACTCTAGAATGGTAATAAAAAAAAGTTACTTGGGAATTTTGAATCAGATTTCAAAACATACCTCTTCAGTAAAAAAAAACTACTAAATGTCATCCTGGAACATTTTACAGAAATTCTGCATGTATCCACATGACAATTATTTTCCTAAATAATACATGCGGCACACATAAACTACACGACCTATAATTTAACGCAATTCACACGTAACTAATACAACAATTTTCAAAATGAAATTGCACGCGATCTTTGATTAAATTCTGTTAACATGACAATGCTCATGGTTTTGTAGTGTGGGTCTCACAAAGAACGTCCAGGATTGTCAAAGATGACTACAACTTCCATATCTCACATTATGCTTTCTGTATTCCTTAGAATATTTCCTATTCATCTCATTCGCTGTCATTACAAACAGTTGCTCATCAGATTTATCACTGACACAGGCTCTTGAAGATGCAGTGGGTGAGGAGCAAGCTTGTAAATAAGGATTCGCACTTCTTACCTTCGTTTCCGTCACAACGTGAGTTGCCAATTTCACAACGGCGAAATTACCTTTCCCAATTGTCCGTTCCAATTCGTAATATCCAACTCGCAATAATCTATCTACAGTACATTTTTGATTATTCGCAGCACCCATCCCCCGCACAGATGCCATTTTCACTTTTCCCGTCTACTGTCGACTGTCAACTGAGTAGTTAGAAGCTCTCGTCGGCGGAGCGCTAGCTCGCGAAATCATCGGGGAAACAAGTGATGACGCACATGCGCAGCGCTCGTAGCGCGCCAAGTCGAATAAGACGGCACATACCAAACGATTTTCACATTGTCAATGAATTTATAATTACCTCTCATGAAGCTATTAATACAAACAGTGGGATGATGATACATTTTATTATTTCAAAAATAATAAAAACCATCAGATGAACAACGTTGTTGCTAATGCTAATTATGACGTACATCACTTTCATAATGAATTTATAATTTACTAGGACCATTTACAATTAATGTTAGTTTTTATTAGTTTGTGTATGTTTCAGTTATATTTAATGATAATTTAATAATAATAACAATGATAATAATAATAATAACAATAATAATAATAATAATAATAATAATAATAATAATAATAATAATAATAATAATAATAATAATAATAATAATAATAATAATAATAATAATAATAATAATAATATACACTTATTTTATTTAAAATTTAAAAGAAAAACAAGATTACGTTTTGTCCGTTGTGACATGGGGGCCGAAATTAAGATTTATGACTTCAATGCAAGAAATATTGTACAAAATTTAATAACATAAAAAGTAGAAATGTCCTGCAAATTTAATGTATTAAAAATTGCATCACGACAAATGATAGTGGTCTGGGGTTGACATGACTAGAAAAAACTTGTGAACACAATTTTAAAACCATTCGCGCTCTTAAGGGGGGGGGGGGGAAAGGAAATGAAAAATATGGATGACAAATGAAATTCTATCAAGTTAAATAAAATTGTCCTACTTCCAAATACATATTATTAATGAATTCCAGAAACAAACTACCAAGGGATCCTCTCAAAATAGAGAAATGATATTAGGTAAAAAAGAAATTAAATACACAAGTGACACAAAAGTACTCTAAAACTACTCTAAAATCTTTCGCTTAAATGTTTTTCTAGAATAGAATAAAATACGCCAAAAAATATGGCATAAGTTCACTTTTTCTTAAAACAGGTAAATCTTCCTACCCAAAAGTTTTTATAGGAAAAGAACATTTTCATCGCTATGATCTTAAAGTTTTAAATCTAAATTCAAAAAATTGAAAAAATGAAAAAAAAAGTGTACTTTGTTATAAGACATATTATCGTCAACATATATAATACAGAAACGAAAACTGAAGCATTTTATTAACTGAGATGATCAGTCCATATTTTATTCTATATTTTCTGTATCTTCTAGAAGAGAGTTGTCCAGCTGGTGGCCCGTGAAGCCATTTATTGTATCCTGCGAAAGGGTATTAATCAAAAGTGAAAGTCCTTTGCATCCATGAAGGGCGCGCCCTGCCAGGGTCAACGCCCCCTTAACGTTAAAATGGGTTATTTGAAGATTTTTTTTCTGGTAAATTCATAAATTCAAAATCATCCCGAAGTATTTCACCGCGTTATGGAACGACCGGATATCACGCATAGTTTCACCCCCACCCCCGTTTCACAGCAGCCAGGCAATGTGCCCAAATCAACAATATGGGGAAGATGGGTACGTGGGTCGCCGAAGTAATGAAAATATGACTTGCATCCACATTACTAGTTTTAGTTGTGACCCTTGAGGACTTTCAAGTTGGACATCCCTGTTCTATAAGCACTGGAAGGAAAGAGAAACTTTTGTAGGGCTTATCACAATGAAAGGAAAATTTTTATCGCACTTCCAAGAAGAAAGGGATGGACACCGGAAGGTGACTAATGTGTCTCAGGAGACCGAGTGCCGTTGGCTAACAATGGCCACCCGTTTGGCGGGCAAATGAGAGGTCAGTGGAAAGCTTGAACTTTAACTTTAAGACCCTAAAAAAAACGAAACCCTGAAACGGGAAGGGAGAACCACGAAGCCGCGGAGAAAGCAAACTTTTGTGGACAAGGGAAGTTCAAAATGACATACTCCTCCTCCTTCGGATGGAGATTGTGCAGAGAGGGCAAGTAATCGATTTAATATTTATATTGATTTTTAGGACAAAGAAACTTTTAATAGTCCCATGAATGCATCTTGGAAACAGCATTTTTATTAATTCCCCTTTTTATGCACATATCAAGTGAATATTCAGTGCAAAGAGAATAAACTATAAAAATCTGATTTAGTTGTACATCAACAAAAACAAATGACCGGTAGGGTTTTTTTCAGAGCCAGCAGAGCTGTTGTCTCAACAGCGACTCTGATCTCATCGGAAGAGGTGGCTCAGTACATTAACTGATGTCACTGTAGAGTATCCGTTTGAACTCATTTTAACAATTTGTTTTGAAAACTGTTGCGTTTTCAAAACAAATTATATGACATTATTTAAAGAACATGTACTCATCAATATAGTAATGTGAACAAATTGCCACTAATGTAAATATTAAAGTCGTGAGAGACAAGTAAAAAAATACATTTCTGTAATTTTTGAAAAAATGCAAGAATTGAGGAATATGGCTTTAATGTCATCCTGTAAAGTAAATTTAGCACTAACCCTATCGAAATATTAAAGAAAGCATTTGGGATCGTTTTGGAGAAAATCATGTTTTCGATTTTTTTAAATTGCACATATTTCACGCAATATTGCGTGAAGACTACTAGATTACTAATTTTTCCAAAAAATAAGCATGACCTTACAGAAAGAACTCACTATAGGGAATAAATTTTATTTGAAGGAAAAATCTCTATTTTTAATTTTGTATTTGTAGAAGACAACGGAAAAAATCATACTTTTGAAATTTTCGAAAATTCAGATTTAACCATGAAAATCGAATCTATGCCATGTTTATAGTGTACATTATTCTATTTTTACAAGAAATGTAGAGAAAAAATTTGGAGTCTCTTTGAGAAAATTTTGAAAATGTCTGGAGGGATTCATGTAAAGTACCCCCAAATTTTGAAGAATATTTTTCAAAATCTCAAAGTTCCGACGCGAGCCAGATGGACAAGCGTTTCTTCAATTTGAAGAACCGACGTTTTGAAAAAAACACTTTTTCGGTATCTGGGGACCACAAGTTCGGTATTTCCGTTGAAATCTCGAAATTGATTTTCCGCAGCATTACCTAACTTTCCCTATACTACGTATATTACTCCGTATATAGCACGTATACGGGAAAGTAAAAGTGCACTACACTTACTGGACTAATGACCTCAGTAGCTGACGCGCCCGAAATCACTAACAACCAACTCTGATCGGAAGGTCTTAGGTTTCGAGCCCTGTCAGTGGCTGATTTTCAATCCTAGGTATTGTCGAGATCGAATTCTACCGGTGTACGTTAAGAGGCTCCCCCACCGCCGGCTTCTCCCACCGTCACTACAGGATTTTTAGTATAATGTGCTGTAGATACCAACAAATAATCATGACAAGTTTCAAAACTCCGGTGGCTTTTTTTCCTTCGATCACAAGTTTTTGGTCTAATTTGACTGGACTATTAGAAATTGTCCCTACTGAGGCGGTTGCGGTGAACGAACGAACAAGATGTATGTGTAATCATTTAAAGAGTTCGTAGCTAAACGTTTGTGATTATTGAAGGTATTTTCTCTGTCTTCAATGGAACGATCGAGCTCCATTTCATCATAAGCATAAATTATTTCATGATTTTTAGACATCAGCTTAGTCAAGTAAATTATCCAGTAATACTCAATAATGTAAGATAATATCCTGAAGAAACAACGATTTTACAAAGATATAACGAGAATGAAGAACATAGGCCACTTTGAATGTGTTGTGACAATCATAAAACGCACACTTGCAAAACCCTTCTGCTTTTTTGCTAGTTATGAAAGAAAACTGTTCTTTCGATTATAATATAAGCTATCCATTATTGACATTTATGTTTTAAAATTAACAGAAAGCTGAATGTGTGTTTTCAATAACATATGACTATCTTCCGAACTGGACACAAAATCCGAGTATGACATCAATGTTTTCAGCTGTATTTGTGTCATGGATGCATTCTGACAACTACATGTGAGATCTATGAATATTCTGGTTGTATGTCTATCTGAGGAACTGACTCCCTACACCCTGAACAATGATACAAATTTTGAGATATGTCCACGGGCTACGCTGCAGGCATGTAATGTTACAGGATCGAGATGAATATAAGGACTATACTGACGTTTTGTTCGGGGAGCATCAGGGGGCTCTTCACTGAGGAAGTAACATAGATGCTGCCCCCTAAAAGCAGATCAAGCCTAAAAGCATTCTTACGTGATACTTTTTGTGAGTGTGGTAGAGGTTGTATGGAACTGGAATTTAGAAATGATGTAAAGTAAACAAATACACAATTTTCATTTTCACGCTTTTCAAACTTTATGTGCTGAATTTGATTGATTGATAGATTAGCGAATTTGGACGCGTCAACTGCAAAGGTGATTAGTTCCATACGTGTAGTGCTTGTTTTCTATCGATAGACGTGGCGAGGATATTCCCCCGTTGGCTGGCGAAATGCCTACGTCGGCATGCGGGGATTTTCTTCATCCAGGTATCTCTCACCAGCGTAACATCGCCCCAGCCGCGACAAGCTTTAAGTTCCCAATTGGGGGTAGTAGTGTAGTGCACGCGAATGTGTGTGTAAGTATGGGATGAGGATTAGACAAGGAAGAGGAAGGCAAATTTGCGCGCGGTCCGTGGTCCGTTTGTTAGGGTACCGCTCCGGCATTCGCCTGGTGTTGATCGGAGAAACCACGGAAAACTACCGAACAGAGCAGCTGGCCGCTAGAATGCGCAGCAGCGGAATTCGACCTAGCTGTTTAGCTAGTGTCGATAATCCAGCCACCGTCGGCTAGGACCTCCTGGTCAGATAACATACTGAAGTTACGTTACAGTTAGTGAGGGCCTTTCATATAATCGCAGTAGAGATCGTAATTAATAACTTGCCGTTTGCTATAGAGTGCTTATTGAAGTTGAGTAAGCTCATTTTATACTACATTTATACTATATATTTAAATATAATGGAAATAATCGGTTGGTTGTCCGAAATCTCCACGCCATATCTGGCCCTTAATATCGAATATAAATGCACCATATCACATATAGTCAGTTTCTGGAAAACATTAAGCACCTTTCAATTATAACTCCTGATGTGCATCTGCTTCAGTTTGATTTATTATATGTAATATTGTAGACAAGGGATTCCATTTCTACTAGACACACGCACTTCACACGGGCTCCGTGAAGACAGCGCACGAGGCTAACTTTATCACACTATGGGATTGATTAATGGATTTCTTTTCTCTACAAAAAGACACTAAAGTAAATTACGCAGTTGGTACGGTTGCAAATACAATTAAATTTGCTAAATGCAGAACTTAATGTAATGAATGCAGAACTGCATGTAATGAATCTGCGGGCTTAGTAAATATTTTGCTTTATTTGTATAATGCGTAATCTTGTCGAATGAAAATTACCAAAAGTACGTTTTACATTTGAGCGTTACTGGCAATACATATTTTGATTAAATGAATGTATTGAGTTTTAGTAAGCGACTTCGTAAGGTTAAATATCCATTTCAGAGCGGGTGATAAACGTATTGGCATCGTTTCGTTTTGATACGATTGTAATATACTTGTCTATTAAGATTCTATTTATATAATTTCGGTAACCTAAGTATCGAATATTGGACTATCACAGCCGAGCAAGCGAAACATTTATGCAAAAAGTTAAATTTTAAGCATTATAACTTCTGATGAACATCTATTTCAGTGTAAAAGGATTTTATTTAATGTGACAGAGCTATTTTTCGCAAATGAGACCTGCTCGGATGGACAATCGCACTCCCAAGCAACTCCTCTTTAAGACAGCACGCGAGACTAAACTTGCGTTCTGGGTAGCATTGGGTGTCTCACGTATGGGCCGACAAAGGAACCATCATGCGTGCGACACACATGCAATAGAGCAATGATTTCTTTCAACTACAAACGACGCCAAAGTAACTCGCCCGACTTGAATGTAATAATATATGAATGAGCGAAAACCAGAACTGTATAAGTGGCATTTAATAAATTCTGATTTTTTTTTCAAGTGAACGAGTACGTTAATTACCTTACCTGCAACCTTGACATATATGGCCTAAACTATTGAGGAAGTCTTTCCTCTAAAAGTAAACTGTTCACATGACTTTTTTCATGATGAATATTCTCCAACCGACCTGAGCGCACTCGAGGCCCTGAGAATATGAACCAGATTTTGTTTTTTGAGGTAAATTACATAAAGACTCTAGGGCATTTTCAACATTTTCTAAAAAATCACTCCATTTTTGCCGAATAGCTTGAAATACGTTTATAAAAATGGCGCAGCACCATTTTTCATTAAAACCTGTGAATGTGCCAAACTTGCACAAGTAGAAAAGTTGTGGGACCCCTCCTAGTAGTTGGACCACAGCAGTTGTTGGGTCCGAAAAATTCAACAAATCAATCGAATAACTCGAGAATTCGATAAGCACGTTGAAGTAATTTATCTTCTGCCTGTTATTGACAAAGTATCTTCGACAAATGGATACCTTTATAATATTATTACTCGAGCCCGAGTTTTTATTATTTTATAAACATTTTAGGGTTATTGAAAAAACGATTTCCGAACGAAACCCATTTAACCTTTTTCTAATCAGACTGAACAATATTTGCAATAAATAACGTATCTGAATTTCGAACTCATTTTATTCAGTGTTTTTAATTCTGAACTTAATCGATCAAAGAATTCTTAAAAGTGTGTATGACAATTGCTTCTTGAATTTGCCCTTGAAGTTAAGCATACAAACCAAAAATCCACTTTCTTTAAGATGCATATTCGCAATGAATAACCATGTACAACTCCAAAATATCTTATGTACCTTCCTAATGTGTCTATGTGTCTCTCGGCCTTTATCGAGAAAAGGTTCGGTCAGCGCAAAAATGCAACAATTAGTGTCTAGTCTACAGGGAATAAATCAATTCATAGATGCCATTGCTTTCATTCTCCGAGGCCATTCTACATTCATTTCCCAGAAAACTGTATTTATGTCTTTAATCTTTGCGTAACCAGAAAAGCATCGACGTTTCGAGTGCTTTGAGGAGAACACAGTACCTACAGTCCCTAGTACTTCCTCGCGTCGAAGCCACCATAAAATTCCGATTAATCCAAATGAAGAAACGAATTTTCTTAGGTCAACACATTATATTTTTTTCTAGGGGTCCACGATTTAGGCTCTTTTAGGTGCATAATTTATTTTAACAGTTTTTAGGATCTATGGGAATCGCGCATTTGGCTCAGAAATTATTGAAACGGACATGTATTGAGGAATAAAAGAAGTTAAAACCCAAGAATCCGGGTCCTAATTAGGTCTTTCAACAGCAAGACTGACCACCACCACCACCACGAGCAGCAGCAGTTCTGTTTTCACCCGCGGCCCGGCGGTTGGAGAGGCAGGTGGCCCGCAGCGAACGAGCGAGCGGACAGGTGGGCGGACGGGTGCGGGGCGGATGGCGGCTGACCGGACGGGCACGCAGCGGAAGGAGACGGTTCAAACAACTGAAGCAGGAAGAACAACTGAACGTGTCAGACAACGGGCGGGCGCAGCTCGCGGTAGGAAATCCATTCTCAAGAAAACTCACAGGCCCCTCCGCTTTGCACTCTCCGGAAACATACATCTTTTGCTTACGTGAACGTCACCCGCGTTGAACGGAGATGTTTGATGCTTCCGTGTAAAACTACATTGCCATTGTGCAGTATTGTCAATAGTTCACACTTCAATTCACAGACTAACAAATTGATGCCATGCTGAGTTCTTGTTGGAGATACGAGAACATGTTTTGTAGATAATATATGCAAGTAAAAAACTAATCTAAACACTAGATAAGTTGAATTGTATTCTATGCAATATTTGCCGAAATTTTAGATAGTATTTCCGAAATTTTTTACATCATCACTCTATCAACACTTACTTTATTCTCAGGGGGGAAGCTCTTAATCCCAATTATATTGCACAGAAAAAGTACTATGTATCTGCATTACTTTTCCAAATAAAGACCTTTTACAATGAATCATTTGTCATACAGTGGAACAAGTTTTCTACATCCCCTTTTCAAAGTTCAACGTCACGGAGTGCAAGTCTTTGCATTTTGAAATCGACGGAATCTTACATTCTTCTACCTAGCACAATGCAAAAACCACTCATATAATGATTACAATGCATATGATTCTCACTAAAAATGTATATTAACGTTTCAAAGAAAGTAAGACTTACTACAAACGTTGGAAATTTTTACTTTTGAAATCGCGAAACTAATTCATTTCAATAACTTATTTATAATAGTTACAAATGAAAACGACAGTGACTCCGCCATCTCACACTCAAACTATATTTTGGTCGTCTAGCAGATTTTTAAAAAATACTGTTGGGCCGAGACACAAGGTGTGCCGAGGTACAAGGGTTTTCCTTAAATATTTTAAATATTATTAGAAAGATCTCAAAATGTTACCCGTTTTTCTGTTACTCTCCGAATTTTGTGACTGGAAACCTGCTATGTAGAGCATTATTTACTTCGGCGACTCGCAAACGTGTGTTTCAAACCACTAGTGAAAGTACTTTTGTTAAGATAAATGCATTCTGACATTAAAAACTTTTATCAAGAGGTGTGTTCGTCAGTTATACGAGTATTCCGATGCTACAAGCTTACACAGAATAATTGTATGGAGACTGAAATGAATGTTGCACCATTAGCCTAAAAATCTGTGTTGAGGACGTTTCTAAATTTAGTCATCCATGGTAAGAAAATTGTTTACAAAATAAATTAAAAAGTAAAGAAGAATTTGAGAACAGACAATCAACTAGAACGCTAAAGGAGAGCACGATAGAAGAAGCCATTCCTTCACTCGAAGCTCTGAACATTTTCTTATTTAGGTTAATGGTTTAACCAAGGCTGCGTATTTGTAGATCAAAGGAGGTCCGTAGCGAGCGTTCCCTTGGTTCCTTGCATGTGGCTGTAGAAGGATGCATAGGGAGAGGAACGTCACAGACGAAACGGGTTGAAGGCACGAATAAACTCAAACACAAACCTTTTAAAATCAGTGATGTAAGGAGGATATTTTATGTGAGTGGGGACTCTAGATGTCGTGGCCAGCTCATTGGATTGTTCTTATTAAGACTTTTTCATAAATACTGAATTTAAAATTGATTTTTAATTTTTGATTTATAATTTTTTTTACGAATTAAATTGAATGACTTTCATTTATATGGACAATTAATAGAAACTAGATTTGGGAATAAGTGTCATCGGTTTTCATGATGGTTGTAGCCCCTGCCCCCCCCCCCTATCTCCTTGGGTGCACCACTTCAATATTCACAACAAACATGATGCTCTGTAAGTACATTTAAGTCGTCCGTTTCTAAATTTATTTTTGACTATATAATGTTTTCAAAAACTATTAGAAATTGTTATAAAATTGGTAGCTAGTATTATTAAAATTGTCCCTTTTATACATTCCCGCCAACTACATACGTACGTAGCAGGGGGTACGTGTGAGATCCTTTGATCTGTATGTAGCAATTACTTCCTCCTGTATAGACAAAAATCTACATTTTGTGAATCCTATATAGCGAAACATTGTTTACGGCAACGTCTGTCAGTCCATTTGTGTGTTGTCTTATTCGTTCAAATAATTTTCTCCAAATTGAAATCCCCCGATCCAACTAGCCAAACTCGATTGATTGATTGATTGATTGATTAATTAATGATTCCGACCGCGTGGGCTGCTAAAGTCGTTAGTCCCATAAATTTAGTGTATGATGCGTACGAGGCTTTCTCCAACCAGGTATATCCTTCCAGAAGGGCACCGCCACAGCAGAGACAAGCTGTAAGCTCTCGACTGGTCTCCCTGTATTTGTGTGGTAGTGCACGGAAGTGTAAGTGAGCGGAAGTAAGGGTGAAGGATAGAACAAGTAAGGGGAAGGAAAGATCGCGCGGTTCGTGGCCTGTTTGTTACGGTACTGCTCCGGCATTCACTTGGTGTTAACCACAGAAACCACGGAAAAGTATACCGACCAGAGTATCCGGCTGCCAGAATTTTTCTCCGGACAGCGGCAGCATTCGATCTAGTATCGACAATCCTGCCACCGCTGGCCTCGAACCCTAGCACCTCCCGGTCTGAGATACTGCAGTGACATCAATTAATGGTCTGAGCCTTCTAAATCGGTATTAACCTCGAGGCCCTGCGAATTTGAAACGAATATTTTGTTTGGGGGGATACTTTACATGAATTCTCAATAATATTTTCCAAATTTTCTCAAAAAGACGCCAAATTTTTGCATTACATTTTTTTTCGAATAGAGCAAACGGAGGTTAGAAGTCAGCAGATCTCATTTTCGTTGAACATAAAAGGGAATCCTGAGTAATTTATATTAAAATAAATTAAAATAATATATGTTGATGATAAAATTGAATACCGGAAAACAAATACCACATGTAAAGTTAAAAATTGGAGGAATTTATAAATTGTATTACCATTTTGAAGTTTAAGGCCGGTGATCGTTGGTGCTCTTAGTTTATCTTTATATAACCAAGAACAGGAAACGTTTTTCGCCAGAATTCTTTATTGCAGACGCGAAGAAAAATCTCTCAATTATGAGCGGTTTAGGGTATTTTCATTATGAAAATGTTAACATCGCACAGGAAGTCTCATTCCCCAAAACTCATAAGGAGACCAAAGACTCGCCCACCAGTGTTCGAAATTTCCAAAAGCCAGGAACCGACCGTCTGAAAAACGCAGCAACCTCAAAGGGCCAACCCCGCGCCCCCGAACAACCGAGTCAAAGCCTGCCAGAACAAACCCAAATGGGGTAGCCGACTAGCCAACGCACAACAAACAGCCCAAAAGCCGGCGGCGGCGGTCGCGTCCAGAAAGGCGTGTGCGGACAATTGACGTCCGCCAAGACGTCTCTCTCGCCTGCCGCCGAAGCCCTTGCCTCACCCCTCCCCTCCTCTCCCCCGCCCTCGCCCCCCTTCCGTGTCCGCCCCCGCCCCTACCGCCTCCGCCGGCGGGCCCGCGAGCGTCGCGCTTTGTACTCGTTTCCTGTTCCCTTTCCGCCGCTTCCCGCCGCGCCCCACCCTCGCCCCCCGCGCGGCCGATTCATTGGAGGCGACTCAATGGTCCGGACGGAAGCGCAGCCCGCGCTGCAGCGGCCGCGCTGGGCGACGCGACGCGGCGGTGGCCGAGGCGCGGTGCGGCGCGCAAGCACGGATCGTGTTCCGACCACATTCCTAGCCCAGCTACTGTCTCTCCAACAAGCGAAAGACGTTGAAAATGAAACAATAACTCTCAAATAGATTCCATTTATAATTTGGTGTACATAGAATGATAGATATAAACAAAATAAACACGTTTTTTCTTTGCAAAACAATCACTCGGTCACTTCAAGGAGCACAAGGATTTTTTTATTTGCATTCTAAAAGAATATATGAGATCGGTGAGAATCAATCAGGTTCAGCATTCTAGTAATTATGATTTATGGCAATATCCTGGATGGATCAGTGACTTGCATGGATAGCTGACTAGGCTGGTGTCACATAAATTATTTTGAAGCAATGATAAAATAACATCATGCCAAACGACGAAATCCAAAGACCTGTGGCAGAGAATCCGCTTCGCCAATCGCAAATTCCACAAGGACAAATCGTGATTTAAACAAATGAAACAACCCACAAATTTTTAAAAGGATGATTTTCCTTCCCCTTCTTCATTAACAATTATAATAATAATAATAATAATAATAATAATAATAATAATAATAATAATAATAATAATAATACTTCCTACATTCACGAGTAAAGATGATCCGTTAAAATGAAAATCTACTGCAGGTTGCAACCTGCTTCCTAAGAAGCATATATAGTTACTGTCAGCGTTTCTATAATATTTTGCCCAAATTAAGGGTTGTTCCCGATTACGCGATATCATACACTTTCCAGTCTTTTGAATGACGTGGGAGTTTGGAGACCTTCTTACGTAAATATTGGGAAGCAAATCCCAGAATTCCGTTAATTATTTGTAAGACTAGTGTTTTTACCCTTCATTCGTCTTATCTGATTTTCCAAGTTCTTGTGTTTAAGACGTTTCTCTGCCTCTTTTCCTATACATCCTCATTGGTTCTCGTCTCAAGGCAACCACAATTTATTCTCCAATCTGAATATCAATATGTGGTATGTGCAATTATCGTACGAGTATTATTGATTCTGATAGTCATACAGTGTTGTACACAATCCAACAGACAGATTTTGTTGAGTGGTCGTACCTTGAAGCATGAGTTCTGAACCTTGAGAGGTTACATTTCTGTCGGTGGAAGTAACGACAGATCCTGTAGTTTTGTTTTTGCGCACGACCCGGTTCTGCATTCGGTCTTAGGTGGAATTAGACAGAGTATCTGGCATGTATCATCAGAGATCAATGCTTTCTACCTGTTCCTGACAAATATTGCACTTAGAATTCTTGAAAATGTTGAGATTATCATTAAATTGTATTTATTATCATTATTATTATTGTCATCTCGTGTCTTATGATTCTCGCATCTTGTGGTCACTGAGGAGAGAGATTTCAGTCTCACCCCCAAGACCAATATGGGATTTAACATTCCATGCTTGAAAGTCAATTGTTGAAGGACAATCATAGCTAGTTGGTTGTCTCCCCAAGTACGCGCTTTCGGAACTGCAGTACATCCAGTCATTACATATTCGATTTTTTCACCACTGGTGCCGAATTTCCTGCATTTGACAACCACGGACGTGCTCATGCAATGTTTTTCATAGTTCCTAGTTCGAAATACTCTATATTGGATTGCCATTATAAATTCCTCCTCCTCCTTCTCCTTCTTCTTCTTCTTCTTCTTCTTCTTCTTCTTCTTCTTATTATTATTATTATTATTATTATTATTATTATTATTATTATTATTATTATTATAATTTTGGTGCGAGTTATTGGGTTTCCTTGAAATGTAATACAGGTAATCTTCCCGAGTATCAAAGGAAAAGAAAAACTCAGTTTCCCGCTTTAATTTTCCTTGACCCGGACTCTTTTCTGCATAACTTATTGCAACTTATGAGCCTCAAGCTTCTTAAAAAAGTGACACTAAAATAGTTTAGTGTGCACAACGTAACGCCTTACTCAAATTACAAACATATTCGATACATTTTACTTCGCTTTTTAAAATGAGGTATTTGAGTTCATCATAAAGGATGTTGATTATATAAAAATTAATTTCCTTTGGAAGAAGGAAGTTACAATAATTGACTTCCTTCTACTTTCTTACACATTCAAGAAAGTAAGAATCTAATTTCAAACCTTTAGAAGCCTTACTTAAGCGTAAAATACACAATTCATACTATTTACTAGGTAGAAAAAAAGAGTAAAAAAGAAACAGTAAAAGAGTGAGAACGAAGCTGATAAAATCCTGACAAACGCGGTAGAATAAATAAAGGTGACAATCTACCCTAGACACCGGAAATCAGTTAAAATCCATTCAGCAAATAAACGGAACCGAGCAGTCGTATGTTGTCCCAAACACGACGTTGCTCCTTAACACCACGTCGTTGTCGCCGCGCGGTGAAGCAGCCGCAAACTGCCTTGGTGTTTTCCACCTTAAAACAATCCATCTGCGCGCTGGGGCAGGTCGCGGCGACGGCGCCCCGCCCCTCGCCCCTCGCCGTCCCGCGGCCCCGGCCGGTGCGAGCGCCCCGCGCCCCGCGGGCCCCTCTCCCGCCCCGTGCGAGCGCCCCGCGCCGGCAAAGCCGCTTACGAGGGCGGCGAGGGGCGCGTTTCCGCCGATCGTATTTATAGCGGCTGTCGCTTCCTGCAGATGGAGAGGGCAGATCAATGGGCTGCCCGCCCGCCCGCCCGCCCACCCGCCGGCCCACGTGGCCCGCGCCGCCCTCGCGCCGCTGCCACGGGCATCTGCTCTCCCGGCACCCGGCGCGCCGCCCCGGGCCGCCGCGCGCCGACGAGGGAGGCGGGGCCGTCAGGGGCAACAAGGCCATAACGCGGCCACGGCGGAAGAAGAGAGTTAGTACTGTGCGGGAGGTACTCTACGGACGGTGGAAAGGTCACGGCGATGAGGGCGGTATCGAAAGCGGAAATAAAACAGATGTGATCGAAGGTTGATGAAGTGCAGCGGAGGAAATTGTAGGTGACGTTTTTTATTTATTTTTATTCACTGGGCAACCATACGGCTTTACACTTGTTGGTTTCAGAAAATAGCACATTATATTCAACATTTATTCTATGCCACTATTAGAGGTTAACCTAAATTGGGCTTCTGCATTTTTCATTATTTGTTATTTTTATGTAACATGTGCTGGGCTGTGTTAGAGAGGGTTACAGGGTAGGTGGAATTATTATTATTTTATGACATCATGGGGATATAGTTTCTTAATTCTTGAAAGCTTGCTAGTGAAATGGTGGTTAGATTTGAAGTTGAAAGGAGATGTGGGAAGAAGTTGAGGTTTCATTTTTAAGCAATGGTGTGATTATTGATGGCGACGATGAAGTAGAGGTGAACGAGTGAGAAGCAAATTGAAAGAAGTCAGGCGACGGCGAAGTGGCGGTGAGAGTTTGGAAACGAAGACATTGTGACTAAGAAATGGCACATTCTAGAGGGTGGCAAAAAACAAAGCGACCTGTGAGGTAAAAATTGAGGTCTTGATGACGAAAATGCTGTGTAGACATTACGAAGAAAGTGAAAAGAGAACTATGAGAACCGACAAAATCAAACAGGAGAGATATGATTAAAAAGAGAAGTGGGGAGTGATAAAGCTAAAAGTAGGTAATAGTAAGATCGCAATAAAAGCGACAGCAGTACGAATATATATGTACGGTGGGGAGGTATTAGTCACAAATTAATTGCAATTCTTATATAATGGAACACTTTACAGCAACTTATAAATTGATAAGTTGTTTTTTGTTGATTTTTTTTTTCATTTTCAGTCCCGGTCTGCCCACACAAACCCCGAAAGAAACGAAGACAAAGCGCAAGAGACGTGGACTTATAAAATTACCAAAGCTCCATTACTAATGAGGGTGGCAGATCTAGAGGCAAAGTAAACAGGACATACGCATAAATAATCGTGGGGTGAGAACAGTATTACAGCGAAGAGGCAATAACGAGGAACAATGGAAATTTTGGTGCATGTTAGGACACAATGGGAAACCCTAGTGGAAATAACGATGGAAAGGAATGGTACAGCTGGCACAAACAAAATCTCTATGACGATTCCTAACAGGAAGCGATGACGGAAATATTGCGAAAAGAAAGTGACGTTTCTCAATTAGATCGTTCGGAAATTTAAGATGATTGCAAAATCGTTAATACAATCTAGTTAAATACGAGAGCAAAGCTTTTTCCTGGGAGGTATTGCGGGTAGAGAACTTAATATGAGCTGTGGATAAAGCGGGTAGAAAATAATAATAGAATAATAGATCAATGAGCCGAGTTGATAAAAGACACGCGAAGATACAGTACGCCATAGAAGTCTCTCTGCATCGAGTAACGGCTCGCTGATAAAAGTAGTATTCACGTTTGTACAAGGTAGGCTAGACTAGTTTGGTTGCTAGGTATTGCAATAATGAGTAACAATTAAAAGATAACCTGCGGAGGTAGTGTTCTGTTCTCTACGCCTGAGGTAGTTTGCCTTGTAATGGGCAATATTTCTTATGGTAGATTATCTTGCAATTGCGGCATGCGTGCTTTCAGACACAACACAGTCAATGTAACAAATTACCGGTGATAATGTTCGCTATCAAAGAGAGCGTTTATGGTTGAACATTCATGCAGTTTGCGAAAAGAAATAGTTTACAGAATTTTTAGAATTGAAATTTCGCGTGCGTTTTTTCCCCTTTCTAGTGCCCACATCAAGACATTGTTTCGTAAATATATGAATAAATTTAATGGAACTTTATCAGTTCACGATGCACCGAGAACAAGTAGGCCTACGATGTTAAGGGACAACAACTGAATCAAATCTTAGATATTGTAACTGATTAGCAAACACAATGTATTATTAAATTAATAAACACTATTAAGTTATAAACTTAGATATGGTATAATGTTAAGTAGTACCACAAAATAAACGGGAAAGTGAACCAAGAGACCAACATTGTTAAGTAGGTCGAACATAAATCCGTTAAAAAATATCACTTGCCACTCTACAATATAACCGTAATTCCTGAATGAAACAAAGTTATTATGAGAAGAGGGTGGTGTATTATTGATGGCTCCAAAGATCCGAAATAGAATAGAAATAGAGGACTTTAAATAGTAAATAAAACTTTCTCTAGGTTAGGGTATGGTTTCATTTATATGATTTCATTAATTCTCAAAATTCACCGACTTGATCCCAAAGTAATAAGAGAAACACAAAAGCAATCGCAGAAAATTGGCGTGTGGGCTGTTTGTTGTTTCACAAGAGTGAATAGGGACAATCTTCGACAGTCCAGTGAATTCGGATGATTACTGCTCCGAGATAATTTTTAAATGTTTTGTTGAAATGAAGGATGACAAAATTTAGTGTCATTTATTTCAGTAAAGCATTTAAACGACTCGAACATTTAAATAACTTTTAAGAACGAGAATGAGAAGAGAGGAACTGATGGACTCTGACCAATAAGAACATCTGATTTAACTGCACCGGATTGTTTCTTTTAGGATGCGACAAAATCTGTTATGTGCACAATATTGCTTCAAAAAGATAAACTTATGAAAGATAAACGTATGAAATAATAAAAACTAGGGAACATTTTCCACAATTTAAATGTTGTTGATTGATATATTGTTAAACAAGTTAAACAAACCCTTCAACAACTAGGCATGACTTTTTTACATTGTCACAAGTTTTGTTTTGTTACAAGCGGCAGCTTGTGCCATATCAACATCATTTCTGTTGCTCTCCCCACAACGGTACCACTGCGGAGAGACTACTCTGACATTTCGAGTAAGCTGGGTGTAGTGCGAATCGAAAGAGTGGTGTTGTTCATTTCTCCTATTAAGATTTAAATAATAATTTAAAGTTGGCATAATTATTTTTGCTCCTTCCACTACTTTAATTATTAGCATAAGTTATTTGCCAAATATTCTTTTGCTTTCATTTTTTCTCAGCCGCAGATTACGCAAAGAACATCAAAAGCGATAGTGAAAGAAGTACGAAACGAGGGCGGGGGCGGTTGTGGTGTTAGCAACTCAAGGGAGGGCGGAGTTTGAAATGGAGGCGGATGCGCCGTCGAAGACGGCAGCGAAGGCCCAATGAGGGAGGACCCCGATTGAGGCAGCGTGGTCAAGGCAACGGCGGCGGCACGGGCGGGGGACGGGGGCGGGGGCGGAACGCGTCAGCTGCTGCGGGCGCGGGCGAAGGGCGCGCGGGCGCGGGAGGGGGAGGGGGAAAGAGAGAAAAGGGTGGCGGAAGCGGCGGCGGCGGCGGCGGCGAATCGCGTCCCGCGCCGCGCCGCGTGTTTCGGCACCGCAGTCGCTTCCGGGCCCAGGACGCGTGCGGTGCGGTGCGGAGCGGAGCGGACCAGGCGAGGCGACCAGCTGGCGGGCGAGGGGCGACGGAGCACGTGGTCGCGCAGGCAGAGAACAGAGCGGTGCGGGCGGCTGGGACGCGGAGGCGCGGACGGAGACGCGAGGTGAGTCGGCGCCAGCAACGCGCCCTTGGACCACACGTTTGACCCTGACCTTTTTTCTTTCTTTTTACTTTTTTTTTCAAACGATTTTAGTTTTATCGAGTTCAGTGATTTAAGAATAAAAAATGAATTCTGAATTCATATTACACGCTAATTCAATACCAGAATGAAACAATTTATTATATATTGAAATTTGGTAGAGCGATTTGAATTAATTTATAATTAATTCATGGTTTCCGAATGCACATATATTGCCGTGTATAAACAAATATGCAAGTTGCGTAGAAGTAAATGCTAATTCAATACCAGAATGAAACAATTTATTATATATTGAAATTTGGTAGAGCGATTTGAATTAATTTATAATTAATTCATGGTTTCCGAATGCACATATATTGCCGTGTATAAACAAATATGCAACTTGCGTAGAAGTAAATAAAATAGTAACTGTCCAAGTGACTTTTTTCCCAATACATATTTTTCACTGGAAATGAGAAACAGTGTTTTAATAAAAACTTGAATTTTGGTTTTTCTTCGTTAATGTTTACACTAAACCATTGTAAAAAATGCGAATAAAAGAAGCCACCAATACAAGGGGATAGAGTCACGCGTCGTTTCACGCACCGTCTGAATAAATCAGTGAATTCTTAGAAATCTCAAGCACGGAAGTAAAATCGAAATGTAATTGCAAAACCCAAACAAATTTCAAATCCCGACGGTGGGTATTTACACACTAGCTTGTAGACAAGTGCTGTCTGGAGGAAAATTCTAGAGGCCGGCTGCTCAGATCGCGTTTTCTGTGGTTTCTTTGCTGAATACCAGACGAAAGCCGGAATAGTAAAAACGAACCACGGACCGCGAAATCTTTCCTTCCTCCTACTTGTCCCATCCTCTCACCTTACTCTCACACATGCGTACATTCACCCTACCTCATATATCGGGAGCTTAATGCTTGTCCCTTTAGAGCGGTGCGGGAGAAACTTTGAGAGGAAAATCCTCTGCAAGATGTCGTGTCGGTCGGCACCAAAACTCGCGGGGGAGGAACACCACCTCCCTGGATAAAAACATCGTAACACACTAACGGGACTATCACAGCAGCAGACGTGCCCGAAAATATCAATCACTATCTCAAAATATCATTTTTCAACCAACAGTTTTTGCTTGAAGGATTTTTCTCGTGGATAACGAATCCAACATTTAGATGATTTTTCTACGAAGAATTTTAAGATGAACGCTTATATTTCACAATAATGGGGTTGTAGACGTACATAATTAAGCTTTGACGTACATGATTAATGTTTTATCTGAGCCAAATTGAATTTTAATGTAATGTGTAATGCATGTTGAATATAAATACACATGTACAACTCTTTAGTTTGCAACTTATAATCAACATCACCGTAGATGGACTGATTGGTGTGTCCGTGCACATCAACTGCTTTGCTCTTTAAAGCCGATAGTGTAGTGAGTGTTTGAACCTGGGAGATAGGAGTGGGGGGGGGTGTCCCTCCCCCACTGAATGGTGAGATCGGGCGCCTACCCGCACGTCAGCTTGCCGAAGATTTCCCCTCCTGGTATCTCCCCAACCGGAGTACCGCCTCTACTGGGAGAAGCTCTGAGCTCCTGAATGCCCTTCCGACGTGTATTGTTCATGTAATTGTGTGAGCGAGTAAGGAGCGAGGATAGAAGAAGGAATGAAAAGAAAAGGTCGTGCGTGGATCGTGGCCCTAATCGTGTCACTATTATTATTATTATTATTATTATTATTATTATTATTATTATTATTATTATTATTATTAATTAACTTTTATAGTAAAATATTAAATATATTTTAAATTGTGCGACATGAACGTGTATTTGACTTTTTGAACAAAATCCAAATGATCTTTACTATTAAGAACCTGTAAATATCACAAATTTCTTGATTTCAGTCACACACATCGTATAAACACAGACACGATCGCGAAAGAGGCCGAGCTGATGAACACTATGGGCTAACATTACAAAACACGAAATGTTGCATACCCGTAATGTAACCACTGAACATGTGAGTTACATAACATGTACCTTAGGCTGACCCTTCTTTATACTCTAATTCGTTACTGATGTTAAACTTTTGACGATCGTTTCACTTACTCAGAAGTACCTTAGTTCTTTGAAGTCTAAAGGTAGTTTCAGGTTTAATGGAGATATGCTGATCAACAAGAACGAATGTGTATTTCAGGAGTAACTGCATTGCAAAATTTGTGTTTGTGTGTTCACCGTAGTGTTATTACTACTGAAAAAATTAACTGCGAGTGAGCATTGGTTTTACTGAGCTGGTGAATTGGGGGAGATAAAATACGCTTTCCATTCAAAAAACAAATTCGCATGGATTGTATATGTAGGCCTAGTATGCAGGGACGAATCCAGCCGATCATTTGGGGGAGGGGGCATTATATATTTTTGTTAAATAATAAACGTATTTATTATTATATTGTTTATGTACTGTCGATATGATACTATACAATATTACTGTTTACATATTTACATAATTGAACATAAATGAATATTTAAATCAGTTTTGCCAAATAAAGGAAAGTAAACGAAAACTTTAGACTTTTGAAGGGGGGCGGCATGATCCCCACTCCCCTGGATCAACCAGTGCTACTATGAGTCGTCACATGTTGTTATATCATGTGTATTAATAGTGTACATTATTTTGAAATGTACAGAAAATATTAAATCTACAATAATATAACGCAATATATTAATTGAATGCTATTATTTTGGTTTTTATTACATCCGTGATTTAATATCATATTTTGCATAATTAAACAAAAATACCTGAGCTATCTTCCCCGTAGTAGTATTTTATAACCCAATTTAATTAAGAGAAAATAATCAGGAGACGCAAAACAATATAAATTTATAACTTTATTCAATTTATTCATTTGAACAATATCATTTAAAAACGTTAGTAACTTCATGGTATTTTAAATATTAACAGTAATATTGTTATAATAATATTATTGTGGATGTGGTATCTATCACATTGAAGTTTCTATTGGGGATGTCACTGTTCTCTCCGCGATAATCAGCAGACCTTCTCTGTCTCCTGCAGTGGCGTAGTTAGGGGGCAGGAGTGGCGGTCCGCCCCAGGTGATACCAATTCGAAAATTTTATAGTTGGAATTATATAATCTTAATGACTGAATCCAGTCTTTGTGATTTGACACTTTTGTTAATAGAAAGAGGTATTGCAATAAGCATAGATTTTGACGATATTATAGGTATGGTTTCCGCCCTTATATCTCAAAATGTGTTTTTATAAAATAAACATGCACTTGTTAATTAGTTGTACGTCATGTTAAATTATTTATTTAAAAGTTGAAGACTTGAAATAAAAGAATGTAAGTGCCATTTGTATTACATTTACGTTTTTGCCAGAATAATAGTCAATTAATCAAGCCATATAACATAAATAAGAACCAAAATCCAGGCGCGTTTCTTGATAGTGTTTGGGGTGATTATAAATGGCAAGAGATGTATGTGCCATTGAATTTAATGTTTAATAAACTAATTGTTCTTCAATAACTTTTTTTTATTTCAACTCTTCAATTATATTTCAAATATTCTAAATTACATATAGTTTTTTAAAAATATTTTAATAAAAAAATGTCATGTGCAAATGTGGTTGTATTTTCATTTCTGTATAAATTATTCAGTAAAATATATTTTTATATTTAATTTACTGGTGGGGTGATCCATTAGTTTTGCCCCGGGTGACGCCAATTGTAGCTGGTGGTCCCCTGCGTCCGAAGGGCCAGCCGGTCGGCGGCGCTGGGCGCCGAGGGGCTCGTGGGCAGCGGCGGCCCTCCGCGCTCGGCGTCCGGCGCCGCTCCGGGGCGGGTTGGGGGGGGGGGGGGCGCCAGGTGCGCTGGCAGCCGTCTGGCGGCCGCTTCTCTGCCTTTGACGCCGCCTACTGTTGCAACCGTCATAGGATTCTCCATCGTTCTAGTGCGTCGCTCTTCCCCTCCACAGCCGTCACCATTGCCATCTTCGCCATACCCCCCGTGACACACCACGGCCAATGTAATACTACTATTACCGACACCCCAGGACTGTCGCTGCTGCTGCCATAGGGTAAAGTGGCCGCTACAAACATGACTGTATAGTAAGGGTATATCGAATATTTCCTGTTGAGAGACACACTTCATTCTGCGTACAGGCGAAGAATGAGGCACCCAAACTGATGAATTTTGATTGATTAGTGATTCCGGGCGCGTCAAATGCTAAGGTCAATAGTCCCGTACCAGCAGTACGTGTTTGATTGCGAGAGGTGGCAGTACTGCTCCTCCGCCTGGTGGTGAGATCCGACGTTGGTCGAGGGGATTTTCCCGAACCAGGTATGTCCCACCAGAGGGACACCGCTCCAGCCAGGACAAGCTCTGAGTTGCCGACTGAACCCAGTGCGGTGAATGGCGAGACATTCCTATTACATGGATGGGATGATGGTTCGCATATACTTCGCTGTATGAATACCCCACGAGCACACAGTAAAAACCCTTTCCTTATATGGATCAACATCAATAGGCCAAATCTACAGCCTTCGGCTCAGTGTATTTGGATGCTAATTCCATCCCCTGCATCACGGAGACCGACAATATTCTTCCTGTTATTCTATCTTCTGTTGATTCTGACAAGGACAAGTTTATAGTCCGGTAAAAATATTAATTTTCGTCTGAATTTTAGAAAAATATTTGGAAATAGAGACCTTTTATTTAAACATCTTTTAGTTTACATCAAAATAAAAAAGAACAGTACTGGAAATATCCAAATGAGACTAGGGCCTTCGCTACCTCTGCCACTGTCGCCACTACCAGCATTGCTACAACTTACTCCTACTGTCACCGTGCACCATCCGAACTGCAGTTATTTTCGAAATAATTTCTCATGGATAAGATTCATTCTTACTGGAAACATTGATGTCGACACGAGCAACATATCGGGGAAATCATGAGGAATATATATTGCATAGTATAAACATACTTGACAAAAATATGTAAACAATTGAACGGAAATAAATAAAATGGATGCAATCATGCTAAGATGACAAAGATTTACCAACCAAAACATCCGATGAGTGATTCTGAAGAACGTTCAATGAGCAATAATGGCAAAATGTGCTCTTAAAACAAGCGTTGTATTCTGCCAAACGAAAACGCTAGACGTTCTTTGGGTATTGCTGTGGTTCCAAAACCACACGTTAACGTACACATAAAAGCCTGGAGTTTGCGAACTTCCATGGTTACGTCTTACATTTACGTCCACGTTCGCGTGAACGTTCCTCTTGCAGGGAGGTTCCATCAAATAACGCAGAGGCGTATGCATGGAATAGTAGACATGACACGTGCCACGGGCGCCTCTCACAAGGGGGCGCTATTTAGAGTATACCCGCCAAAACAAATGAATCGGAGAAAACATAAACGTACGATGTCCAGCAGCTTCAAATTTTGAAAAAACAAGCCGAAAGGTTCTAAGTTCCAGACATCCAACATATTTTCTTATCATTTACAGTTGAAGGACTCTTAACAGACGTCACAGTCACAGACAACGAACGTATATGCATGGAAAGTTGAATTTATATTTTAAGAAAAGTTTCCCACTGTTAACTCAAAAGTGACATCGAACCTTTTTGTTTGCTGCGATTCAAATAACACTAACCCTAATTTGAATAATCCTGACAGGGACGCCAATTCTCTCCTTGCCATGGCGCCTGAATACCTAGATACGCTTCTGGAATGACAGAGCAGGAAGCTTTTGTATTTATTTCACACTCACGTTTATATTTCACTGTGAACGAGCCTTAATTCCGAAACGTCGAGCTTCACCCCCACCCCACCCCCCATACGCGCCGCCGCCACCGCCTCCGCTCCTTCCGCCGAGTCGCGCGCGTCAGCTGGGCCGCGGGGTGCGCGCGGAGGGCCGAGCGTGGAGCGGGGGCGCTCGCCGCGCCACGCCACGCCACGCCACGCCACGCCACGCCGCGCCGCGCCGCGCCGCGCCGCGCCGCGCCGCGCCGCGCCGCGCCGCGCCGCGCCGCGCCGCGCCACGCCGGCGGAAGCGGCCGCGCGCCCACCCCGCGCCGCCTCCTAATTAGGGAAAGCGAAGGGCGCCGCGCCGCGCCGCGCGGGGGCTGCACGTGCAGGAAACCAGGGCGAGACGATCCTTTGGCGTATTCGGCCGATTTGTTATCTGGAAAATGTTGCCGGACTTCACTACCCATGCGCTCACGGCATGGCTTGTTTGCCGAGATGTTTGATTATCTGGCAGATACATTCGGTAGTACCAGTGCTTCTATCAGATACTCTCACGAGCGATTTTAACAGCTTTTTCTTTCATTTTCATGCACGTTCTTGTGGTTGTAAAAAATTTCTTCCTCGTATTTGCAGATCAAAACACTGTAAATGCACTGGAATACTTATATTTTAGATTCAAGACAAATATAACGTGAATCATATCATTTGAATAGTATCTCCAGACAAAGAATCATAACATTTTTGAACGTCCAAACGAACGTTGATTCATGTACTTTTTTTGGTAAATGCCAAAACATCCACGAATTGAATCTGCTTGAAACAAATATTAGATTCAAATACACTTGAAAAGATTTGTATTTGAATTTTCAGAAAAAAAGGATTTATTGACTGAATCTTATAAAAAGGAAAAGTTTAATTCAAATTAGACTGGTATTTTGTTGTAGGTATTGACGTCATTAAGCCAAAAAACACCAAAGGAGAATTATTTCTGGTATCGGTCGTGTGTCATTTAGTTCTTTCCTCAATACCATTTTCTTCGGGAAAAATTATGTAAACAAAAAAATACTGTTTCTTAAAAAAATGTACTCATTTTTTCACAACCCATTCGTGTCAACTGCCTTTAACCAACGCCGTCTGTTAACAGAGGCTTTCGTTTCTTTATCTCTCTGTCTTGAGTCGATGTAACAGTACAGTATTAAGAAAATAAGATGTACAATTTTATAAGTTAATTATGAAAGAGATTGCAGACGTTGGTAATGAAAAACTCGTAAGTGGCACAGTGAAAAGGAGATGTTTAAATGAAATCAAGCCCTCTTTCAGAATATTGTGACAAGGATAAATATTTGATTTTGCAACGGAAACCTCAGATAATATGAGACATAATATGAAAAACATATTGGTTTAGTAAGGCGGTTAAAAATGCAATCCCGAATTAGCCAGAGCGGCAAACAGAGAGGCCAGAACGACCGTCAGGCAGAAGCGAAGTGCGAAGTCTGGCTCTCGTCGGAAGCGAGCAGAACAAGCGTGGACGAAACTGCCGCTCATAAAGGACGACCATTTCGTCCCGAGGCGTCATAAGTGGAGGACGGCGGTTGTGCTAACTCAGTGTAGACGTCCGGTCCGCACGCGTGAATGCCTCACGTGTACTGCACGCCCGGCTGGCATTCTTTTCTGGGCCGGCCCCCACCTCCATTGCGACTGCGCTTCCTCGCGCCACGGGAGGGCGGGGGAAGGGGGGGGGGGCTTTGGCAGCGACTGCGGAACAACAGCACTTCCTGATGGGGTTAGCGCAAAAATATAGCATTTTGTTGGCATGCAGTGAGCGTTCACTGTGAATTTATTGGCTGACTAGTATTTCTCCTTATTCGTGGTCAAACGGAAATGTTTCACAGATGTCCCGATACTTCAACTGAAGCACAGTTATATCATTTTTCTTATAAAATCACATTATATGTATGTGTGTGTGCGTAAATGATTATTTCCTTATATCGACGTCTTAGCCGCATAAAAGAAGTAATGTGCATTTTTTTACAAACTCTTTTTCTTCTCAGTTACGTTTCCATCCCATACTCTCGTAAGAGTTAACTGACACATGGTCACTTCTGGAAGTATATCTTCTCGTGGTTTTCAACGGTGTCAAAATACTCGTTTCCGATTGCGTTTAACATTAATTCGAACTAGAAGTGTTAGAATTGGAAAATCGCCAGTTAGGCATCACTCAATTCAGGAGGCACTTTGGTATTACTCATTTTGGACAGGTATTACACTGTAGCATTTCCTTCAAATGTAGAACGAAAGATGAAAGAATGTAGATGCCAAAACACAAATAATTTTATTCTTATTTACATGTACATTCCATTCATGTGAACTTTTAGCAAGGTAGATATGTTCTTCAGTAACGCTGTTATATAAGATATGCACACAAACGACGTATATTCACACAGGAATTTAAATAATTCTGATGTAGAGTTGATTTCCTTCTTCGGTTTTAATCCTTGTAGTAATCAACCTCGAAGCCACGTTTACTTTTCATGTTTATTACATTTTTATCTAACACCTTACTGATGGAGGCCAACACGCTTCGTCATTCGCGCCCCATCTCACTGCGACTGCGTGAATTGCTCAATCTCGGGCTCTTTTGCTTTCCTTGTATTCCGAGGAAATTGTTTCAGCTCACTGCAATTTCTCCTCAGTATTAGTTAACAGTTGTTATCTTCTCCGACAACCGCTTCGTTGGACTTGGCAAAAAATCTTTCCAACACCCTTCACTTTCTATTTTTTTCAAATACGGAAGTGAACTTCTTTCATCGGTCTATCTATGCGGCACCATTAACGACAATGAAGGTTTGATAAATAGGCAGTACAATGATGGCTCTTCAGAAAAGGAGTTTTGAGCACAACTGGAGGTAACGAAATTTCTAGCTGGGAGAGAATCTTAAATGGCAACTCCTCCGTTCGTGTTTCATTCTAAAAAAAATACACGTAAGTGCCTTGTAATCCAGCGGAACCATCGAATCCATTATTTTCCGTCATCTCTAGTAGGGAAAAGTATTGATTGTGTCCAGTTTATGTAGCCCTTTTGACTAGATTCAGAATACAAATTTTGAGGACCTTTTAACTATTAATTATTAGCTAGGATCAATAAATCACAGTCTTGAGGTAAAATAAAAAATAATTGTCCCCTATGTATTTACACCAAAATCGCACCTTTTTTCACAAATTGACTTTGATAGTTTACTAGTTCACTGGCAGTTTAGCCGAAATCCACCGAAACAATAGAGCTTGTGCGGTTTTCTCTTCCGATAGCAGTATGCAAATGCTTACGATATGGAAGTGTGAATCAGTAACTTACAAGATAGATATGCAAATCAAATTCTTGTTTACAGAACTGAGAACCAGTCATCAATCATTGTACGGTCATTGGCACCAAATTCTGGTAGGCGCTTAGTAAATGCATTTCATTTTGTTTTTGTATTACTGTAACCATTATAGTCAAATTTATTTCCAGGGATTTTTATGTACTAGTAGGTTTTGTGAATGCCCCAGTCATTTATTGCCATATTTCTGATGAATTTACTATCAAGAAACTTCAAAGAAACATTACAAGTATTGTAAAAAGAGTTTACTTTGCTTATTTTGGAGTGAAACCGGGGGATCAAAACAAATCACAGAATAACACAAAGTGCGTAATATCTGTGTGAAAAATCTACTAAGGTAGAAGTCGAAAGGTAGAAATAATGCTTCAGTTTGGGAGTCCCAATTATATGGAGAGAGCCTAAAAAATCATAGTGACGATTGTTATTTTTCCTGTTGTGGGTATAAGAGTTTTAATACCGGAAATAAGAATGTTATGTAACCAAACCTTCGCGCAGTTTTAACTTCTTACCGATGGGTCTGACGTCACTATTTCTAAACTAACCGAGTGTTTAAAAGACGCTCCTGTCTCTTCTCGTCTTCAGACAATGCTGAGACTCAAATCGACACAAAATATTGAAGCCCTGATTTAGTCTCTTAAGCTGAACTCAACGATTTAATAAAATACCTTGGTCTAAGTAGAGAGATAACTTATATCTAGTGCTCTAGATTGATAAAAAATAATTAATTTGCAACATGAATTATTATATATCAGTAATGAAGCAGAGAATTGGAATTTACACTTTAATTTTCACAGAAATGTGATTCAATGACTGCAGTGCATTGTGATCACTCTAGCGTATTCTAGAACAATTACAGAAACAAATTGAGGGGTTAAAAATAATCTACAGTGATCAAATGCTGTGAATTACTATACTCCTGTCCGGCATAATGTCAAACCTTTTAACATGATATATAAGACTGACGAGAGTTAAACTGAATTATACTATGAATTCCACACGTTAAAAAAAAAGATTTTCGAGACGTTATCATAGAGATGTCGATACGTTTTCATATAACTCACTGTACATGAGGTTAGACGAACCTGGCAATTGCATGTTTAGTAGATGTCTTTGTATTATGATCTCACATAGCTAAGAAAATAATGAATATACTCGTATGAGTGCCCGCCGGAGACACCTTGCTCAACTAATTAACAATATGCAAGAAATTCAAAGAGCTGTGTTTGATAAGATTGAAGACACTTCCTCAATGCACATTTGGATTTTGTCCCTAAAAATCTTGGTGCGATAAGCGAAGAGCAAGGAGTAGTACGTTTCCACCTAGATATTAGGGATATGAAAAAAGGAATATCGGGGAGGATGGAACGTAAAAATGATGAAAGATATTTGCTGGATGCTACACCGACACACACCACAGAGCCCACATAAGAGGAAGAGCAATACTCACAGCTTCACACATACCAAGACAAGATATTAATTTATTTATATACGAACATTATGTGTAATAATTTATGTGGAAAAAATTGTAAACAATATTTTCCAGAAAACTTGATTTCATCAGATATCCTTAAGAAATCCACAAGGGAAATTTCGAATAGATACAAATATCATACGGGTGCGTTGTAAAAAGTGTTATAAAATAGAATAATACCGAGCTCAGATATAAAATAATCACTTCAAGTAAATATAAATTCCATACAAACTTAAAACAGTTTTTATTTTCTGGTGTCTCTTTATTACTTGCCATTGCCTTCAATACGCAGTTCGATAAACACTGTATAACTTAGCTGGATCGAGAGGATCGTGGTCACGAGGGAAATATGAAAACAGTTGAAGGTTGCTTCATGTTACCTTAAAAAAGAGGGAATTACGGAAGACAAATATAAAAACACAAACCGAGACCAGTTAACATCTAATTAATTACTAATTTAGAAAATATGAATCATTAAAATAAAAAAAAAAAGATCATGTATGTATCGTGGACATTAACTGGTCAACGTAACAAAGGGCCTTTGACTCTCGAACGTTTTATCGCCGCTCGTTATTAGAAACCTTAACGCTTTTGGTGCATAAATAACTATTGTAAACCTTAGCACGTATTTTTAATGAGTATATGATATTGATGATGAATGTCTGAATGAGAAGCAAGGAAAACAGGAAAATCTCGAGAATACCTGCGGAGAGCTCCATTTGTCCACCATAAATTCCACTTGGATTAGCCAATGCTGTACTGATATAGACGTGACAACATTAAGTTAATAGTAGTTTTTGCAACTAGTTTTTAATGTTAGGCTTTATTGTATGAGTACATGTTTTGAAAACGAGTGACGTTAGGAGAGAGTTTTCACATTTGTATGAATGCAATAAAGCAACAGTATAAATGAGTTGCATACGCTAATTTTTGTATAACAGCATTGTAAATGTATAAGAGAATCAAACTTAATTTTGCGAAACAAATGTCTTGTGACGTCTCGGGTATTTGACATCTGTGCGAAAACACTGTGGTCGGATGTTTACCTGTACTTCCCATGATTCTCTCTCTGTAATTGGCTGAATGTGCGATTATGCAATCATGCCTGCCGTAAAATGCTAATGGTCATCATTTGTGCCGTAAATTGCCCGATTATGAACGATTTGTTGCATCAGAAAAGGTCGATTATAATGCTGGTATACAAAAAATATTTTTGGTTATAACGAAGGCGAGATTGAATGATACACTATTACTGCTCTCTTTGTTACGTTTTCTTCTTAGTAACGTATTTTTCAGTTCATCTAAAAACCGACATCTCAGAAAATGAGGCAAATTCGACAAATTTGAACTACTTCTAAAATGCTTCGAAAGTCGGGCAGCAGGCTTTGGCAGACTTCCAAGTAGGGCAGCCACGAAGGTAACCGCTTGCATGTATTTTTCTCCCTTCCATATGTGCGTCTGTAAATTGTACATTATCCTTATTCCCTCTCTTATGACCGTTGATAACCGCTGAATTCCTCTTCGTATGTTGCTGTTGCAATACAGTAACATTATTGTTCTCCCTGGTCTGTGGTTTAGGTTTCACTGTATATTTCACATATTACATGTAGCGGCGTAAATACTACATTGTACTAACGTAGTAGTTTTCACGCGAGAAAATTCAAACACGACAGTATTTACACTTTGCAAAATTATTTCTTGTATTAACTTGAATTTTTTTTAAATCAAATACTACTAACACGGTCTAAAAATCTTTTCGCTGATACCTAAAACATTGTTGCTTCGAAAGAATTTCCAGTTTTATGTAATCAACCAGAAAAATCCACCTCCATATTTCACCCATCGTATGGCACGAAGGTCAAGAGAATTATGAAAAACTACTTATGGTAGGTAGCGTACAATTTATTATACGACGAAAAAATCTTCAATATTTTGTTGAGAATCAGAAGAGTAGCAATTCATTTCAAACTTTCAGAGAAGCTATCATTAAGAATCCCATTGACCCTAGTACCTAAGAGGGGGGGCGGAAAAAGATAGGAAGTAGTGCATCCCAGGAACCAAAATGTTTAATGTTGAAAATCGCGAAAATTTGAAGAAGAAAAATTACGCCAGATTTAAATCAATTTGCCCGGAGTTCTTCGCATAAATGAAAAACAAACAAACAAAAAAAACACGTGCATTTTGGCTTATGTTAGTTTTTTTTTTAACCACCATGAAAATCAGAATTCATTATCGACTGGTGGCGGCACATAACCGACTCTGCCCTATGTCAAGAGCCCAAAGCGCCATGGAACGAGTGTACACCCCATGTGGGGGCTGCATGCCTTCCAGTGCGCAGAGCTCGCCTCTACTTCTCCCGGCGCGCTTGGCTCCCATGCTCCCCTCTGCCCCTGGCCCGCGCCGCGTGCAGCCGGCAGCCCTGCCGGCCGGTCGGCCCGCCGGCCGGCTCCTGCACGCGGCGGCGCTGGGGGAGGCGCGGCGCGGGCCTTCCGTTTCCGGCAGGCCGCTTCCGGCTGCATTCTGCGCGGCTCAGTCGCCGCGGGGCGCGACAAATATCGGCTATCAGGATATCCGGCGCCTCAATGGCCCGTCACCGCCACAAAGCGCCGCGACGCACTGCCGCCGCCGCCCCCGCCCCCGCGCAGATCCTGCCGTGCCCACCGCCGGCTCGAGGACCACAGCCGCCAAAAAAAATTGCTGTAGGCGTGAAAGGTCCTGTTGGACAACGTTCCGTTGTTGGGAGCCTCATTTGAATAACCGTTGTACAAAAGCAATCCTGGCATGCATCGATACAAGCAACATACGTTAAGAGACTTGTAAAGGTATAGTTGAATAAGAGGATGAAAAGTGCCTCTAAACCAAGTCGATAATCATGCTGCTCATATGAAAGATAATAATAAATGCCGTAAATTTCTAAAAAATCAGCCTCCTGGGCAATGTTTCAGCGATTCATCGAGAAACCTGTTTTTCATGTTTTATTTTTTGAATTGAATTGAATTGAATTGATGCCTTATTTTACGAGGCGAGACTCGTGCCATCAGGCCCGCTCTTCCGTCTGACCACGCAAATTTCGTTACGCTCCTTTCACCCACTAGCGGAGAAGGGAGGTATTTCTTGGGCGACGAAACAGGCGATTTTGAATTTTAGCTCAGAGGCGGCATTTAGGCTTGAGGATCTTTTACATGCAAGTAAATCTACTAACATGGGACAGCCAGCTTTACTTCCCTTCCGAAGGAAGGCGTACGAAGGATTTTTTGCCCTTAAAAGTCCACGGCTTCGAACCCGCCAACTTGGGTATAACAGTCCGATACTCTAACCGTTACTAAGAGAAATAAATAAATTTTTGAAATTAATGTTCGACATGATGACGTTGGAGTACAGTTGCAGTTCCCCAAGAATGTATCTTATAACATTCTTTAATATAGTTTTTTAGATTTTTATGTGGACGGTAGTGAAGAAAGTTAAACCCAATTTTATCAGTTTAAAAATTTGAAATTTGCGCCAAAATGCGACTGTAACATACTTTTTTTGTCGATATTTATTGTATACTCAGTTTAAATCACGACATATGAACTCAATCTTATAGGTGTTACATCTATTATGTACCAAACTAAATGGGAATGTCCATGGTGGAAAGAGATGGGAGGTCACATCTGCATTCGACTTCAGCCAATAAGCGTCGGGGACCAGTTTGTGTCATAATATTAGGGGAAATTATCACAGTTAGAAGTCATTGAAACTCAAACATTTTTTTTAACATCTGCTTTATTTGCAATTTGTTCTACACGAACATTCGGCAAATACAATTGTACATATATTATTGACATGTAAAGAAACCATACAATTCTGGTTCTTTCTAAAAATGGTTTTAAACTGACTGTCCAGTTCAGAGAGAGAAAAAAAAGACAAACAAACAAAAGCAACAGTAAACAATATCACATTGAAGAAACTCAAACATAAGCGTTTTTTTAAAAATAATGCATCTTTTATTTCAAATACCCTTCGTCGTGTTGTTTTTGGTTGATCACTATTGAAAATTGTCACTTTATGCCACTCTCAAAATGTTTCTCAACACTTCTTGCTCTCTCTCCATGCAACATAGCGGGCAACGTCTCGTCTTACTGATCAAACGAAGTGTCCGTGATGTAGTCATGTAGTTCGTGACGCAAACTGGTCCTGCACAAAAATCGGTGCACCGGCGCGAAAGAATGAGCAAAAATCGGTGCACCGGAGACGCCCACTTATCTTATCCCACTAAAACAGTGAAACGATATTATTCTGAAAATGCGAACGGAAGTGACACTCTGAGATGCTGGATCCACATAGCTGCGATTATTTACTATTTGGCATACGCTCGTTACTTGACAAAAAATGTTATACCATCAGAAAGTTTGTGTTGAATGATTACAAACGAACGCGTGATCCCAGTTATTGAAGAGAGTGACAATGATTAAGTGCTTATGAGTGTCTAATAGCCAATGATAAATAAATCTACAACTGAATAATCTGATTTATATTGTAAACAGGTATGGTTAATATATTACCTAAAACCCGGTAATTTGATTTATATTAGAAACAATACATTTAAAACCTAACCAATTAATCAATGGTACCAACTACTAGATAAAAATCTTAGTGGCTTCAGTTCAGTGAGTGAGAGAGTCAGAGAGGATGACATTCGCCACAAGATTGTTTTCTAAAACATTGCATGATGGAGTTTCTTTATTGCATTTTTTTATCATTACTTTTCTAATATCTTCATATCTTATTTCGTTATTCCTTTCTAATCTCAGATTGCGACGGAAAACTTAGGAGGAAACTTGAAACAAAATTCGAATTTCATTATATGAATCACGCAATTCATGTCGCAAGTCTTGAGATAACTAGAACTCCAAAATGTGTTCACCTCAACCCTTAATGGAATAAATCCTAAGTTTTGAAACATTCTAAACAATGAACCAGATGGAGTCCGTTCAGAAAAATCGAATTAATCAATATTTCCTTTAAATTAAAAGAATTTTCTCTAAAACCATATCGAAATATTTTTTAAAGTTAAGAGAATTGTAATTCGCTCTGAACGATATTCATCTACAATTTGTCAAATCGCCTCATTATATATATATATATATATATATATATATATATATATATATATATATACATATATATATAAGTTTTTGAACATTAATCGTATATTTCTTTTTCTGAAATAATAATAATAATAATAATAATAATAATAATAATAATAATAATAATAATAATAATAATAATAATAATAATAATAAGAAGAAGAAGAAGAAGAAGAGTGTAATTCACCATATCTTACTCATATCACATATCATTCTTCTATCCTTTTACGAAATATAATTTCAGAGTTTCACAATGTTTTTCCCTCAAGGCAAAATATGCGTCATGAGTACTGATTTTCTTTGCCCCTGAACAAATATCCATAAACCAAAAGGTGATATGCAAGTCAATTTTGCTGCAGTGTTTTCAATCGTGTTGATTTGGTAGAAAGCAATATGAAGATGAAATTTTATGTTAGAACTCTTAGAGAGGTATTTCTAAGTTTTTGTGGTCATTTTCTCTACAAAAGACGCGGTATATTTTGGTTAATAAAGAATCGTTTCCCATTTCGTAACAATATTTTATTCAGACAACAAGAAGTAGATTAAACTACATTTGTTCTTATTTTTTAATCCCTTCTTTCTACTTTATTAGATTGTGGTCAAGTCTTTTTAGTCCATTTTTTTATGGAATGTTGATCGTTTTAACTGTAATGAAATTCATAATTTATTTCATATTTAATCCTGTATTCTAGAACAAATAGGTTAAGGAGAGCTTTATGAATACTATTCTATTGCTTAGGTCAATGGGAGTACATACGAAAAAGACGTTCATCTTTCTTATTATAATTACTAGTTACAACAGTAAATTAAAATCTCTGATCTCATACTAATATTAATGTTGATAATTTTCGAAAGCTATGAGAAAAAAACAGCAATTAGAAAATATCTCGTATTTTAGTGTATGATAATTCCTAATAATTTTACAAAAGTAACTGTAAAACATGTGAAAATTAATGATTAAGGGTTAGCAAATAATACAATTTTTAATGTTCAGTAATTTACTTTGTGTATATTAAATGAAATGTAGATTGTAATTAAAATAACTGTGCGATTTATCAATGATATTGCATATAATTTTACCGTTAATTATTTTGATTATTTTTTTACAAAATATGAGTATATCACAGCAACCAGTATTATTTCTATCGTTTTTTACAATAAAAAAGATGTGTTCATCTTTCGAATGAAGTTTGAGTAGTTGATCAATAAAAACGAGTGTGTGTACAAAACACAGTGTGTTATTTGATAAAAATGCAGAAAAAATTAAAGAGGTACAAAATTGATTCTAAAGAATCAGGATTAAAGTAGACATTTTATGTCTTTGGCTAGATATCTAAGTTTAAAAAATGAGTTCGATGACATACTCGTAACAGAATAGATTCGAATATGAAACAAAATTTTTAGTAACATGTGTGAAGCCTACTTTCATTTCCTTTTGTCGAGTTTCTTCCTTTTGGCGGATCGGTGATTGTGGAAAAATTGTTTTATTTTCTACAAGTAGATGAAGTGACTCCGTTTTACCTGAGTTTTTATTTACGATCCGTCCACTACACCCGTTCTCTGGCCAGGCAACGGGTAGTAAGATTACCGCCCAACAAAAATACTTGGCACTTAAGTTTTCCTGTAATACAAGATAGGGGTGAAACAATGTTTTAGATAATATCTGACGGCAGCAAAGCCTCATATATTTTTTATCGACTAACAAATGTGCATGCAATATGTGAGGACAATCGCGCCAGTAATTCAAACGTTTTTGTGAAACAAACAAGCACATAAGCCTTCACATACGTCCATTGTTATATTTTAAGGTGAGTTATGTAATTGCTTATATTTCCTGTTAAAACTCCTATCTTATTTTCTTCCAGTTCGTTCGCTTCTAGTAGGAATGTCATTCCTTTTTTTGCTCTATCAACTATCTTTTGTTCTTATTTCAGTCTAGTTCAGAACTATCCAGTCTTAGTTCAGAACTACCCTTATGTCTCTTATTTCAGTCATCTGTAATTTTATATGAACACAATTGTGAAGGTACATGGTACATATTTTTGACATGATACAAACTCGCAAACTCTCCAAGCATAAATATTACAAGTGGTGACATAAATGCGCCGAATTCCTAACATATTTTATCTAACGCTTCATTTAAAATATCAGTGTCGAGTGAACTCATGAGGCAAGTGTAAATTAACTGCGTCGACGTAATACTTGTAACTAAACCCTACCGCCCCTGCCTCATGCGCTATCGTAGGAGTATCCTACACAAAGCTATTGTAAAAATATTAAAATTGTTATCATAGATACGAATTACGGCATATTAATTAAAATACATTACATTAGAATAATTATTTTGGTTGCTAAGGGTTTCCTGCAGGAATGGATGCACTGTTGGGGCATGCTTCTTTTCCCGCTACTTCCAAGCGCTAGGCTGTAGCAATCCCCGGTGTTTTGCTGCTCTTGCCCCAAATTCGTCTTCCCGCAGTGCGAACAGTCCGTTCACCTCCAATCGATCCAACAGTGCTACAAATTCTTCCACGACGAACAACAAAAATATGTTCCCGATAGTGTAATTGAAATTTTCACTGGCATTCTTAAATATTTTCTCACAATTTTGTAGAAGTTATTTATATAACATTTTGTTTTATTTATATACAATTTTAATATCAACCATTAAATAAATATAAAATTGTTTACATTCACATGTTTTCATGGCAATTGTTTTCATAGCATAGCAACTCTTTCCCAACTGCAAAACTTATCATGTTGAGCAGATGGAGAAAAAAATATGAGAGAAACCCTTCATATTAACGTCTCTCAATTAACAAACAATTAAATATCAACATTAATTATGCATTTTGTTCTAAATAAGTTGTTTTATTCTGGGTAATTTTGTTCATTGCAACTTTGATGAAATCTAACTGCAGATAGGCAACACGCTATACTGACATGTTATGTGGGTCATCTACATTTTTACACAAAAAGCTAGACGAAGACGTAGTGAAATTAACACCTGCATTTCTCACGAAGAATTTAGTAATTTAGGTTGATGAAATAATTATTTGATTACACATATGTGCATATTAATTTTGCTAGTGGTACCTACCTCCTGAAGTATGAAATTTGAAACGCAGACTTAAATGATTTGTTGGTCATCCAATGCATGTTTTATTCTTTATTTTGCAGAAAATGTATTTATATCTATTAAACGTTTCAATAGAAAAAAGTGGCGAAATAATTTAGATAATAAGTACTTATCTTTTCTTGTACACACATCGGGAGGTTATTAGAAAAGGAATACACACAAAACAACTACCTTGTGTGATCTTATGGCTGATGTTAATCTCATATGATCGAAAATGTATTTTTAAAGATCCTTCATGTAGTACATACTCTTCAAATGGCGGAGACCTCAACATGGCCGTAAGAACTCGATATTGCAAAGTTATCTTGATGGCTGCAATGGACGTAACATCACATTTCGGGAGATTTTCGCGCCAAGACAGATAAGAATTAATCATGAATAATAAGATGTAAAATCAATGAGATATCTTATTGACCACCAAAATTTATAAATAGGCAAATCATTTTTTAACGAATGACATAAGTAACCTGCTCAATCAGAGGAGATATTGAAGTGCTCGTCGTGAACTGCACTATTGCATGCATCACTTTGAAATTTCGAAACTTTCTATTGAGATGTGTGCCGAATGAAACCGCTACCGGAAATACACCATACTATGTTCCGAGGTTGTGAAGTGAATTCGTTAAGTTGAATCCAGATGAATTTTAGAATATTTGAGCATGAGACAACTCTTCAATTATTTTTTTCCAATTACGAATTATCTCCCGACTTTTGTAGACGTATTTTGGAATCAGCAGTTCAGACTGTTATATAATAAATATTAGAAGCATCTAGGTCAAGCATGTCAAACTACGCCAGCGCGAGCTAATTGCCGGCCTAGCAAGCTCCTCGCGCCTAATGGCACGGGTAACTTCACCTGACTCCACTCCCATTTCCCCTCCAAATCCAGAAAGGGTTATATAGCTGAAGAGACGCGAATAGCGAAGCTGAAGCGACGATAGGCGGGAAACAGTGGCTTTGTACGAAAATATATTCGCCAGATTTATTCTATCAAACAACTGTGAACTGAATTATGTTAATATTATTTGCTATTTATTACTATTACATGTTCATTTGACTTTTAAATTATCTTTTGTATAATTGTTTTGCCTTTGTATAATTGTTTTGCCAAGGCGCAGGAATATGATTGAATGGCCAGTTCGTTACTTGTTTTTTTGTAGTTGTGTTTTATTAAATCATTATGTTATTTCTTGGGTAGCAATTATGTGAAATAAATTGACAAACCCCTATAAGTTAACAATTCTTCTTTATTGGTAAAAAGCTCTTTCAATACCCAAATATCTTTCTGTTACACGTAATCTGAACTTTCTACGTTATGCAATTATTGCACTTTTAAGCAAATACGACTGCAAAATCAAGTTACTTTCGATTCAAAATGTTTCATTTTACATGTAAATGACTATTTCAAATCTCTCAAAATGTATTATTACACTTTAATGGATAATTTCTTTGCTTTGTAGACAAAATGAGAATATTTCCACTAAACATGCTACACGGGCCAGATATCCGGTAATGTACCACCACTCTGGAGCATTTGTACAAACTTTACTTTTAAATTTGGCGCCAATTGCTTTGGGCGCACTGCCCGCAAACTCTAGAAAGCTAGTTACCTTGCCAGCGACCTTGACGTACCTGATCTAGGCAATGTAGGCGACGGAAGATAATTACTGTTCACCAATAAATACGTGGGAAATCTGGAAAACAAAGTTACGCGTGTGACATTTTTACCCTGATTGGTATGCATTTTAGCTTTTACTAGTGATGGCTGGTCTCTTTGCTAAATCATGACGTGGCAAAATCTCACTGCTTCAGAACCTAACAAACACATGTTCACGATGAGCTGCTTACCAATCAGGGGCAAATAACGTCACGTGTATAACTTCATTATACGAGATTTCCCACCACATGATAATTGCCAAACAATGAAGTCGTTCTGCAGCCAGTCATGCAAATGATATCGGCTGTCCAAATGACGCCTCGTTGAAGGCTGAGGTGCCAATGTTTCGACCGTCTTGTCGAGGTATTCCTCAGGGCTGGTCTGACCAGGCTGAGGGGACCAGCCCTGCGAAATGAACGAGACCCTCCATGAGGAAGACCACGACAAGATGGTCGAAACGTCGGCAGTGCAGCCTTCAACGCGGCGTCACCCGGGCAGCCAAGATAATTTGCATTGGCTAAACGTGGTCATCTTCGACCTACCTACAGGCTCCAAACGTTTGTAACATTTAATCTGAGCCATCATGTGCTCTACATTCGTATCTCGAAACGCTTAATGCAAACTCTAACATGTGCTTGTGTCTGTGTGCCACAGGAGCAGTTCCGCAGGAGGCGCAGAGTCGCAGGAGCGCCGCGTGCGCGTGCGCGAGAGCGAGTGCCGCGAGGTGCGAGGCCATGCAGGCCGGCGTGCTACCTGCTCGCGAGGCGCCGGGGCCGTGGGCGTGGCGAGTGCCGCCCACCTACTGCGACGGAGCGTACCTTCCCGCAGGTGAGTTCTCACCCCACCCACCCCCCGCCTTGCCAGTCACCATGCTGGAGAGTGGCCGGGAAAGAAGCAGTAGAACTGGACGGTTGTTCAAGTGGTGAATAAATCTATATTCGAGTAAAATATGTAAATATTTTGGGAGTACTGTGAAATGTGTTGAAAAAAGTGTTCGAATGCATATACACATAAGACATATAATTAACCATTAGCATCAATGTAAACTTTATTCCAGGATTGAAATTATGAGTACAAATGAAACATCCTTCTGTGTCTCTTACTCTCTCTTTTTTCTTTTTCTTTCTTAACCTTTTCCCTCTCCCTCTCTCTCTTCTCTTTCTCTCTTCTCCCCAATATATTTATTTATTCTCTCAGATCACGTACTTATTGCGGGACATCTTAAGTTATTCACTGATCCTCTCTTTCTAAGTACCAACTTGATAAAAATCCACTTAGGCAGGCCTGGATGTTAGAGTGTGTATTTGTGTTGACCTTACGTGTTCTTCCTACAGTTTCCCCTACAGTGAAATCAACCAGAAGGATCGCTTTATGACTAAGTTGTTAAAAAGCGACGTAAAAAATTCTACTTACAAGCTTTCCGGAGCATTTCATCGTATTGTTCCCCCGTGTTTTTATTTAGACTTACTCCCAGAGTCTTGCGTGAACATACGACTATCGAACATCTAAATTCTAAAATCGTACTATTGGGCACTGTGTCGGAAGGAATCTGAGCTCAACTCAACCGATGCAGTACAAGGTAGGAGATTCTCTCCTTCTGTCACATAGCTCCCCTTTCGCCTTAGTAGGAGCGCCGAGAGGTATATAAGTTAACACACGAGAAGAGGAAAGGCTGAGAACTCCTTCTCAGGACGACTTCGATTGTTTTTTCTATAATTTTCGCGGAGCGGAAAAGCGCTCGTGATTTAAAACTCAAAAAATAAATTTCCTCTTAGATATTAACTCAAGCATTGTATATTTTCCCTCAACATCAGACCAAATATATCATTTGGAACTTACATCCACTAGAAGAAACGTTTCGACGTCCCCCCTTCTTTCCCTTGAGAAACCGATACTGATAAATTCATTAAAATCTGGTCAGAAAGGTTACCTAGGAGACGGGATTAAAGAGTGGTCCCACACAGAAAAGTCTTGGAATTGGAATCTCGCGCACATTCACGAGAGTACTCAAATCGTTAGCGTAAAGGAGACTGCAGTAAGGAGTCGGGTTAGAAGCTCAGCCCCCTCCCCGCTCCCTGGATGTAACAGTGCTCCCAATTGTGTTCTTGGGTTTGTGGTGACAGGGCCCGATTCACACGGGCACTCATACGGAAGGACATATGATTATTGACAATATTGCTGGTTATGAAGGGAAATGTTGCAAACTAGTAGAAATGTGGAGAGGTCCAAGAAATATCACTTTTGCCAATGAACATACGGTGGAAAACTGCATATAATGGAGTTTTATGCATTTATAAATGTGGCATTTGCCACTGATTGTTTTGCAAACCTGCAGATGAATTGAACTGAATTAATGAAGGTGATAACTGCAAACCCACACAGCACAGGAAGGCATCTTCTAACACATCGAAATGGAAATAAATACGTAATACAATATTTGCAAAGTACCAATAGAGAAAACAATCAACATCACACAACAGTTTATCATGGTAAAGAGTATTCAGACAAATCAACATCAGAAGTCTCCAGGATAATACGCGCAGAGAGATTTGAGAAGATTACGAAGACACGTTTGAGAAGATTATCTATCACACATTTATCCTTACTCTAAGAGACCAACGGTGTAATTGAACACCGATTTGGAGGGGGATGTGATTGGAGAGGGAGATGTGAATTAAGAGTACTTACTCACCACAGGAACGACACCTCTCCTGGTAAAATACAAGCTGTTTGGTATGGTAAAACCACATGGGGTTATGTTACAAGTCATAGAGGCTAAGGAAACGATTTCTAACTTCATAAGATTTGACATAAAAATGTACCAACATCTTGATATCAACTTGGTGGTGTTTGGTTCTTAGAATTAAGTCAACAAATAATGATATACAAGATATGCAAGAAACAATTTTCAACCCGAAGAAATCTGTGTTCTTTAAAGAGTGAAATTAAATTTACATATTTTTAAAACAATAAATGATTGCATCTATTGGTTTGGATGTATATTTTTCTTTGTCAAGTAGTTTGATCGTTGTTTTAGAAATAATAACGCCAAAGTAAGTAAACGTTTATTCTCTCTTAAATAAATAATTAATCAATCATGCTAAATGTAATGAAATTTGAAGTTAGCAATAATAATAAATTTTAATTCATTCATATCAAAATTATTTTATGAGCAGCATTTTTTTCGAAATTAAGAGAATGGTGATAACTGTTAATTTGTATCGGATAAAAATATAAATTATTATTAACAGTAAATCAAGTATCATTAACAGTAAATGTCTTACATAAATTAATTTCATAAAGTAAACAAATGTCAACCCAAATATTTTTAAACCACTATATGATGTCCAGGAATGTAGATAAAGAGTGTCAATAATATCGATAGGGATATACCAGTCAATTGTATTATTGTTATTGTCTGATCACGAAAAACTGTCAGGATATTATAGCTCGTGTACTAAATTCAATCAGCTGATGATTAAAAGTTGCACTTATAACGAAAGTCACCTAAACTAAATTTTGAATTGCGATGATAGAGTTCAAATTGCTTCAACTATTTATTTTTATCAACTGCAATCAATTTTAACGTATCATAGTAAAATTACTTGATGTATGTGAATAATTATTAAAGAGTGCGTAGTGCTTGTAAATCCATTCCCCTCATTAACACTAACAATATATTATCATGAATACGATCATCAAAACATTGTTTAATTTATATCAAAAGTGTTTCATAAAGCAGTAAATCAAACTTACACCATCATTATTATGTTCAAATAGCCGTACATTACATTACACATTACATTCATTTTATTTTCCCTAATTTTTCTCATGTCTCAATGTATAAGACACCCTAGCCCATGGATTTTTTGATAATTAGATTTAAAGTAGTTTATAAAAGCTGGCCTACGTTCATATTTGGAAAACGGAGAACATTTCGGGAGGCGACGGGACATTCGGCCGGCGCGGGCGCTCTTCCGGGCTTGGCGGTGCGGCGGTCCGCGATCGATGCCGCTGACGTCAGTGGGGGCGCGTGACGTCAGGCCGAAGGGCCGTGACGCACAGGTAACTCGCGTCGGCAGTCACCCCGGATTCGTCACCGGCGCCGCAGCTCCCGCCGTCACGCCTTCTTCCTTTTTGCCTCGGCCCTCGCGCCCGGCGAGGGATCGCAATCGCTACGGAGAACGGACGTCCAGACGCTGACGTACACACACGGTTTGACGTCGGCGCGACGTCGCAATCGCGATGTTTTAAATTTGATGGCTTTTGGCGCTTATCTTCGGAGGACAGTATTGCTTCGGAACACTTTGCAACTGATGCCCCGAAAAGTTGTATTTGTGGTTAATGGTGTTACTGGGTTATGGAAAATGCATGGACACAGTTGTACTTAATTTCGTCAGTCATGATGATAGAATACAGATATTTTTGGTAGCAACCCCCTCTCACCTCTCTCTTACACACACACACACACACACTTTTAAAATCTAAAATAACGGATATTCCAGAGCCACTTCGTCAAGTAAAACTTATGACTTCCCTTGCATGTTGCATGCAAATCTTCAGTACCAAAAACTAAACTTCAATCGCTAGCTAATTAATTTGTTTCGGTACTCTACTTGTGAAAAGCTAGCGGCTCGACAGAAGACAAATAGATCACTCCTATTAACAACCTTCATTGGGTTGCTATAAAGTGTTTGCAGTGTAGAAATAATTACTGATCAATCTCTTTCATTATGAGTCCTCATGCCTCTGTCACTTAAAACTAAAAATAAACGCTTCAACTACTACCTTTGAATGTGTAATAACTAGATTGCCTACATGATTATCATGACCCATCCATCTCATTTAGATATTTTAAAAGTATGATAAGAGTTCAACAACTGCCGTTCACTGAAGTACTAAGTAAAAGAAAGATGATTTCGAAACATAAGTCGAATGCAGAATTACTTCGCACAATTTATTATCATTCAAGGGCAGGCAAGTGTATATGTGATTGGTTGCGCATATCCCTTGTACTACTAATATTATAAAATTTTCAAAAAAATCTTTATCTCTTTACCTGCATAACTGCGATCAATTAAATTCATAACAATGTCAATATTTCGTGCAAAAATTGCTCGAAAGATTGAATTAATTAAAGTACAAAGTAAATCTGAAGTGCCGTTGGATGAGACGTTTTAAATTCAAATTATCTCACATGAGAAAAATCGAAAAGCGTGCTATTGGAAGATTCTGCAGACGTTTGTACTTTTTAATCATTAATGAACCCTGAAAATGGTTAACAATTTATTATACATGGTTTGTCTACATTGTTCGTTTTAATTCCCAGTTGGAAAACTAACCCACAATTTATATTATACACATGAATTTTTGCAGTGAAAAATGTGGATGTGGAAATACGTGAAAGTCTTGGATTATCGTACAATTGCACATGAACTGGAAGAAAAAGTAAAATAAAAATTTGAAAGATTTTTCGTTTGGTAGCAGTCGATCTTTCTTCGCTACTCTCAATTCCAACAGGTGCAACCAGAACGTCAGTTTGACCAGCTGATCGCTCTCGTAGTGTCGGTCGCTCGCAATAGTGGCGGTAGCTACGCTCAATCCACGCATAGCTCTGAAATCAGCTGGGAGATGGCTCTGTCGGTATGCAATTGCTCCGTTGACGTACAAAAGATATTATGAGGGAATTTTAAATCTTGTTTAAAGTCCTAAAGCAAGACCATTCAAATTATTGATTCAACGCCTGGTGTAAATTATAAAAATATTTCTTTCGTAGTTAAAAAGTATGTAATATTAGATTTTCCTTTTTTAGATTAGATTTTGAGTTAAAAGTAATTATAGTATCGTAATATTTCATAAACAATTTATTTCAAATAACACTTCATATGTTGTTTTGAAAAATTTACCCCTCTTCAAAATAGTGTTTTTAAAAATCCATCCACAAATGAAAGAAAAAAGAAATGTAAATCATGAATAATTCTCAAAAATGTTATCGATAGAAATAAATCGACTTACTTCAAACTGCGTAAATTAAATGAAAATAATGAAATATGATTTTTCTTTGATTTTTTCTACGGTCCATGGCTAAATGATTTTCGATAGGCATTATATGGTGCATATTATGACACTCTACTGCCTATATTTATGAAGAAAATAGTAGTTTACGAAACAAGGGCGCGAAACAGGTGATTCATGCACAAATCGAGTGCAAGAATCACCTCGCGCCCGTTTGCGTAGACTATTAAGTACAGGAATGTAAATTAAATAACAAATAACTAGAAATTCCTTACTTGTAAAGAAGTAAATGGATTCCAGTCAGTGTCGTAGCACCATTGCTTTTAAATAATAAACAAACACGTCGTCAAGACAAAAGATAATTGTTAATCGTTACAGATGTTTTGCATACGGTCTGCGACGTTTCGTACACTGTGAAAAATTTAGCTGTTTCGCACGCGGAAAGCAAGCACGAGAAACCGCTTTTAGCGCAAACTGCGTTTTCAGCATTCGAGCACGGAAACTACTACTTTCATACACTGCTTATTGATTGGGAAGTTGCATTTTGCGGTTATACATGCAGCAAAGGAGCACAAAGGTGTCATGCCATATTTAATCAAACTTACAGCAAAATATTTGTCAACAAAAAATCAACATAACTGCCATCTCTCGTATTGTGAATGAGTCTAAGAATAGTTTTTAATGATTTCATTCTAAAAATAATGTACACATTTCAATTTTTTATTCGTATCCCCCAAACTAACTTTCTGTATTAGTTTTGTAAATGACTACACTCCAGAGCGAAAATGTAAATATAAATAACGACTTAAAATATATTCCACACAAATTCAGTCTTAATTACTTCAATAAAGTATATAACATTAATTATCTACTTTTGGCATTGCAAAAAAATCTCTAATCAAGATTATTCCGTAAGAGATAGGCAACTTGGCCTTCAAAATACATCAGTTGATTCGAAGATATAAGAAGCCAGTAGTGCAACAATAGCACGTACGCGTCAGTAATGGTTACGAACACGTAAAATTATAATATCGCAATTTCTGTCAGCACATTCATGGTGGAGAGAGACCATGAGCACATCTCAAACATCACTTCTAAAACTCGAAACTCGTTACCATTCGTAGCGCATTTGGTGCGAAAAATTAAATCATTTAAAGGTTTCAACACACATTCGAAAATGCATAACACACGTTCCACATACTAAATAACGCCGACCAACAATGAGGGGATAATCTGATAATTTCCACAGTAGTGTACCGGCACAAACTTTTAACACAGTCCCGAAGCTTCGAGCGAATGTTTGGGCCAGAGGCGCCACTAGCGGCCAGAAAGCTGCTATAAGTCAGGGGTTCTACGAAAGCCCACATATAGTTTTCGTTACGTGCAGTTTGCATAGATTTAAGTTTTCAGGAACGTTTGTTTTATTATCCATATTTCTTATAATTTATATTGTAAACATATGGCTTCTTTGTAACGCAATTGTGTCGGCGTAAGTTGGAACAACCGGATCTTTCTTCGTGTAGTGTGTAGTTACGGTGCATTTTTAATTCGCATATTTTCACGTATTTTGTTTAGAACATGAAAACTACACACTTTTGTAGAAATATGTTCTTCTTTACAAATATATTTCGGTATATTTACTACGTATTAGTTTCATAAGTATTTTTCGTCAGACGAACTGTTTCGGGGCTACAATACGTAGTATTTTTTCTCAAGAAACACTCTTCTAGATACATCGCCTGACAATGAGAGATTATTCTGTGAACTTCACGCCTTATCGCGACGTTCCTGTAGTTAGATTACAACTTCATAATCAGATAGCTGAAAAGTGAATCTGAAACTATCGTACATTAAATAAAAGTTGGCACAGAATTATTTTCAATAGTAAATTATAATATATATATATATATATATATATATATATATATATATATATATATATATATATATGTATATATAATGTGTGTATATATTGTAATGTAAACGGGGGAGGGCGCCAGGTTCAGCTCCTGAAATGTGGCTGGATGGAAGTGTTGGGAGGTCATGAATTAATACACCGAGTCATCTTATAATAAACTGAGGTTTATTCCTGGCACTATGAGCTGCCAGGGAAGTTACAGGTCGCTAAGGGCGACACAGGTTTCCTCTTATGTCTATCCTGTGAGCTCATTACTTTGATTACTAATGACTAATTCTCTTAAAGCTAACAAAATAAGGCTTAATTCTACTAATGCATGCAAGCTTCTATCTACCATCTACAATCTGCGGGGCCTGAGCGCGGCCACAATTAATCTCTCGCCCTAAATGTCCTGCGAGGTGTCTCGCGTCATAGCTTTCACCGCTGGTTGTGTTGGATCCACGGACTGGTCGTGCGGCGCCCTCGGATGCAGGGGCGGCGGGCGGTTCCAGGTCGCCGACTCGAGCAGGCTCAGTCGGTCGAGGGGCCACGGGCGCTGGCCGTAATTCAATGTGGGCTATGAATGGGCCCGGCGTGAAAGGCGGCGGAGGCAGACAGGCCTACGCGGAAGTAGCGCGGGATCCAGTGATCTCCCGCCCGAGTTTCCTCCGCGGCAATCCACTAGTCGCGTTCAATTAAAATAAACTTCTACTCTGGGAACGTCTTTCCCCAGTCGCGTTCCGATCCTCATTAAGTTCCGATCGTAAGTAAATTTCCTCTGTGGGAATGTCCTTCCCCTAGTCGCGTTCCGATCATAAGTAAATTTCCTCTGTGGGAATGTCCTTCCCCTAGTCGCGTTCCGATCATAAGTAAGTTTCCTCCGTGCATCTCGTGTTAAAGAAAACTCCCTTCCCCTCTCCCAAAACGTTTCTAAATCTGTAAATTTACCCATTCCCTCATAGCGAAGCTTCCCATTGGCTGAGGGTAACTGCGTTTCAGCATTCTAATTTACCAATCATGTTGCAGTTTTCTTGTAATTTTCCAAAGATCGCTCTTTCTAACTCCGGCTTCCCTCCTCTCTCCCACTTCCTTTGTAAACGGTCCCAGAAGCTCCTTGCAGCTGTCTGGACACGTGTTCACGCGGTAGCGTATTTTCAATGGCCATAAACGGTCGGCGAAGGCTAATCGTCGGCCTGCTATGGTTAATTTCTAAATAGCCCCTGTGGGGATCCGAGCGCCTTACCCGAGGCGCGTGGCAGGGGGGTCGGCTGACGGCTAAGAGGGTCTTGTTCACGAAGTGTCATAAAAGTGTCTTTTTCCTAATCGACACCCGTGTCAACCCTTTGGAACTTCGTGTCCCTTCCCTGGGTGCGCGGAAAAAAGGGGCGCGTGGGCGGGTATTGTTCGAAGGGGGGTTTTGGCCGACTGCTTGGCCGGGTTTTACGAGGGGTAATAAACATGTCCGCCTCTGATGGGGGCTGGGCGCGGTCGTGGTCGGAGTCTTCGTGACAAAGGCAGCTTCCCTTGACCCACTTTTCCGCGAAGGGAGCTATCTCTAGATGTAATAATTATGCTGTTATTGGCGACGCCACAATAAAATTATTCTAATGTGATTGGTGACGCCACAATATATATATATATATATATATATATATATATATATATATATATATATATATATATATATATATATATATATATTATATGTGTGTGTGTAAACAAAGTTGGCTTAGTTACACCAATTATAACTCAAGAACGGCTGGACCAATTTTATCTCTGATTTGTTAGATTCATCTCCGCCCCCAATTGCAGAATAAGTATTACAATTTACCGGAAAAAAAGAACAAAGAACAAAACTAAATATTCGTGTCAAATGCAATCCGCAACACACTGCACGATTAATAACTCCTAAACGAAACGTTTTAGGGCATTAAAAATTAAATTTTGAAGCCAAACGCCTCAAAGTAACGTTTTTCACACAGTAATCTACAGGATGAAACCTTATTGAACATTCTATTATAATTTTACTGGTCCGGTGCTTCTCGATATTACCACCACCTACTCAGAGACGTTCAGAATCTGCATCTAAGTGTGTATGAGATGAAGAGGGAGAGGGAAGAAGAAGGGCAGAAAAACGTCTGCCGGGTTCCACTAGTTATAATTAAAATAAGTTGGCAACTCCGTGCGCGTATCCATCAAGATAAATCTTATTAATCTTAGAAATTAGAATGATCTCTAGGCCCTGAATGAAAGCGTGAATTTAATAAATATTCAAAATTAATTACCTGGATATTACTTAGCTCTTCAAGCAAGTGATTGCGAAAACTCATGTTCTTCCACGCAATATTTGTAACGCCCACATTACATGCATTTACTTTACAACTAAATAGATATACATTTTCGCACCTTATGTTCCATTATTTGTAATATTAAGTTAATTAATTTTAGGCTAAACAATGAGAAAGGATTTTCAGAATATCCAACTGCCACTGCCTCTCAAACTACTTTTACACGCTTCAAACAAAGCGCAGGAAATTCGAGTTTATCATTTCAAATTCTTTTCCAATTTACGCAAAAAGTACTAACAATTTTGAAAAATTGCTATTATTTGAATATCTTTCATTAGTGAAAGCATTTTATTTTTTTAAAAAAATTATCTTTGTAATTGTAGTTGAAGGAAGCAGCTGAAAAAATGTTGATTGAAAAAAGAGTTGAAGGAAGCAGTTGAAAAAATCAGGATTTGTATCCAACATGAGACCTACACCATTCTCTTAAACGCCCTTCAAACTATCCACGATCAAAATTTCATTAAAAAACAATGGAGCCGTTTTTGAGAAAAAAGTTTAAACAAAAATTAAAAGTTGCCAATATTTTACGCAAAATGACGCGATAAATACTCAATTTTTTTGAAAAATTGTATATAACCTTATTTCAAAATCTGTCTTTAAGGAACAGATTTTATTCAGGGAAACAATCTGTATATTTAATATTTTAGTTGTAGGAAGACGCAGATCTTTTTTGAAATTTTCGAAAAATCAGAGTTTTAACGAAATTGAGACCAGCCCCATTTTCTTAAACGTCCATCATACTAACCAACAACAAAATTTAATCAAAAAACGATGGAGCCAATTTTTTTTAATGTTGGAAAATGTCTCAGGGGCTTCATGTAAAGTACTTCCCCAAATTAAAATATTGGTTTCAAATTAAAGGGGCCATGATATCAGGCAGATTGATTGGGGAATATCTATTTTGGAGAAAATCTGCTGAACGGTTTAGCCGCTAGCGACGTTTACAGACGGACGGACGTTTTGCCGTCAATCGATTTTTCGGTATCAAGGACCCACGAAACGGATTCGGACTACACCTAATATTAGAGGATTACAAATAACTTCTCTACCGCGGTAGTAGCGATAGCGAGAAGGTAAAAAATGTATTTTCATTATTGTAGTTGTAGGAAGACGCCGAAATAGGTTTGAACTTTTGCAAATTTCGAAATTTCAGGGATTTAAATGAAAATGCGATCTACCCCATTTTGCCATATCAGTAAACAAAATGTAAAGAAAAAATTCGACCAAGTTTTTTTAGAAAATTCTGAAAATGCTTTACGTAAAGTACCATCAAAAACAAAATATCAGTTTGAAATTCAAGGGGCCCCGACACCGTTCAGATCAATCGGGCAATATCAATCCATTCTGCTCACGGTTTAGCCGCTAGCGATGTTCACAGACCACTTTTTCGTTACAAGGGCTTGGCATTAAGGGTTTTTAAAACTCGCAATTTTTCTTGTAACATTATGGTACATTACTTTTTCTATACTGTTTAAGCATTAGGAAAGTAAAAATAAATTATAATAAATAATTATTCGTGGGTTTGTTTTTAGCTGTTTTCAGATGTAAAATATAAGATAACAGGAACATTTCTTTCTCTTATTTCTACCATGTTCTTATTTCAGTAAAATGATGTTACTGAATAATACACTCTCTTAGTTTTTGATATTACGTTTCTTCTTCATTCTTTTATAAATTCCTATAAATAATTTTACGATTTCTATCACTAATTCTTAAGGCTTTCCTATCCACTTTGTAAACAACTGCTGCGTAACACACGTGATTTTAAATAGATTTATACAAAATGTTGCTTGAAGCACTTACGAAAGAGGAACATTTTACTCGATGCGTTTCTCATATCAACTCTCCTAATTTTCATTATTTATTAAACAAATGTTTCACTTGGGAATAAACACAAGCTAAACAACAAAATTTATTTTTCAGGAAAGTAGAGAATAAAGAAAAGTGTACGTTTATTTTTCTGCATAAGATATATTTTTATTCAGTTTAAAAACTTATTCCTCTTCACATAATTTCACCGATTTCTGGAATTTCTCGACGTTTTTTGAATAGTTTATCTTCTATTATGTGTCTAACTAACTTCCATATGTAATAGATGATGATAATGTTTATAATAATTCTACATTTTTATTTCTAATTAGTGGACCCGGCAATGTTCAGCTCTTACACTGTATTTCACATCATACACTACTGGTCTGGTCGCGTAATTGTTAATTACGTTTTACGCTACACTGTGCAAAAATTCTAATAAATCAAAGACTTCTTCACAAATACGGGTCTGTTCTATGTCCTAGTTTGGACATGGTTGTCAAGTATCCAATTGTTGAAACGTTCTCCTTGACATTTTGGCATGCGTTGACACTATCTTGGAGAAATTTAATTTACCTGTCCGAGATGCAAGTAATGGTTCACGCCAATATTTCACAATCGCAGAGGCAGAATACTGGGATCCAGTGAAGACGCGCTTAATCCTTGACTGTGCAGCGGGTTGCGAAGTTTAGGGGCGCTTGAGTCGTCATAAATGAATAAATCATAATAAACAACGCTCCCATATGACAATTTAATTCAAACCACCCTTTAAACGTTTCCATTACTAATGAGAATGAAGTGTGAACATATCAGCGAAATCGATTGAGTAGTTTTAGCGTCTATGTACGACACACACATTCCCTTTTATTTATATTTATTTAATTATTTTTATTTCGAATATATTCTTTTATTTCCAATATATATTATCTATTTATAATCATTTTTGTTTTGGCGCAGATCCTCGCAGCTGGACAAGAGAGGACGTGGCAACTTGGCTCAGGCATATGGCGTCAGCCCATCGACTACCGCATGTCCCTGCTGAACGATTCCTCATGAACGGGAAAGCCCTTTGCCTTATGTCCATGGACATGTTCCTAGGTCGCGTGCCTCTGGGAGGAAAACTACTCTACAAAGACTTTCAGCTTAGACTCGGCCGTGCCATGTACAGCTCCGGTACCAGTGTCGCGGACAGCTAGCAACGCCGGCGGAGGTGATAATGGCGTGCGATTCTCCAAAATGGAAGCCATGATCTGCTAGTCAGCGAAGAAGCGACACATTTCTGAACAAGAGAAAAGACAAATCCTTTTGAAGAAATTGTCGCTGGTTCATGTAGTTGTTGTTCATAATAATGGTTGTATGAATCATAAGTACTATGATTCATGACTCGACTTGTAAATGTGAGATAAGATTTACATCTCTGTAGTCTTGATATACGGCACCTTGTGATTGCTCTGTACAAATAATGCGAATTTAACACTTACAAATTTCACGATTACAAAAAATTATTTAAATTTAGTTTTTAATTTATTAAAACGTTCCCAGAACATTCAAAATTTACATTTTAATTTATTTAAACGTTTGCAGAAATTACTTATAAAGTGTGAAAACGTTCGACTTGTCGGAAGTGTTAAATAATTTGACTTTCTTTCTAAATTTCTGATGTACTTGTCTAAAGTTACATCACACCTGAAACCCTTTTTTGAAAATTCCAACTTTTAGATTTAAGTTAATTTTCTAAGCCACAACATTAATTTCGAAAACTTGGCTACAGTCAAATAAGAAATATTACAAAAGTACGCATATTATTGATGATTTATTTGAAAACAAAGAATGTGATGATATTATTGTTCTCTAAGACTTTATATATTCAATTCAAATATAATAAAAATATTGTTAGTACATATCTGTAAAACAATGAACAATGAACTTGATTATATCAACGCCACAGATCTACTTGACGATTTTATTGAATTTATTTATCTTTTTTCCTAATGTATTCACCAATATCTTCCTAGACACTTTTTCAGTTTAAATTTATTTCTGATTAATTCAAATAACAAAACCAATCTATACAGATATACATATTTTTTTGTAAATGAATGTATTCATGTGTACAAATATATCTTAAAAGTTTTTAAGTGTGATTTTTTTCTCGTAATTTATTCCTTAGGGGCTGTCCAATGTAAATTTGGAGTATTTTGAATACCTACTCTCACCTCTGTAATGAACCTGTAATGGGAGCTTGACCCCCCTACATAATTACATAACGCTTGCCACATCCACCCCATTTACAGAAGTAAAATCAGCAAAAATCAGAAAGCAGTAAAAACGAGTTGTATTAATTTTTAGTTATAAACTAAAATGTATTATAATTGAACTCACAATTAGTTGCTGAAGCAAACTGCACCTAACAATAACATTGGGGACTTTTTTAACGAAGGAAAGACGTGTATTGAATTGAATTGAATGAATGCCTTATTTTACGTGGCGAAACTCTGGCCATGAGGCCTGCTCTTCCGTCTGACCACGCAAATTTCGCTACGTCCCTTTCACCAACTAGCAGAAAAGGAGGTATTTCTTGGGCGAGAAACAGGCGATTTTAATTTAGCTCAGAGACGTCATTTAGACTTAAGGATCTTTTACATGCAAGTAAATCTATCATGGAACAGCCGGCTTTACTTCCCCTGCGAAGGATTTTTCGCCCTTAAAAATCCACAGTTTCGATCGAGTTTGTCTTCAACTTTGGTATAACAGTCTGATAGCTAACCGTTACACCATCGCCGCGCGCTGTGTAGGCCAGAAAATTTCTTAAACAAGCCGTGCAAACGCCAAGCAGCATCGTGGATGACGCTTGAGTCCCGAGCGCCAATTTAATTGGATTCTGGAACATTATAAATTAGTTTTGAATATTTTCTGTTAAATCTAAAAGATTCAATCAACATACTATTGATAAAAAATAATTCCATTTACTGTATACAAGTAATATTATGTCCCTATAGTTACAGCGCTCTTGGTGGAGGCTCGCCGAACTAGTGGCCGTCTGTTACAGAATCATTCATCCATTTTACATTCTCTTACATAATGGAAACGAGAAACCTTGAAAACCAGTGGCCTTTTCCGTTCAATTAAAGGAAACCTACGAAAAAGTGAAGATACTCCTAAAGTATACTGTGTATTCGAATCACAAATGGAAAATCGGTGGTGACCTCAAAGTTCTGGGAGTTCTAGGAATACTATTAATACAATCTGCTCACACAAAACATTGCTGTTTCCGGTGACAGAGGGAACGTAGGGCAAGAAAAAACATTATATAGTAAAAGAGTGGGCTTTGAGAAAAATACTCAATCCTGGTGAAAAAAAAAATTAATTCAAGAATCCGTTGGCAAAGAAAGTGAGCAATTACCACCCCTCCATCTGAAATTGGGCTCTATGAAGAATTTTGAAAAAAACAATGGTCAAGGATGGTCAGTGTTTTCAATTTTTACAATCTTAAATTACTGTTATTAGTACTGCAAAAATTAAAGTAATTTTCATTGGGCCTCAGATTCATGACTTGATAAAAGATATTACCTTTGTGCAGTTGCTGACACTGAGAAAGCAGCTTGGCCTCCATTGAAATTCGACACTTTCTTGGGAAACGTAATGTTAGAGAATTACAATGAACTGTCGGGACACATGCTAGACTGTTTCAAGGCTATGGGGAGCAACATGTCTCTGAAATTATATTTTGTTCATTCCCATTTCGATTTCTTCCCACCTAATTTTGGAAAAGTGAGTGACTAACAAAGTGAGCGATTTCACCAATCTATCGCTGCCGTGGAAAGGCGATATAAGGGAGGATGGTCACCAAACCTTTTGACGAATTATTGCTGGACACTCCTACAATAAGTAACACCATCCACCCACAAACAGAACCTTTTTCTGGAAACGTTCCAACTTGTAAGTACACTTAAAGCTTTATTCAGTTTTCTGGTACTATTTTCACTTTATGTTTTGTAATACTAACAATTAGATATACAAATAATTTAATACAAAACAATTTTGTAATTCAAATATTTTTTGTTACTTGATCTGTTGATTAATTGTAACACCCCCGGTCGTCTCGTGAGAGAACGCCCGGTTAGCGGCCCGGTTATAGCTCAGTCGGTGATGGAAGGAATCGTTAAACAGATACAATGGCAGTGCGAAACAAACACTTTGATCACTGGTAAAAATTACTTTTATTCCTGGGCAATCAAATCTAATGCCCCAGGGAAGTTACATTTGTAAATTTAGTAAAAAATTGAGAAAATTAGGTGAAAAGAAAAGAAGATGAAAGGTTAGAATTCAGAGTAAAGCTTAAAAAATAGGAAGAATTATAACTAACATTACAATGGTAAAAACAAAAGTTACAAGTCAATGTGCCATAGCGCGGCACCGCATTACGAAATTTACACAGGGACGAATGCCCTTGAATGATACTGCCTGGAAAAAGGTTTTTGCGCGCCCGGGGAGGGCAGGCGCGGTCGAGAGGGGCGTCTGGCGGCCTTCAAAAGAATGCGGCGGAGGGCGTTGGCCTCCCGTGCCAACAGCTGGGCGGCCGGGTCGTTGACGTCACCAAAGGGCGGCGGCGTCTGGCTGCGGTGGTTGAACTCGGAGCGGCCGGGATTCTCTCGATCTCAGGAGCGTAGCAGTCAACTATGCGTACCTCTGCTTTCCATGATAATTCTCGAACACAACTTCGGACACTCTAGAACTCATTCACTTCTCTTCACAACTAATTCCCACTTCAGAGCAGTTTTCTCTGTCTACTGCAGTCGGCCCAATGCTCAAGCTTGCAGTAAAATTATATAAGTCCCTCTTGGGCGTACTCGCGCGAATAGTTACCCCCCCGGAGAAATTTCTCTCCCAACTGCCCTCAGCCTAATACTCAGGCTCCTTCTGATAAATTTTACAAGTCTTTCAGAGACACACTGGTCTCTCCCCGACGAATAGTTACCCCCCCAGAGAAGTTTCTCTCCCGACTGCCCTCAGCGTATTTGAAAATTTGTAATTCGGAAACGTAGCAAGTAAACTTTTACCCCCACCTATTTTCTCGCGTGCTCCAGCTCCTTATAATAGTCACGTCGCTATTGGCCAAAGGTGATGGCGCATTTCACTATTTCCAACCAATCGCGACGGGGAAGCCACGGAAATTTCCGCTCTCTGGGCCATCTGTGAGTGTACAATGTTTTTCTTATTCCTTCTAGAACATCGGCCAAGCCTGCGCGAGGGGCGCGTTGTCCGGTGAAAGAATTATCGTTCTAAAGATTTCGCAGCTGTTCTGGCGCCCGCAGGCCTCTCTCCGTCAATGTGTTGACGCTGACCCTCATAACGACTTCGTTAATGGGCCGGGGGCGCAAATGGCTGTCACGATAAGCGGGGTTGCGCGCGTGTCGCCATCTGTTTACTCTCCCAGTAGAACTCAGGGCGATCGAGTTTGTTTTATTTAATTTTCCTGGTATGAGGAAATCTGTATCGCTACATAATACACTACAGATTTCGCCTGTATTGTTATTGAGTCATTTCCAAGTTTCTCGAAAGTGGTATACAAGTCGTATCATTTCCAGAAAAATTGGTACGTGATGAAATATTTCTGATCTAATTTTCGAAACTTTCGTACTTTCATCTTGCGGTGAAGCACAAAGTTGAAATTTGTTTCACTATGTTATCGGCGTGGGCGTTAGCTGATCTAAATTTTAAGATACGTCACAACTTTTCAAGCCAATGTTCGACCATATTGATTCTTGTGGCGTGGACCCACAAGACGTGGGTTTTGACTACAGAATGTATTAGAATTAGAGGAAGTAGGACTCATAGGAACAAGAATTAACCATTTTTTCGGTACCAGAGGCCCGCAATGCAAGTTTTTTTCTGTCAAAATCCTTTTCGCTGAAGCATTACAGTACTGTCTATGCTACGTAAAGTCATATGCGAGAAAGTCAAATAAAGAATTGAATACTCATATAACACTGAGAACGGGACCAGGATACCAAAGATTCGACTATTACAATATTATCTTATCAACTTCATCAACATTAAAAAAAAAATTCTACATCTCAAATGATTAGCATCAGTAACTTTCAACATGGTCATTATTCTTTGGAGTAGTTGTCGTATGTAGATTCATGAAATCGCTTTAAACTGTTTTTATTGAATTTGTTGCATAAAAATGTCATAACGTTAAGACTCGTTTTATATCAGTTTCCCTGCTCCATTCAGCCAAAACTGAGATGGCCTCTTGTTTTGCTTCTGAACGTACTAATTGTAGCTTCACTATGCGCACTTTTAGTTGGTCTCTCGTTGCTCCTGGTGGTTGGAGTAGAGCCGGAGGTGTGTTACTATTTAGTTAGCACTTCAAAACAATCAAACGTTCAATCCGTTTCCCAAGACAATTAATTTTTCTATAACTCAGGAACGAGCATATCTATTTTTTTCCCAAATGTTTTTAATCTCGCATTTTAATTAATATTATTTTTGTTCATTTTTTAAAATCTTGTATTAGTCTTTCAACTGTTTACAGGTAAAATGTTAGGGATATTCTGGAGCTCCCCAAAAAACGAGCGCAGACGTTACTTATATTATAGCGGGGTAGGCTTATACATTTGATTTATTTAGTCAAAAAACAGCAATCACTGTACTTGACGTTAGAGGGCGAGTCTTGCCATTCTGATCATTCATCTTAACTGATGTGATAAAAACATTTACTAAGTACAAGATTTTTTTTTTTAATGGCAGGTGCTAGATCTTATCTCGAATTTGCACCTCTTCTTCTTTGCTTTCAAGGATTAGGGCGACGCCTGTTCCGGCCTCTCAGTCCATCTTCTTGGGCGACCTGGATCTCTTCTACCTCGGGACCTATATTTCATAGCTTCTCTTGGATATCTTTCATCGGTCATTCTTTCCATTTCGTTTTATTTTCTTCTACTCGAGTGGTTAGTGAGAAGATATTGAGTTCACTTCGTATGTCAGTATTTCTTATTCTATCGAGTCTAGTGCAGCCTTTATCTATTCGGCAATTCTTTGAAATTTATGTAATATATTTTCTATATCTTCATCCCACTCATAAGAAATATTACAACCTAAGTAATTAAATGTTTTTACTTGTTACAGAATGTGTTTATCCACGACTATCTTAATTCTGACAGTATATTTTCCATGGAAAGCCATAGTTTTAGTTTTTGGAACGGATATTTCCATGTTATATTCATGTCCAATTTTTTGGAGGGGATGCAAATTATCCTGTCTCTTGTAGAATTATCTGGTTATCTGCAAACATCAAGGTGTTAATTGAGATATTATTTGAGAGTAGGATGCCTTGTGGAACATTAGATTGCCATTCGCGTATCATATCATCGAGATAAATACTAAATAATGTCGGTGATAAGCTGCAACCTTGTCTTACGCCTTGATTTATAAAAAAATCCTGCGAACATTTTCCTCCAATGTCAATGATTGCTTTATTGTTTTCATATAAAAAGAGTGGTGGTAAAGAGCTTGTCTTTCTTCAGTACCATTCTGTAAGTATCTGGTGTACGCTAGTCATTTTCTTCAATAGCTGTTTTAATTTCATACTACTACTACTACTAATTACAGACTACTACTTCTAATAATTTTACTTTTCTTCCTTAAGACTTCATAGGCTACTTTTATGATCTAGGATACTATCTTTTACGATCTTCTATTAATCCTCTATGTCATCGCATTAGGGTTTTTTAGTGCTTCTGTTAGCCTATTTTCATATAGATTTCTTATACTGCTTTCTTCTGAAATATATGTCTTGAACACTTTCTCATTTGGAGCTCTGTTTTTTGATATTCCAATTATACCATTTTGCAAGTACATCTAACTTTGTCACTACTACATAGTGATCTGAGTAGATATCAGCCCCTCTAAATACACGGGTATCTCACTCTTGGTGATAGTTTTTGGTTTACAATGACATAGTCTATGAAATCCTCTAGCGTTCCAAATATATTTATTAATCATGCACCTACTATACGTATTCTCGTCACGATGTAATTATTTGTTATTTCATATCGTTATACCAAGCCGGTCAAATGGCCGAGATCGTTCGGGCAGAAATGCCGTAACGGTACAGAAAACTGCGGGTTCGTGTCCCTCCTCGGACATGGGTGTATTTGTGTATGTCTATACATGTGTACCGCCCTTCAATCCCTCATCACCGCCAACATCATCTCATCGTCCATACCGCCAGGGCTAATAACTTTGGACGATAAAAAACGGATCGATAAAAAATGCTGATCCCCCCGAAAGGTACTAGCACCCACACAGCAATAAAGGATGGCTTGCACCTGCTGAAGCAGAATGAACGCGTGGTCAGAGTTGGCCTATAAGCTGAAAAAAAATCGTTATACCAAGTCCAGTGGCCACTGCTGAACGCTGTTAGAGATTTGTCTATCTCTATCTACTTGACATTCATGCAGTCTTTAAACACATTTTCTCAAAAACCGCTCCTTCCCCCGGCACACTTAGAACACGGAACGCTTACAAGAATGGTGCAGGTCACAATTTCGTTGAACTTTCTGAATTTTCGAAAATTGCAAATTTATAAATAATGTGAAAAAGTATGTGCTGTCGTAGCACAACTAATTTTAATATTTTTTTTCCAAAACGCCCGTCCATCTGTGAACAACTCTATTGCCTAAACCAGGATTGTCCAACTGGTGGCCCGCGAAAGTCAGTCAAAAGTGGAAGTCCTATGCATCCATGTCGAGCGAGAACATTATGCTCCTAGCGCACGCGCTCTGCAGGGGTCAACACGCCCTTTATGTGAAAATAGGTTGTTTAGATTAAATTATTTTTTCTAGTAAATTCAAAATCATCCCAATCATTCACTGCCTTATGCGTGGTACGCCCTGATGCCGCGCATGGTTCTATCCCCCTCCTCCGTTTCTGAGCAGCCGGACAAACTGCCGAGATCAACATCGCGGGGAAGTCAGGTTTAGATCGCCCGAGTAATGTAAATATGGCCTGCGACCATATTGAAGGTGTTTGTTAAGATCCTTGTGGCCTTGCGCATTCGACACCCCTGGCCTAAACTATTCCTAGGATTTATGTCAAAATTAATATTTTCCAATTGATGTCCTGGGTTGAAGTTCTTTGAAGTTTTGGGCATAATCCTGATTTTCACTGTTGACCCTGAAATTTTTTCAACCCCTCTGTACAATTACATTATTGAATATAAATTTTTTCTTCAATTAAAGTTTTTAAATTAATATCGGGTACATTGTTTTGAATATATTTGTCGTGTAATTTTGAGAAATATAGGCAATATACATTAAAAAAATTCAATAAAACACAGTTTCAATTTTTTTAAACTTCCTATTAGTTTAGTGCTAAATACATTGAAAAACACACATACAGGCCATTTTGATGTAATGTTTTGGCTACAAATATGTACTACTATTTTTGAAATTTCTCTCATGTACTTCCTTAAGAGGCTTTTATCATACATTACTGCATTTCAAAATGTGATGTATAAAAATGTATATAGCACTTGTACTTAAAATCAGTTCTCATGAAGTTGTCAGTGGAAATGAGCTCAAAATTGTATATTTTTAAAAATGCTGCAATGACACTTTCTCAAAATTTTTCCATTAAAGTACAGTTATATGCACATAGGCCCAGGTTTTTCTCTTCTATAAAATTCTAAAAGTTCTATTTCAATTCTAGTTTTAGGAGACTGGTTATTTGAAAAAACATTTTAAAAAATGCCTTTTGGGTCAATATGTAGCAGCTGGGAAGTCAATGAGGGGTGAGACAAAACTGAAAAGTTAGCTCAGATTAAAGAGAACAGAAAAGTAAGTAGTTCGGGAAAGTGTGCGCTATTCTGATGCATTAGATATTTTTTTCACTTGCACATTGACTGTGAATAGTTGAACAACCGAAATTATTACATTGAAAATAGATGTTTACAAAGTTTCCTACAAGGTTATTTGTATTGTTTTCCTATTCCCAATAGCTTTCCCGATATTTGCTTGGGGAAAACGATTATTTTCAAACAATGCCTTATTGTCTGTTTTTCAACCAACTTTGCTCCTGGGTCCTTTGTTTTACAGCAATATCTCCACATTAGAAGTTGTAGATAATTAAAAGACACTTAAAATGAGTTATTTCCTATTTTATCTTCAAATAATCAGAAGATACATAATTTGAAATGTTTGAAGAGTTTCTACTTCTTTTTATGCACACCCTAATCATAAAAGCAGCTTGAAGAACATGACAGCACTATTTCCTTAATTTTTACACCCAACCTAAAGAAAAAACATTGTTGGTTTGATCCCAAGGACACAACACCTATCAGAGTGTTGTAACAGAAAGTGAGACAATTAACATAAGAAAGCTACAGCTTCATTTTGGCCTCATCTAGGAATTGAACTCCAAGAAATACATGTATGTTACTGCCACCACCTAAGTAAATTTGTAGGTTCCAGAATATAATATAGCCAGACAAGCCAGGATTCATGTCAGAGGAGGGGTGACATCAAAAGTATTACAATGGGGCAAAAGGAGTGAATTATCTCAGGAATTAACATGAAAGACACACTATGACGTAATATATTTTATTCAAAATACAGAGAAAGTCAGAATATGTGTGATGTCTGTGAACATCTGCCATGTGAGTAACATGTGTAAGTACATTTGTATGTTCGAGAATGTATGTACATTTGTAAACATGAATGTAATATGTTCTGGATATTAAATTGCTGATTCAAACAGAAACATAATGCTCAAAGATTCAATCTTAATATTATTTCATTGACTTTGAGAATGGGGACTTCTGAGTAGCCAATTGCCTCAATGGCAAATTTTGAACTGAATGTTTCCATATGTTTTTGTTTCTAGATGAAATTACATGTTTGTAAAAACATAGGGTCCATCAAAATTTCTTGGATACAAATAATGTTCCCTTCCCTTCCCCTTCAAGTCAATATCCTTGGCTATGTTCCATACTCTGGATATAGACTTCCCTTTCTCAAATTTGAGTTATGAAAACACTTTACCTTTAAATACACATTTGTATTACATGAATGGTAAGATAAATACATTAGTTAAAATTACAACTGTATACAAATGAACACTTCCTCCCCTCATTTCTGCATTTTTAGAGGCCGCTTTACCCATAGATACCGTTTTCTAGGGCATAAAAATAAGTTAATTTTACAAATCATGACATATTTTCACCCTAAAGTTACAAATGGCAAAGAAAAAAAATTCTTAAAGGCAATACATATAAATGTACGTACCTAACATAAATACATACAATCATAATATATGCACACAGGCAATACAAATATATTCATTGTTGGGCAGTTATACATTAATAGAATAACATAAATCACTCACAGCTCTGATAATTCCCAATTAGTTGGACAAAGCAGTAGAACATATTATTTAAGACCATAATCTAGTCAAGAAATTTATGTTCAGAAAATATTAGACTTTTAACACAAGCCAAAATAAAGTATTATATGTAATGTTTATGTTCAAGGTTTAACATTAATATTACTACTGTTTTCTTCAACACAAAAGAATATGAATTACAAATAGAGCAGCAGAAATTCACTTAATGCAAATGTTTGTATCAAATAACAATTTACGATTGCCTTTAAACATGAGTTAATGACACACAATAACATTATTAGAACTATACACAATCTCCAACAACATATTTTTCTCTTATACTACACACATCAGAAAAAAAATATTTACTAATTCTTTTTGGTTTTATAAGAATCAATGTATTGTTTATCTATTAGCAATTTGTTTCTAATATTAACATCAATAGTTCTCTAACATAGAAATTAACAATTAAATTTCAAATCTCGTTATAACAATGATATAATAAACTTCAAGGATGTTGTTTCATTCACTTTCTACACTGATATCATTATTGCTGGGATTTGTGCAGAAATGTGCTGTTAATTGACCAATATACTTCTGAACAATATATATTAAATGGGTATTTTTTGACCACAAATACTAAAATCTGAAGACTTTTATCTTATAATTGGCAGTATGCAACTTCAGTGGTAATATGATGAGCTAGACTGTTCTCACCCATGCTATTAATACTTAATATGAAATCCCTAAATGCAGAAAAAATGCATTTTCTCTAGTAAACTTGTTGTCAATGCTTAGGTACATATATGTCTAGAACGAAATCTGTATTTGAAAACCTTTCCCTTTTATAGTATTTTCAAATAAATCAAAATTATTAATATTTTCATGCAAATGTAAGTGATTTAAAATTAAAATTCAAAAGTAGTTGTGTGTTCACTTCAGTGTACCTAATGCACAATCTGTTCTAATATTTGAAAAGAAGATAAAAGGGTGGATATCACTTACATGTCTCTACCACTGGATCTTTAAAAAAGGATTTTAAAATTAAAAAAAAAAAAGAACACCATAAACATTAAATATTGCAAAAAAAGATATGGCACTTTTAGAGCCAAACTTTCACAACTCATAAATGATGTGATAAAATTTGAGAACTTGTATCAGATTCCACGTATCACAGTCAAGGAAAATTATGCCTCATGCTTGTCGATAACTTCTGTAGTCATTCAAGAATCAGCTTCCCCAAAAATTTCCATCGTGTGAAAATTGAAGTAGTACTGGCACTATATATTTTGCACAACTTATTGGCACATTTATTTTTGTTATGAAACATCACAGCAAACATAAAAATATGATTCTCTCAAGAGAGATAGATACGATTTTCATACGGTAACTTGCAGATTTCAGCTTATTCATTCATAAACAATAAATATTAATACATCTAGAAATATCTTTATTCCCCCTCCAAACAGGTTTGTTTTACTTCTGGACTAAGCAATCTTTGGTATCACTCAATTTCAGTCTTAAGGGCTCAAAAAAAAAAAAAAAAAAACATTTGCATAATCTCTACTGAACAATGCATTGTCACTAACAATTTGTGTAAATCTACAAGTATTAATGAAAATAAACTAAATTAATGATTTTAATTTTAGTAGCACAACAAAACTAACTAATATACACCAAAACCAATAAATAACAGTCATGATTGTCACATTTGTGTGCTCATTTTGCTGCGTCTTGTGTAACATGTTACAAATTCCGCATATTCTAGAATAGTTTTCTTTAATCTTCCAGAATTTGGCAGGCCACTCAATATATAGTCCACAAGTGATCATATTAAATCCTTAAAACGTTTGATTAAAATAAACAGGAATATATTGCAACAAATTTTCTTTAACTTCTGATGAAATTGAACGCAGCCTTTCTATTTGTTTTTTGCTCTTTTCTCTTGTTCTGATGTGTTTTCCTCATTATGTATTTGTAAGTAATTATTTGAATTACAGTTCAATGATGAAAATGTTTATATGTTGAGACAGTAAGGCACTGTGTTAGCAATATTTTTGCAACAACAAAACACTTCATACAGAAATAGAAGAGAAAAATGAAATAAACAGTGAATATAACAACAAATTAAGAACATATTAAAAAATATTTTTCACTAAACGCTGTAAGAATAAGCTCTTTAAATAGTGGATGAATAAGATTGCCTAGACCTGGACTTGTTCCTACTATTTATTTTCACATTTTGGAATTTTTAAGGAAAGCTATTATGACATTACAAAAATTCAAGTTGTTCCAAAAAGAGATAACATTGAACACCATCAAGTTGCTCATGCAAGTATCAATACCTCCACCCACACATATTCAGTAATTACTCATCTGACTATCTATTCAATTAATTCGACTTCACAATCAATTCCTCATAAGAAAAAGTCGTATTTACAGTTTTTATTACATAAAGTTCGGTTATTGAAGTATTGCTGGACACTGTCTTACTGAACTGGAAGATGCAAAATAATGCTCAACTGAAAGTTACTTTCTTCTAATTCAAGCTTTAACACACTACGCAATATTACCTCCCATGCTTATTTCAAGTTCCAAACTATTTTGGTGAGAACAATAATTATACTAAAAGTTCTTCCATCATTCATGTAATTATTTGAATTGAATATGTTTTGGCAACTTTACACACATACAAACGCATGCATACATACATAAAACTAATTAACAATCATTCTTGTTATCTTTGGAAAAAAATGTGTGTGTGTGTATATATATATACATACACTGAAAATTCTGGCAAGACAATACATTTAGTGTGTGTATATGTGTGTTGCAGTGCTTCAGTAAAAAAATACACATTAAAACTGTGCTTTTCTCTAAACAAATCTGAAGAAAATAATTCCTGAGGTTCTGGAAATTTCTAAGGTAGTATAAAACAAATAACAGAGCACCCCAATACACACCTTCAAAAGAATTACTCATGCAGGACAGGAGAGGCAATAACCACAAGCACCATTGCATTAAATCACAAAGCCTGGGGAGCTACCTCTTATTTCATCTACCTGAAAGACTACACAACCTTTGGAACTGATCTAGTATCTTAACACTTGTAAACACATAAATTCCTCACCTTTTTAATTAATTTATCTACCATCCCCTTTGATATGTTCGACATTTATATTACAATTTATTAACAAGGTTTAAATAATTTTGTATATAATTATCATTACATTTTAAGATAATCAATAGAATCATAATGTTTTTCAGAAACAACAAAATTCACTACTTTGAAAGTTAAAAACTCCATCAAATAATTATTCAATTCTAAACATGTAATTAAGCTATTACAAATTTCATTGAACAATATGCTAAATTTCTAATGATTTATTTTCATTAATAGATGAAAATTGTTTAAAAACAGATGGATAGTTTATTGAATGATCCTATGTAAAATAAAAAAGGATAAGGAGTACCTACATTTGTTATTCACTACATAGCAACTCAGACACAGGCAAATTTTAGTCAATACACAAAGGTCAGGATGAACACTGAAGGTTTTAAGAACTTTGGAGGTCTCTACAGATGCTGTTTAAAGGATCCCCTGATGAATTATGAACAGCTGCTCAGCCCAGCCAACTGCAAGCCTGACACGATGATCCATGTTAATGCAATTGCCCCAACATCCACTTCACTCTGTGGAACAGAAGGTACACTCAGCTGCTTCATTCTACAGCACACCCTGTTTAGACAACCATAATTGTTGTTCCCCCTTCCCCTTATCTTTGTCCAGAAACATTACCTTCCCAGGCATAATGTTTTTTAAAAGGAAACATGTAGTATAATTCAGTGCCTCAAACAAAAAAATATTGGTAGGATGAAGAGTTGGAAACTCATGTCGACTCCCAAATCCCATGTTTCAGTCCCATTTTCACAACAAACAATTTTAGGCAACAACTTTATGGTTATCTATGAGAATTTGCATGAAAAATCTCGTTACAACAAAACCTATACCAAATAGCACATTTCAAATCTACCACTGGAATATGAGCATTTGGGAGTCAGAGGATTTCATACTCTGTACAAAACTTTGTACATCAAGTACCTTCCACCATTTGTTATAACGAGATTTCAAATTAATAGTTCTAAAGAAATGGATACTCCAATTTACAATTTCCATTACAGTTTAGCTGTAGTCCCTGGCATCAATGTTATTTGCAAGTACGTTGAGAGCATTCAAACAAAATTTTAAGTTAGGACAAACGCAACAAAGGAAAATTAAAGGGCAAAAAATACAGTAAACCAAAGATATAGTTCATGGAACCAGGTGGAATTGGGAATAAAAAAACAAAACAAACACTACTGTTTTAAACATATTATTTTATAAGAATGGTACATATTCATAGTACATCGCATTTTTACCAAAAATAATTTCCATAAAAATAAGAAAGAAAATACTTTTATTTTCTTGTCTGGTATCTTTCCCCGGGCAGCAATATTTTTTAAAACATTTAATCTAAACCTAATACATCACAGTATATGGGCAAAAAACACATTTAATGAGAAAGACACAATCTCAATTTACTTCTGTGATGTTTTTTCCTTTTGGCAGCATGCATGACAATAGATCAAATAATTCACGTCCACTAACCTATCACACCTCAAAATAATCTTGCTCCCAATGTTGCAATCAAAAATCAAGCAACCAGTATAGCAAAGGTAATGGAAGTGCAGCTGCAATGGTTTGATAACATGTTTAATATGATATACCAATTATTGAATCAAATAATCCCATTTCCTGGGGAAACAATACATATCAAAAAAATATAAAATACAACACATCAAATGAATATAAAAATTAAAATAATCTTTTCTCATATGAGAACAGTCCATGGACATTGCCTTCAACTTGTGCAGATTGAGTCCTACGCTCAAATTTCAGTTCTCCAGAATACATCATGGACCTGAGAATTGAAAGGCTACGAGCACCGATGTCCTGACAACCATGTCTCAAACCACACTGTAAGTATGGCAGAAATCTAAGCACTGAGCCCTTGTCCACAATCGAACCACTAACACCTTGAGCCACTTTCAGCTTGTCTGTTTCACTATGAAAATAACGATCAGCTGCACCTCCACCTTTAACATCTTTACGGTCCATTGCTTCCAGGCTACCCATACCACGGTACTTTTTCAAACGAACTCCATCTGAGAAGTAATATTCTCCAGGAGCTTCAGTAGTACCAGCCAAAAGTGATCCCATCATAACAGTGGATGCTCCAAGGGAAAGAGCTTTAATTATGTGTCCAACAGACTGAATCCCTCCATCAGCTATCACTGGTACACCAAACCTACGAGCATATTCTGCTACTTTATATACAGCGGTTCCCTGTGGTCGACCAACTGCCATCACTTCTTGTGTGATACAAATAGACCCACTTCCCATACCAACTCTAAGACCATCCACCCCAGCATCAATTAGATTCTTTGCTTGAGCGGCAGTCACTACATTACCACCTATCACCTGCAGATCTGGATAGGTTTGTTTTATATACCGTATCATATCAATTTGATACACAGAATTCCCTTGAGAAGAGTCTATTAACACCACATCAACTCCTGCTTGGGCCAAAAGAGTCAACCTTTGCTTGTCTTCTTCTCTCGTACCCACAGCAGCTCCTACCAACAGCTGCTTGTTCTCATCCTTTGAAGCACTAGGATAGTTGCGAGACTTCTTGAGATCTGTACGTGCAATAAGAGCAACAAGCTCTTGTTTCTCATTCACAATTGGTAGTTTTCCTTTTTTTGATTTTTCCAGAATGCTATTGGCTTCTTCTAATGTAACACCTGATGAAGCTGTAACAAGTTGCTCCAATTTTGTCATCACACTATCAAGTTTAAAACAACTAGTTTGAGATTCCTTCAAAAAGTCAATGTCGCGAGATGTAACCATACCTAATAATTTTCCTCCAAGCTTACCATTTTCAGTGACAGGAATGCCACAGAAACCCTTTTCTTTCTTCACCCTAAGGACATCTCCAATGCTGTGGTTGGGACTCAGAACCACAGGATCTCGTATAAATCCTTGTTTGTACTTCTTAACTTTATGAACCTCATTTGCCTGGTATTCTGGTGTACAGTTATGGTGAATTATACCAATACCACCACAAAGAGCCATTGCAATTGCCATGTCAGATTCGGTCACAGTGTCCATTGGAGAGGAAACTAACGGTGCTTTCAATGAGATCTTCTTAGTTAGTGCAGAAGTGAGATCAACTTCATCAGCAGTAAAATCAATGAAGCCCGGCAATATAATAAAATCATTGTAAGTTAAACCATCACCATTTGAAAACAACTGGGCGCCGGTCAATCCATCCTCTGGTACGTATCCTGTACCTCCACAAATTAAATAATCGGCCATTATTCACCACTAACGCTGAAATTCTTTCAATTTACTGTCAATAACTTAACCGCCACGTGTTGGTCTTACACATACAAATATCGAACGTCCGGCCTCTCACCTCCCTCCAGCAAACGACAGGCCGGAGAGGCAGCGGCGAAGAACGCACAGTGTATTTATACCCGTGGTGACATAACCAACAGGTTTTCGCGTTGAAGGCAAGCACACTCCGCCTTCTAAATGTTTCTCGCTCAAATTTCAGCGTCAGAAATCTAAAGCTTATATTAATGCATTATATTACAAAAATAATTAAATAAAATACTATTTTAAAAAATTGCGACACTGTTGTGGAGGCAACGTACTTAAAACCTAAACTAAATCAAGAGTATTGATCTCTTCGCGCGTCTTCCCCTCTTTCCCCTACTCCTTGCTAGATAGAACGAGCAAGGAACAAGATTCTTCCGTGGAATGCCAGTATAAAAGTCCAATCTCAACAAACCAAGCAAGCAAGTAACCTCCCGCGCTACCTTCTTAACTTGCCACGCTATCGATCATGTCAGCTTAGCAATTCGGAACTGCGCTCCCGCAACGCAATATCGCAAAACTATTAAAATATAATATATTTTAATAATAAACATTAATCAATAAATATTTAATTTTCTCTCTCTATCAAGATAATGCAATTTTTGCTCCTCCATATTATTTAATGAACGAATATTTTTATAATTTACGAATAATGAGAAAGAATTTTATTGGGTATGAGACAAGTACGTCACATTCGGGTTATTCTACCAGTTGAAAATATTTTTTAAAGGGGTGGAATGGAGGGGTTATAAAATGAAAATGAATCACCGATTTAATTAATTTCAAAGATTATGATGAAGCATGACAATAAATAATTCTAATTTAATTCATAAGTAAGCCCTAAATTTAGATAATGGTAGTAATTAATAACAAAGTTACTAAAACATCTCATTATGCTTCTTACCATTTTCTGTAAGAAATTTAATCTATGACTTTCATTCAAACATACACCTAAAATCATGAGACCCATTTCATTGTTGACTGAATAAAACTAGCAATGGTTGGAAACTGTTCTCATACCTTTACATCTTCAACAATTGAAAAAACAGAAGAAATAAATAAAAATATAAATAACAATGGCAAAAATAATGAAAAACATTTTCAAAAATATACAAGGAATTATACAAACACTTGCCATGGGCTGACCAAAAAAGGTGATAATTGAATGATGACATCTAAAAATCATCTTTGCAGATGTTTATTTATGGAGAAATTCATTATTCTAATCTTCATAGACTCAATGAAAATTGAAATAGTTTGAGTATCCCGCATTAAATGAATTTTAAAAACATTCGTAACACACATATTTGTTTTCATATTTAACTGAATACACATGTAATATATTAGAATAAATTCTTATTCATAAACAAATAAATTATTGCATCAGAATAAATTATCACAGAATTGTTATTGGTGGAAACATGTCTTAACTTTATTTTGGGAGTATTTTTAAGATTAATGAAATGTGTAAATGTAAGAATGAATGATATACTCCATAGTTCTCAGCTTTCAACACATCCAGATACAACGTTTCTAGGCCATCTTAACAATTTATATGCTGAGCCAGACAATGTCCACATGAGTGCCTTATGTGACGAAAGTAGAGCAAGAGGCTTATCTTGATTAGATTTGCCTGGTGGGATTTAGAAGGCTTCTTTGAGTCACAAATGTAAAAGCTAACCACAATCAAATATAACATCTTTCAATTTTATGTGCTATATGTTCAGAAAATACAATTAGATAAAAAGCTGTGAAATAGTGTTCATCAGAAAAAATAGGTATTTTTCTTAGTAATAATATAAAAATAAATAATACGTTCAGTTAAAAAATTTGTCTAGTTTTTGAAATTCATAAATCTAAAAGAATTTATTTTGACTGCTGATTCAAAAATAATTAGTATAATAGACTTGACTAGGGTAATGTCAATCTACTTTACAAATGGATGCAACTTCAAAGTTGCAGAGAAATTGGAGATCTATGCCTGAATTTTTACTGTAAAAAAATCGTGATAATGAAAGATTTTTTTGAAGTGTTTTACATATCAGGTACAGAAAGTTTAGTTATAGCACATTTTTAGTTTACTGAAAATATATAAGTACTCTATTGATGAAAAACTTTCAAGAAAAATAGTTAAATACAAAATGTGTGATTTCTTATATAACAATACAAATTCAAGTAATATTAAATAGTGAGATAGTTTAGTCATTTTTTAGCAATTTTTCAACAATTAAAGGTCATGTTCACTTGAAATTTTCTGAATTAAAATAGAATGAAAATGTATTTCAAAAAGTTTTTACGACACTGCATCATTGGTTACATCATCTCATCAACAGTGACCTGAAGTGATTACTGTAAAACAGATAAAATAAAATATTGACAGAAAAGTACCATATTTTGAAGCCACCATTGCATTTTTTGAATTCCTTTAGCTTTTTAAACTATTTTTGCTTGATTTTCTAAACGGAACTTTGTGATTTATACAATCTAGACAGTTGGCTCATGAAATGTGATTTATAAACAATTCCAATCAGCAAATTCTGGAATTAACAAGTGAAGTTTTAATATATTACCATCCTCTTAAATCAAGATACTCTATGTAAATGTGTAGTAACGAAATGTTCTTAATGCAACTGATCAGAAAATTTCTTACAAGAATCTTTTTTATTGTTATTTTTTTTTCTTTTTTTTGCTTTTATCGACACAGTTATAAGTATGATTCAGAATATTCTATGTCTGATTGACTGGCTCGAGAACTATGAGTGTATATTGACACTCCTGCCCCAAAGGCAGAATCTGAAGTCCCTTCACCAGTCACAAAATCTGCTACAATCAAAGAATCTTTGTGGGCTAGCAAACCTGTGTTTGGGGCATCCTTCACTGCATCTACACCTGTCAGTGCACCTTTAATGGCTTCCTTTTCCTGCAAGCGCAATTTCAAAATCCGAATTTTTTCTTCTTTCTGCACAACAAACAAATCATTATTAATAACAAAATGGCTTTTCATGATACAATGAAATGCATTAACCAATATCTTCTCAATATCACTGACAAAAGAAGAAAATATAACTTCATCTTCATTGTAATTAAATGTAAATTAAATTAGTTTCAACTTAGTAACAACTGAATTCTCTAAACATTCTTTCCTTTCAGCATGTGTGTCTGTAGATGAAAAGAGTGCAGAACTCTAAAGCCAATACAATTAAATACAACTTACTGCAGTTATTAATTTTTGTAACTCTTCATTTTCTGCCACTAATTTTTGATATTTTTCTTCATCTTCTTTGCTCATCCCCACATCAGGGTTATACTTTGATTCTGCTTTGTCCCGAGGATGTTGAATTACTTCTATCACCTAGAAAAAAATCTCCATTATTTACTGGAACCATTACAATATTTTCTCTACACTATGTAAGTAATATACAAAAAAGGAAAAAGAAGAATGTATTAAATTAATTAACATAATATAAGACAATATAATAAAATACGGAGGAGTCCCATTAGTACGTTTTTCAAGGGGCCGAAAATTGAGAATATGGGAAACAGGAAAACATGCTAATGAAAAATGCTGAATTTATACTTACTTTTCACATTTCTAACTGCAAACCACTTTAAATACAGAAAACTAATGGATATGAAAATAACACGCATATATACACGGGATGAACTAATTCACTCATAAATAACATTGAATATACTGAATTACACAAAAAAGCACTAAAAGTAATTCACATTAAGGACTCTGGCACCCAAGCATTGCATTGACGTGCATCATCTAATGCTAATGACAAGGGCCCGGATGTTTATGGCATGTCATATTGTTTTCTTTGCGTTATTTCCATGGAGAATGTAAGTTTAGTATAATTTTATCATGAAAACCTAAATTATGCAATTTCCACATGTCATATTTAGTCATAATTTGGCATTTTTAAATCTTTTGGTCATTTTCTATAAATGTTTCATATTATGGTCATATTTTTCCTGAATTTTTGTACCTTTTGTTTTATTTTTATTTTTTTAACTCTACTTTCTCTAACTTGCTTGCTGTCGTCTCAAAGATAATTTTCTAATTTCTTACAATTGTATCTAATTGCTGTCCATCTTTCCTATATATATGTGTGAATTGGGGGGAAGCTATAAAGAAGCATAAAAAGCATTCTAATGAAGTATGTCAATTGCAACATACTTGGACAGAATGATGTTGAATACCTTCCCACATAAATAAAATAAAGAAAGTGCCTTGCATGTTTCATGTTATTGTAAGAGAAACATTTTTACATACTTCATCCTAGGTATATTTGCAATAAATATATTTTATTAGTATTTACTGCTGTTGAGAAAAATACTGTTAACTATTATTGATAAAATTCTTTAGGGATCAAATTTGTTTTAGAATTCATGATTGTTTACAGAAGGAATTTGTTGAAAGTTATGGTGCAGAACAATTATGTATTAAAAAGAAAAAGGAATAAAAGACCATCACTAAAGGTGATAGAAAACAGGAAAAGGACCTGAATAGGGCATATTTTTGGAAGAAAACACAGTTCTAATAGAAATCTTAAAAGCGTATGGGTACATTGCAGAAAATTAGTGAGTGGCACCTATGGCATGCGTGTCTGCCATAGTGTAGATTTGCTTTTTATATCGCATAAGGATAAGAATACAATGAATTGTTTCAATACTTACAGGGCATAGCTTGTTTATATTACAATAAATTGGGTATGTATTACATTAAAATTTATATTTTTATATTATTATTATTATTATTATTATTATTATTATATTGTTATGCATATCACACATTCACTCTTATCTTTTTTATTTAGAAAGCTGGCGTTTCCCTCAAAAAATCTTTGTACCTGGGAATACAAGTATTAAGAACTATCCTACCTACACATTTATAATATTGAGGTTGAGGTTAGGTTGTTGGAATTGTGTAAACAGAAATTTACAACTGGAGGAAATAAAAATGTCACTGTAATCTATTCCATCTACACTAACCATCTTGTCCTCTGATCCCTGTTTATCATATTTCTGCTAATCCTCATCACTGAAATAACAACACAATCATCCCTAGCAGTCTTGTATTCCCTAATGTGCACAAAATGCATTTTAAGTCTGCATTTAAATATACTTTACGCTGAAAAATGCATTTAAATAGACTTTAAGCTGTTTCTACTTTGGACTTGATCTGCACATTTCAGTTAAGGTGTCAATTATCTGGCTAATTCACAAATTACCTAAATTTAGAATTTAGCTGCACACACAAATATGGAATATAAAATTTTACTAAGAATCCCTCTCCTCTGACTAGGAAAATCTTGAGTCCCTCCTGAAAGAAAATCCTGGCTAGAGGCCTAACAATACTCTGAAAAACTTTGAAAACCACGGCAACCATTGAGTGAGCAGCAGTTTTAGTAGTAGTAGTGGGAGGTGTGCATGGGCTTATTGGTCCTCTTCGTTAGATATGAAAGTTCAGACTCAAGAAGGTAGCCCTCTACAGGAGCACAATATTCCTTTCCCATCCATTTTTTTCACTTTTTGAGCCATGAAAGCTGGCAAAACATTGTTCTGTACATCACAGTCTGAACGTTATTTAGAATTAAAAAAATCACTGTTAAAACTACGAGATGTACTTGGAAATAATGTGTGTGTGTGTTTTGGGGGTGGGTGGAATCCTCATCAGAGGTGCTGGTGTTAATTTAAATAATTCAAAACTAATATTCTCTGTTTTATTAATTTACAAACACATCAGTATGAGATCACACAATGTGAAAAGATACAGCTACAAACATAAAGCACCATGGGCAGCATGTACAAGCACACAGATTTAAAACTGGGTCTTAAATCAGGAATATGAATCATATAGAATTACATTATCCTACAAAACTAAATGAAAAACTGCTTACCTTTGGTACAAAGATGAGAGCCATGCTGAGAAAGCAACAAAAAATTATGGCCAAGGCCACAAAAGCAAAGCTAGCATCTTGTTGAGATGCTATGACCATAGTGACAGGGGCAGTAATAACACATAAAACCACCACATTGTAAATGGACATTCCAACATAACGAGAATCATTAATCTGCTTCACTTTTATACTGCGAGTCTCATAGGCCAGAAATAGTCCAAATAACAATACTAGGCCCTTGTACCCATACATAACACCTGCAAATAAATAAATCATGCTTCCTCAATCACTCTTCTTCTGTTTCTCAATATTTTGAAATAAACAAAACCATGAATCATTTTTAAAAAATTACATCATTTAGATCATTACGTGACAACATCTATGCACACACCTCTTCGCTAATTGGATAAATTCAAGAACATCATTTTACATGTGCACATGTTACACCAGAATAACAGTATTGAAGAAAAACTTTGTAAAACATTTATTGTGAAAACATCATGTTTCAGTGTGAAGTAACTGAATTTATCAATTTAATTGAAAATAAATAAATACCCTATTGTAAATAGAATTAACATTATAATGTTCATATATGTACACAGATACATTAGATTCTTTGTAATTTGAACCCAGATAATTCAAATTTATAGACTAATTTGAACATAATCTTATTCCCCTTGGAAGCCATATTCAAAACTAACATGAACATTTCTCACTTGATTTAGATTTTTGAACCTCTTAACAAATAACTCAATACCAGAATTTGTTTAATTTTATGATTTATTGAATCACACTCAAGCTTTGATCCTTTGTGCTCCTACGTTGAGTCAGGTTCAATGAAAAAATTGGTCTTCTGCTCAGATGTCAAGTCTCCCTCAACATACGTTTTTTGTTCTTTGGGTGCCAAAGTCATGCTATGTTTCACAGGATATGTACACCAGTAGGGTAAACAATTGGATTATGTATCTGTCATTTGCACTGTTGTGTAGCTTCAGATTATAATAAAGTTTATTAGGTTATAATTTGGTTCATGTTATATTGAACTAAACTAAATCAATACCTTCCTGCCTAGTGACAACAGCATAGTGGGTACAGCATGCGGGAAACCTTAACATTGAGAGCAAATAAAGCAAAAGTCAAGCTTGCATATGTATCGTGTTCTTTCAATTTGTTAGACAGCTTATTGGTTAGAAATGAACTGGTTAGAAATTTAGAACCATTTGATAGAGCCTGGCATACTGTATTAATATATAAATTAGGTGTATGTCAATAACTTAGGACCAATAATGGAGTACCGCAGTACTTTCCCCAGTACTATTTAATATCTTGTCTCCCTCTCCCTCTCCCCCTCCCCCCATCAAATCCCGGAAAAACTCATGTGAAATTTGTTCCAACAAAATGCATCACAAGGGCTAGCCCAACCCCGATGAAGTCCTAAATCCTTCCCCTATCCTACTTCCTTCCCAATTCTGGCCGGGTGTGACGCAGGAGCATGTGGTAGGAGAGGCGTACGCGGAGATGGTACCCGGCAGTCCTCTTGACAACTGACTACATTGAAACGTGGCAGATATGTCAATATTAATGAATGGAGGATTACTCTGAAAGCACAAAGCGCTCACCCCCCCTCCTCCCAAGGGTCTTGGAGATGTGTTGCATCTATGTGGTAGGCGCATCAAATAAAAATAAATAAATAAATAAATAAAGGTTGAACAAGAATAATAAGTATATTTAAAAAAAATGGAAGTGTAGTGTTATCAATCTAACATATTTTCATTGTTAATTCACCTAATCACTTTTTTTTTGTTACCTCCAAACCATCCTTGTTATGAGGGTACAATGATGGTGTGCCAGTGAAATTTAAATAAAGAACTGATGGGTAAGCAGGACTCTGAGATTTGAGGGCATAGGGCTGATGATGTCAGTCATATAATTAATGAAATTGAAGATTTAATGAAATTAATGAAAAAAATTAATGAAAATGAAACAAAGAGATTCAAATAAAAATCATGAACAGTTTCAATAAATAACTGACAGCTAATGTTGCCTGTGACAGATTTTGTGCAGAAAGTCTTCATTGTAGTCTTTGACGTATATTCATAGTTTGTTTAAAGAAATATAATTTTTTCAACCACTTTTTTATGGTGAAAGTTTCACTGCATGTTGCTTTTTTTCAGTACTTAAGTAACTTTCAAAAAATTATTTTTCTACAATCGCATTTCATTTTCTTATTAGATGGCTGTCACTCATAGTGATCAGCTTCATTACATTCAAGGTCTTCGACCAACTACAGAGAAGTTTACAATCGGGAAGTAATCACTGTTCTCTCACATTTTTGGTTGGATTGTGTATGTTACTGTGCCAAGACAACCTTTGGGGAGGTAATTATAAACGACACATGTCTGCAAAATTGTCTGTCTCCAGAATTCAGAAGAAAAACAGAATAATGAAGCTCCCTGTTGGTGCTGTATCAATTACTAAGCTGACAAGAAAATAAAGACAGGTATTGAAATTCAATTACTTTTCTTAAATAAACAGAATCCCAACTTAACACATGTACTAGTCTTTTAAAGATGGATTGTGTTTATGTTTAACCCATGCAACTTGCAACACCTAGGAGAAAGTCTGCTAAGTGGTATTGGTTGAATATGAAATACTGTACACCAGCTGCCACTAACATTTCAATGTAAAAGTTCATCTTACAATAAATATCATTAGTAGTTAAAAATATAATGTTTATGGAACTACTTTATAATGTTAAGTTTTACTGCATAAGTACACATTTTAGAATTTCTAGATACAATAATCCAACATTATAAACAAGTGGAATATGATACTATTTTGTAAAACAATATTAGAAATGTATAAACAAACCAAATTAATTTTGGAAACAAATTTCAAAAGCAGTCTTGCTGTTGGCAACATAGTATTATGAAGTCATGCAGTGAGGACAAATAGGGGGGATGGGCAGAAAGGTCAGGAGGGCAGGCAATGAGGACAAATGAAAAGGCTGAGTGGAGAGATCTAAAAGGGAGGCCAACCGAGAAGGTCAAAAGTGAGGATGAGTGGAGAGGATGAGATGTGCCATAAAATGGCAATTTATGAATGATTTATTGCAACAGAAAAGTCATTTATAATGCTGGTATACAAAAAAGTACTATACGAAACTCAAGGCAATGGGTATTATTACACTCATCTGAAATTTACAACACTCCCTCATTCATTGCTCATATCATAATATCATTTCTTTCTCACACTTGTTCATACTCATCATTGCATTATCCTTTGAAAATACACTATTTAACAATCTACACTTTCATGAACTAAATTTTCTGATAAATTTAATTTTTTGTATTACAGGGTTCAAATTACAGTACTAACTTGAAGGTACAGCAATATACAGGATAACGAACATAAATAATATAGATATATACACATCAAAACTCAAATGGAACAATCACGAGAAAGTATTTAAGGAATAATTATCTATTTAATTCAGGAAAGTAAAAGGTTTATTCACTTTAAATAAAATATTTTAGAACAGTTATTAACTAGAAGAAAAAGGAATTGGTAAGATATTTCCCCTTGTGACCTTCTCCAATAAAAACATACAGTTTATACGAATGAAAATAAATCAGTTCACAAGAAAGCAGATGACAATAAAGCAGAAAGAAATAGCATAAGCAGCATGCAAAATTTAAAGTAATATAAATTTCATACTCGGTCACATTTTTTCATAATCATATTGAGCATTCTGATGCAGGGAACATTCCAGAGTGGACACCAGTGGTTGGCAGCTACAGAACTACATCCAAGAGCTCAGTGGGATAAGTGAAAGTAAAACTGCAAATGAAGGTTAATAAATCAATTTAAAGTGTACATAAAAAAAATAAAAAAATAAAAAAAAATCTTATAAAAAGAGCTATAAAATTAAAAGTTGTTAGACATAAACCTCTTAGTTACATAGCAGTTCTGACCACACAATTCTCCCATATTATTACTGCAACTATTTGTTTTCCAGGTACCTCAGCTTACAGAATTGAAATACAAATGTTTCATTAAAACACTGTTGTAGTAGTAGTAGTAGTAGTAGTAGTATAATATAATATAATAATAATAGTAACAACAACAACAACAACAATAATAATAATAATAATAATAATAATAATAATAATAATAATAATAATAATAATAATTAGGGAGCAGATTTTGATGACCATTGCCAAAAATTATCAATAAAATGTTCTTAAAATGGTTTAAAAATACCATAAAAACAAAGAAAAATGACTTAAAAAATAGATTAAAACCACTAGAGATAAACAACTTAAGTTGTTGGATAGGTTACTGACGTAATAGAGGCTTCTTCCTTTTGTTCAAGTGAACTCGGCTCAAAAACTTTTGGTTTGGGCTGTTCTTTAAAAGAAAATTTCTGCCTTTATTGTGAAATCGTCTGAACTCACAATGGTGCTGATAGGCGTCACGGGAACCTTACATTACATAGTACTCACAATGGCTGACATTACAATATATGAACGAAGAGATCGAAAAGGCTACTCGGGAATTCTGTGTTGGACATTTGATGAATCTCATAAATATTTTTTGAAGCAAGAACCATTAAAATTATATTAAAATCAATGAAATCATCAAAAAAGGCATTAAAATTATGAAAAAGGTAAAAAAAAATCGCTTATTAGTCAAAATCAACAAAAAATGCAAAAAAGTGGACACATACTTGTAAATACGGATAATTTCGTTTTGTCATAACATAAAATGGATTTCTATACTAAACGGCACTGTTCTAAAGTGAATAGAAAAAGTGACATTTCATTAAAATCCACCTCCTTATAATAATAATAATAATAATAATAATAATAATAATAATAATAATAATAATAATAATAATAATAATAATAATAATAATAGCCGATCAGATGGCCGAGATCGCTAAGGCAGTAGTGCCGGAGTGGTTTCGGACCAGAAGATCGCGGGTTCGAGTCCCGCCTCGGGCATGGGTATATTTGTGTGTTTGTGTATGTCTGTATGTGCTGTCCTTTCACCCCCATTACCATCATATCATCATTTCATCCTCCATACCCCCAGGGCTAACAACCGTGGGGGTTAAAAACCGGATCCAGCTGAAAATGCTGGTCCCCCCCAAAAATTGTCGCAAGCACCTGCCACCGTGAGAATAAATAAAAACTGGGCCACGGTAAAGGCAGGATGCTTGCAAGCGTGGTCCTAGTTGGCCGATTAACGAACAAAAAAAAAAAAAAATAATAATAATAATATTAATAATAATAATAATAATAATAATAATAATAATAATATTAATAATAATATTAATAATAATAATAATCATCATCATCATAATAATAATAATAATAATGATCATAATAATTCAGTTTCTATTTCAAAACTATTTAAAAAATTAAAATTTAAAACCTGTGCAAGAATAAAAGCATGAGAATGCATCATTCATAGGCTGCAGTAGTAAGACAACTCAAAAAATTAAGTTACAGGTAAATATGCTAAAAATATTAACTGACAATTGAGTTGCTAATGCTTAATAATTGATGGTTTCGAAAAGTATACCAAATACTTTTAATACATATAATTACTTTATAGGAGTCCTATAAAGTAATTTGGAAATTAGTTTTTTTTTTTAATGATGCCAGTTTTGCAAGCCATGAATAACTTAAGCACTGTTCAAATTCTGAGAAAAAATAAAAATAATGATTAATCTCTTTAGCTTATCGAGATATTTCTATTAACCACAAACCCTTATTGTTGAAGATCCTTTTTCTGGAATGTTAACAATCCATGAAAATGCTTTTTTAACTTACCCAACCAAACATTATTGTTCTCGCTCTCACAATGTTCCAATTCAGGTCTGATCTTGATGTCGTCTTCTGAAGAAAGAGGATCCTCTAAAGGAAAAACTTCTATATGTCGTTCTAGAGGATCAGTGAACTGCCAAGCCAAAAGAAGGACGAGATCAACCAAAAGGAATCCTGTCACCATGAGGTATAATTTCCATGGCTCCACCTTCTGCAGGAAAAAGATTCACAATCAAGAGATATTTTTCAACTCAAATCTTTGAAACAAATTGGGTAAATTTAAGCATAAATCTTTATTTAAAAGTTATGCAACCACTACTGCATTTTTGAAGCAACATTTATTGCTACTGCATACATCATATTTATATCGCTTGAAACCATGAAATACTTCTATAACTATAAAAGGATTAGGCAATCTGCTGCTTGCTATGTGACCCTTACACTGTTAGAGATGAATTATTATAAGTTTTAGGATTGACATTGCAACCAGGCAAAATAAATAATATGTAAATCAATAGCTGTGTTTCAGAAACAACAAACGAAGGAATAATATATATTTATACATATTATTCAAGACAAAATATATTCAAAATATTCCTTTCCTCTTTTGTCCATCACAAATCGAGATCAGAAATCCTGCACATCAATACTTACACTTGGCGCGTGAGGTTTATAAGCTGAAGGTGATTGTGAAGATATACGCCTTTTTTTGATGGCCTGTTTGAACAAAGTAATTTGAAAGTTTGGTTAATTGAAGAAGAGAGATACAGGTGGGATCGGTGAATAAGGTGAGAGCTAGAAAAACACCACCTTCTCTGTATATAGTAAATGATCTTTTGAAGTCTAACGAGAAAATATACATCTATAAGTAAGTAAATTAATATATTATGTTATCCATTATTACTGTTTAAGTATAAAGAGATGAACATTTAAAAAAAATATTTATGTTTAAACTATGCAAATTAATGATACAATCGTGAAACATGCAGTTTTTAATTGGTAAAGAATATTTAGTAACACAAACTGTAAATAGAGTGAAAACGTGTAGAATAATGAAGAGGGTCATCAACCATGAACAATAACCCCATTATAAGCATAAAAGCGGAGCTTGTGCATTAGCAAATTAAATATTTTCTTCGAGCAATTCACTATCAATAAAGATCATGAAAAAAATGTTCTCATTTAAGCAATGAAAGCCACAAACAACTGCAAACGTGAGAGAAGAAACAAATCTCTTGCAAATAAATAAATGATAAATAAATAAAAATGGAGTAACCAGAAAAGTTGACAAACTCGCCCTCAAAACTTATTGAAGTGACACAATTAGCAAGCAACAGAGACCTAATCACAATTTTTAATTTTTACAATTAAATTTATGTCTATATTGTTCAAAGTAATGATATTAACAATTCTATCATGTATAAAATGTAAAATAATAAAACATAATAAAGAAGTTCTTGATGCTCTTTTTCTTACAGTTTTTAATTAAAAGTTGACAAAAATGTTTAACAAAATTGACAAAAAAGTTAATTTTTTGAAAGAAAATATTTTTTATATTTTTTAACATATTTTTATTTTTTTTAAATCAATTTTCTAGACTGGAGATGAAAAGATACAATAAAGATGAAAATTATGTTCAAAATATCTCTACAAAATACTTCAGTAACTGTTTCTCTGCCAAGAAATGAGGATGTATCAATAATCCATTATTATTTCTCAATCAAGTTAAAACAGAAACAGTTAAAGTATTCACAGAATATTTATAAAATATGTTTACACTATCTGAAAGATCTTAATTCAAAGAAAGTGGTAGCAAGTGCTAACCACTTAAAGCAAGAAGAAATTTGTGCACACACAGAGATTGTATTGTATATGCAAAATATGATTAATAAGTGTATGATAAGAAAACATTAAGTGAATGATCACAATAAATAAGTGTGTGATAAGAACACATTCTCAATAAGAAATTCAGTTATTGCCAGACATCTACCAGAAATTATGGAGCTGTTAATTTTTTTCTCGTTTTGAATGAACTTTCAATTGTTAAGAACTTTTAATATAGATTAGGATTTTAAAATTTCATTTACAATATGAACTGATATTGATCTTATGACAAAATTATTTTACACTTTAGAAGATAGATTTACAAACAACAAAATAATAGAGTCTTAACTTGCAGCTTCTGTAAGTGACAATACCTGAATTTCTACACAAGAAACAAATGTTGAATATCATCTGCTACCTAAAACACAATTAGAAGTGAAAGTGCAGATATTTGATTATAGATAACAGGTGTTCACACATAATGATGGGGAGGAAGTAAAAGAAAATTCAATGAAAATTCACTCTTGAAAATTATACAATTACACATCTCTTGGGTGCTCTGCACCTCAGAAAACAATAAATTAATAAGATATTTGAAAAAAAATTAATAAAATGTTTGTATCAATAAAACAATTCTTATTCAATGTAATATCTAAAATAGATAAGATTAGTGATCATCTAGAATTTTCTTCTCACTTTATTCCCAATGCCACTAGTAAGATGTTACGAGTATTTTAATATGAAAAAAATGAGCGGAATCTGTTCTTCCTGACTTTAAATGTCAGAAAATATTTCTCTCTCCACCATTTCAGACTGCTTATTTTTAAAATAAACTAATTATTTTTTTAAAATTTTCCAACACAAAACACACACACAAATTGCCAAAACATGAAGTTAGGCAAAAAATAGCCTCCCCCTGAATGCGTAAGTATAAAATTAATGGACAAAATGAATACTACGATAGAATGCACTAACATGACTAACATTTATGACAATGTAATAGCTGCTCTGAGAATTGAAAAACATCCATGATAATAACTGATCGCTCGCTTAACAACTGTTCCGACCCATCACAGAATGTAGCACTTCCCTCTCCTAACTTGAGATGTTCTATCCGTATTCATGACCTGATGGTAGATGAATCGTAAACTACTCTTTCATTGCCGCACACAATTTGAGGATGCTTACACCCCGTTGTTGGCCAGTGCTCGAGGCGATGCGAGCACATGGAATGGGGCTATCTCTGCTACTGAAGTGCAATTCTTCTCAATGAAATTATAGATATGTATATAGTATAGCGTACATAAGGAAAGTAAGTGGCTCTGTTCTCTTGAATTATTGTACTTAATATAGAAAACGCTTAACTTGTGAGATTTTTACAATGGCATGTTAATAACTGTAAAAAAATGCAATGTAATTTTATAGATCACCTGAATAGGAGCAAACTCACATGCTCAAAACACCAAGAAGAAAACTCAGCACACATATATTAATGATAATTTTTAAAAACATTCACTTTCATAAATAAATGATTGGATAAAATATACATTATTTAAACCAAAGGCAATTGCAAATACTATATTGAATTAATGTTTTAAAATAGGAATTAATGCAAAATAAGCAAAACCAAGTAAAATGCCTACTTTGTACTCCCCAAGTTATTTATTTTATGCAAGGCTTATGTGAGAGTTAGTTGTTTATTCACAAGTTCTTAACACAAGTGCATTTATTGGAAGTAAGTCTATATGATTAATAGAAAGCAGACAAAATACAGTGGAGGCAATTGAAGAAACCCTCAAAAGTATTAAAATTGAAGATGCTAAAGGTAAGGAGGTAGAAGAAAGTGAAGAAGAAAATACAAACACAGAAGCAAAAAAAGAAGAAGAAGAAGAAAAAGTCGAAGAAGAAGAAGAAGAAGAAGAAGAAGAAGAAGAAGAAGAAGAAGAAGAAGAAGAAGAAGAAGAAGAAGAAAAAGCCGAAGAAGAAGAAGAAGAAAAAGCCGAAGAAGAAGAAAAATTCGAAGAAGAAGAAGAAGAAGAAGAAGAAAAATTCGAAGAAGAAGAAGAAAAATTCGAAGAAGAAGAAGAAAAATTCGAAGAAGAAGAAGAAAAATTCGAAGAAGAAGAATAAAAATTCGAAGAAGAAGAAGAAGAAAAAGTCGAAGAAGAGGAAAAAGAAAAAGTCGAAGAAGAGGAAAAAGAAAAAGTCGAAGAAGAGGAAGAAGAAAAAGTCGAAGAAGAAGAAGAAGAAAAAGTCGAAGAAGAAGAAAAAGTCGAAGAAGAAGTCGAAGAAGAAGAAGAAGAAGAAGTCGAAGAAGAAGAAGTCGAAGAAGAAGAAGTCGAAGAAGTCGAAGAAGAAGTCGAAGAAGAAGAAGAAGTCGAAGAAGAAGAAGTCGAAGAAGAAGTCGAAGAAGAAGAAGATGAAGTCGAAGAAGATGAAGTCGAAGAAGATGAAGTCGAAGAAGATGAAGTCGAAGAAGATGAAGTCGAAGAAGATGAAGTCGAAGAAGATGAAGTCGAAGAAGATGAAGTCGAAGACTATGAAGTCGAAGACGATGAAGTCGAAGACTATGAAGTCGAAGACGATGAAGTCGAAGACGATGAAGTCGAAGACGATGAAGTCGAAGACGATGAAGTCGAAGAAGATGAAGTCGAAGAAGATGAAGTCGAAGAAGATGAAGTCGAAGAAGATGAAGTCGAAGAAGATGAAGTCGAAGAAGATGAAGTCGAAGAAGATGAAGTCGAAGAAGATGCAGTCGAAGAAGATGCAGTCGAAGAAGATGCAGTCGAAGAAGATGCAGTCGAAGAAGATGCAGTCGAACAAGAGGTAGAAGATGCAGTCGAACAAGAGGTAGAAGATGCAGTCGAACAAGAGGTAGAAGATGCAGTCGAACAAGAGGTAGAAGATGCAGTCGAACAAGAGGTAGAAGATGCAGTCGAACAAGAGGTAGAAGATGAAGTTGAAGAAGAAACAACTAGTGGTGCTCAAAAAGCACGTACTTCCTCGCCCGTGTTTTAATGCAAAATTACGTAAAAGTATTCAATTTCCGAAAATTTTTAATAGCCTTATTTCAAAATCTCTCTTTAAAAGGGAAATTTTAATAAAGAAAAAACTCTGTTTAATATTTTAAATGTAGGAAAACTCCGAAAAAAATGGAACTTTTAAAATTTTCGAAAACTTTTTTTTAACGAACACGAGACTTGCAGCATACTTTTAAAAGTCCTCCCCACTATCCAACAACAAAATGTAATAAAAAACAAAACGCAGAGGCTAAATGGCTAATCTATGAGGAACTAAACCTCTCATTCCCACCATTTTAATACCGACCTTTTGTACGGGTAAATTTGGTAGTAATCGTTGGAATAAAGATATTTAAGGGTGGGTGTTTTCGGCTGATATTGCTACCTTGGGAGTGTGGTGTTCTTGCCTTATTTCAAAGGAATCGCTGTGCGAGATTGACGCACGGTAGGCGCTCGAAGTACCACACGTGCTCAGTTTGCAATGAAAGGCGAATGAGGACCTTTTTGATATAGAATATGTCCCGACAATTACATACTTGCCTTCAGCAGTAAAATAATTGTAATCCATCGCTTTTCTAGGCGCAAAACAAGCTATGAAGTAGGAAAGTCGCGCAAGCTAAGTTTTACGTTTTTCCGACTTTCAAGAAGACTTTTAACTTGGTGGATTAACTAGTTTTACAATGAAACACATATCATTACGTATGTGTACTTTACGATGCACTAGGTTTCACGTCCAACTGCATCCAAATAAGGAAGTTGTGCTACTTTTAGACCATGCGGTACACACCCATCGTCATCTGTTTCCGGTTGCGCGCATGAAAGGAGACATCGAAGCCGAGCTAATGTCTTTTCTGAAGGATAAGCTACATTTACTAAAACAGGACAAAGAACGGAAATAGTTATTTACGATATTAGCTTCGTAAATCATCTGATTGCAAAACGAGATTGGAAAATTGCCAAACGAGGCCATTAGACCGAGTTTATTAACCAATTGAGTATTGTAATCAGGTGTTACGACGCGAATATCGTACAACGATTTTCAACTTTGTAAAAATTTGTTAGATTTAATGTGAAATTTCGATCTACGGCTTCAATTAGTATTCACATTTTTCTCCCATAAGTGGCGACACTGTTCTCAACAAGGACAACAATTTAAACACGCTTGGTGTACACTTCTCGCATTCTTCTCCTTTACTTCTCGATGTAAGTTACTATAGTTGATTTGGAAATAGAAATAGCAGCAACTGCTGCTTAAAAAACATTGTTACCAAAAGGAGAACCCGAGAAGTCTTTGGCCCCACTACTGTTTGTTAAAGAGTATAATATCACTTAATAACAGCATTGGTATCAAATGTAAACGTGAGCTTTTGCGGCTCGAGTCCATGTCTTCTTGGCTGTCCGTGTGACGCCGCGTCGTTGGCTCGGAGGCCGACGTGTTTCGCCTGTCACGTTGCAGGGTTCCTCAGGACAGTGACACCGCGGTGCACAGAATCCGGTATTAAATACTGGACAGCTAAGAAAACATTGATATCAGTAAGTTACTCAGTTATTAGCATTTGAAGAGTGGCAAAGCACGCCATTACTTTACACTACTAGTGTGATAATGAAGTACTTCATTATGAAACTGATAATAGCATAATGTTTCACTTTACATATACAAAGTGAATAAATGCCTAAAAGATATTTTGAAAATGATTTATGGAAACTTTTGCAGTAGGTGGAGAAAACGACGCCAATTTAATTACAGTATTCTCGATGGCTAGGTCTTGAAAGTCGCTAACCCTGGAAATGGAACTTTAAGAATGACGCAGTGAGACGGTGATTGCAAACGTCCGCTAATAGATACTGCCCACATGAGAATATAAAGTCTACTAGATAAATAAAAATTGAAAATACGTATGAGAAACTATGGTCTTTTCCATTCCCATTTACTGTGCAAGAACTATACATTTATGGTAGAATATAACATTGCAAAGCGACATTATGTTAGAACTGAAACAAAGAAATTTAATTGAAATACATATCCCTATAAATAATAGGAATTTGGTAGATAATGAATTCAATAGGAAGAAAGAAATTATGAGTTTTCGTGAAAAATGGTCCTTCAAGTGATCGACGTATCATGGAAACATTCAAGACTATTTTTTTTATGCAATAAAAAAATCAACAAATGTTACGGCATTGACGTTATCATTCACCGTTTCGCAGTAACACTACCCAAAATATATTTTGACTGATACGCAAAAGACTGAAGCGTTTAATGATTACGCATGTTTTTGACGTAAATAAATAAATAAAGTCTAGGAAGAAAGAAATATTTGAGAAGATACAGATTGGCACACTAGGAAATGTTCCTGAAGGACTCAACAAATCAGGAAATCTGATATTCTCATTGGAATTAATGATTCACTGCTTTCACAGATTGACAAGTCGCAAAAGAAGATATTATTTAGCAGAGTTAAGATTTAAAAAAAACATATTTCTACAAAACGGAGATTAAAGATTCAATAGGTTATTCGTAATATGTGCATCAGTGGACTCTGAGCAATTGAGATATTGTGAATTGTAGAACGTACTGTATATGACGAATATTAATTTATTTTCCTTAATTGATAATGTAGTAACGTTTTCTACTTACGATTTTTTTGTTAAGTTTGTGCTTATTTTATAAAACATTATTCATTAATAATAAAAATAAACGAGTAAAAATGCAGTACATTTATTATGAATCCGTTTCTCAACCCTAACGTTCCATTCCCTTCCCATAAAACATTTTAAACAAAAGATTTAAGGCTACTTCCGTCCGGATTCGCCATTTTACCCATGGAGATTATTTTATTTTATTTTTAAATTTGGAAAATGTCTCATAAGGTTTATGTACAGTACTCCTCAAAATCAAAATATCGGTTATAAATTTAAGGGGCCGCAACATCAGCCAGATCGATTTGCGAAAATGAATTTTGGAGAAAATAGGCTGAGTGGTTTAGCCGCTAGTGTTGTACACAGACGGACGAACTGACGTTTTGCCGTCATTCGATTTTTCGGTATCAAGGACAAGGATCAATTGAAAGTACAAAACATGGATTCTGGCTACACCACGTGATAGAGGATTTTGTTATAAATTTAGTTACTGGATTTATCCACTTTCTCGTTTCCTGGGTCCCGTAATAAGCGTTTTCTGTCTGAAAATTCGTTTTTTCGCGCGGCATTACATCTTTACTCCGTAGTGAGAAAGTAACAAGAAGAAACTATTGGTGCTCAACAACACATCCTTTCTTGCGTTACTGGAAAGAGCTATGTAATATTGAAATATTGCATTTTCTGCGCTACTAACACCTCAGCCATTATTTCAAAATGTCCAATTTAATCAAGAAGTGAGCAACTCACCGTTTGCCACCGCGGCGTCATCAAAACTATGTGCATTCGCTTCGCTAAAAATATCAATACAGTAATTGGAATATATGCAATTGACATCAAAATAATTACGAACATTCGTGTGTTTCATTTCATCACCGACTTTTTATTTATTGACGTCGAAAATAGTTTAAAAACTGTGTGTGACGTATTATGGGGAGAAGTTAATTTGAAGTTCCATTTATGTCCAGAAGCAAAACAGGGGGGCCATCAGCATTTGCTCAAGGATCAGGGAAACTGGATGAAAACCAGATCGAGATGGAGATCATTGACCCATAAGCTGAAGTACAATACTTGTTACAGGAGCTATAGAATTATACAATACAAATGGTAAATAATACATTAAATGTCCTTGTTAAAATAAATATTACTTTCCTTTTAGATGCTCGGTATAGTCTCTAATTGTATAGAAACAGTTGTGCAGCAGAAAAGATTTTACTTAGGACTTAAACTTTTGTATCGAATTTACTCATTTAATGTCATCTGGAAAGGTGTTGTAAAATCATGTTCATGTATTGGGTGTGCATTTTTTGTAGTAAGCTGTTGATACTGCCACCTTGTAAATATGATCACTATGTCGAGTGTTGTAGCTTTAGACAACGGCGTTTGCTGAAAATATATTACCGCCCTTAAATAAGTCATTTTTGACAAAAACCACTGGTTGATGAATCAAGAGACAAGGTAATGGTAAAATATCTAGATTAATAAAGAGAGGTTCACAAGAACCACGTGGATTGGATTTGCTTATTATTCGTACAATTCGTTTTTGTAATCTAAATGTCTGGGAGCTATAAGATGTATTTCTCCAGAATATTATGCCATACCTCAGGCAAGAATGAATATTCAAGAAATATACACAATGAACAGTATGAAGGCTGAATGATTCTGAAAGAATTATTAAAGCGTAGCATAACGAACTAAATTTAGTGTTCAATTCATTTAAATGGACATTCCAGGTTTGACTGAAGTGACAGACTTAAAAATATTGTTACCATAACAGTCCATGGCACACTGTTCATTTTCAATGGAGGTCAGAGCTGTTTATTTAAAATCGAAAACTGCATTGAAACATTTTTCTTTTCATTTACTATTAATTTGTTATTACAGAACCAATTTGAAATACCTGATATTGTACTATTTATGGTTTCTTTATTGTGAAGAATATTCGTATCATCCGCAAAGAAAACTGTTATTCTGTTTCTAATCATCGTGGGAATATCATTTACGTACAGTAGGAAGAGAATAGAGCCTAAAATCAATCCCCGTGCCACTCCGGTACACCGCCTCCATTGACAAACAATATTTTTTCTCTCTCCCAAATGTCTTTGTTCCTGGAAGGGACCAACAATTTTCTTATCTTGATTAAATGGTTTCATAAGTATAAAAAATAGGTCTACTGCTAGATGACGAGCCTGAGATCAGTGCTGAGCCACAGCATAAAGATAGTGTTTTGTAGACAAAATTGTTGAAGTGAGTAAAATAAAAGCATAATGATTAAGCCTTAGTTAGTTATGTTGCTACAAAAAGCAAGAAGGAAGAAAAACTGACATGAAAGGCAATATTTATTTGAATAAAAAATACATGAATTACCAAAATTAAAATTATTTTTCTTTTCAAAGGGCTTTCAGCTTATACGTACTTACAATATGTGGTCAATAAGGTGCCAGTGCACACAATTGAAAAAATTGATGTGAAAATGTGTAGATACTGGTTTTACCTTTATATCTGTCTTGGCCTTTGTTGTGAGGCGGTGAACACGCCACACCTTACTGAACATCGCTCCATAAGCCAAGGTGAAGCCCAAGCACAGCATCCATGCTCTTGCTTGACACACAGTGGGATACATAGAGGGTCGAACATACTGTCCATCCAATCCCAAGAGAAACACTGAACAAAGACATGCACAGCAGCCAGCCAGCATGATTGTGTTACACACAGGATGAGATGACTGGATTACTCTGCAAAGAGATCCCACTTAGCGCAGAAAAACTTAGCTTTCAGAAAAAAGTAATAAAGTGGAAAAAAGAACAAAGAAGAAAAAAAAGAAACAGTAAGCACAGAACATTTATTACAGGAAGTTTACACTTCAGAACACACAACACTGACATACCTTCTATGACGAAACAGAATATTAAAAATTATTAGACCAATTGCTGCA